>CM062815.1:78363695-78853695 GCA_031772625.1 Pinus tabuliformis | reverse complement strand
GTATGGATTTTTTTTTAATTAATCAAAGAAGACATATCATTCAAAACTTGTAACCCACATTCTTCGAGCTTGAGAAAAAGATTGGAGTACGCAATCTGATCTTCGAACATGTTGAGAGAGATCTTAACACCCAAATGGATGGAATGTATTTGCACCATAGTGAAGACGTAGGAAAATACCTTGTTATATATTTTCTTATTTATAAATGAATTTTATAAATAATAATGAGGAACTTATTAGAATTGGAATAATCTCAAATCCCTAGGAAATTGGTGGGTGGGGAGCCATGTGACATGAATCTATTTTTTAAAATTTATCAAAAGTAATGGACCATTTTTCTAAATAAAATTTCCTTATATATAAATGAATGTTATAAATAATAATGAGGAACTTATCATGGAACAACTTATTAGAATCAGAATAATCTCAAATCCCTAGGAAATTGGTGGGTAGGGAGCCACGTGGCACGAATATAAATTTTTAAATTTACTAAAAGTCAATGCAACCTAACAAACTCTGTGTAACACCCTCCTACCACATATACCCAAGCAATCGACTAGTCGGGGTAAACATGTGACAAGAGGCCACTATGATATGATTCAACCTCGTAAGTCACCTTAAGGAAGTGGAACTAATGAAAACACATTATACAAACATCCAACATCATCAACAAAACCCTCAGAGGACAAGTCAGCCACTCAGATAGATTGTCCCTGGATCCCACTGTTGTTTTAGGTCTCTTGGTCAATATTCTCTCTCATGCTATGGGCAAGGGAGCGACTAGCAACATAAAGCTGCTCTCACAGGCTTGCTTGCCAGCGAATGTGGACGAAAATTGTCAGTGCTATGCTAACGACTCCAGGATTTGAGCCACCTTTTTAGGCCTAGAGCCCAGGTCACTGCCCAAAACTGAACCATCTCTTCAGATCAGTAAATTAACATGGAAATGACAGAATTAAAGAAAATACTTATTCAATACCATGACTGGATCCTTACTAGCCATGACAGGCATTTCACCAAACATAGCGTCGACATGTAACCTACAGGTCTAAACAATAGAATTAAGTGTAGGGATCTCATACTTATTTCAGAATCGTTATGAGCCATTGTTCCCTCATGCCATTTTCTGCATTATCATTTATTAGGTCATAGACACATTATACATTCATGTACAATTAAAAACATGTGGAAATCCATACATAATTGTTGTCATAAAATGTGGATATAACGAACATAATAGGAACAGAAATATAATAAACATATTTGCCATCAAATCCATAAATACATCAATACCTTTTCACATGAAAATCAAGGGAATGGATTTCTCATTAATTAATGTAATGAACCAATTAGAGATGGGACTACCACATTCCACTCGACTGTAGAATGCCTGAGACAAATCTCTCTTCATCCATTCACCCCCGTGCCATATTCCAAGCATGAATGTGGGATCTCGTAGAACACATCATCAAAACTCTTCCAGGCCTTCCAGAGGCCTTCCACGTCAACCCATCAAACAATGATTCCACCTCATGGTCAAACATCACCAAAACCATCACCAGATTGGTCTCCATCCTAGCCATCTAGGGGTCTAGAGCATTTGTTCTAACCAAGGCTCCAGGACTAGTAACTCAACCCACAACTGTTGTTGGGCTTTAGAGCGTTTGTCCAACCAAGGCTCTAGGACTAGTAACTCAACCCACCAAGGGCTCCAGAGCATTTGTACAACCAAGGCTCCAAGATTAGTAACTCAACCCAAGTTGTTACAGCGCTCTAGAGCATTTGTCCAACCAAGGCTCCAGGAATTAATAACTCAACTCAAACTAAGGAAAGATGAGAACCAACCAAAAAAAATAATGAAAATAAACCTAGAATCACCATGGCTATCCAAGAAATGGGAAGGATAGGCAATGTACTATCAATCTAGGCAATCCTCCATGCCAATGATAGATCATGACGAAGAATCCACATGCATATGCCATGCATTTCCAAACTGGTGATGAAATCATACATGAAACTCGATACCTGTAAGAAAATCTGATGTAGCTACTGATTTCGATGCCTTCTTGCACTTTCCTACTCTTCCTTTACCTTCTTGCCCCAAGAATTCAAGTATTCCACACCCTCCAAGAGTTCTCCAAGAAAACTATGAGTATCCAAGAGTATGAGAGAGACAGAAAACAAAAATGAGAGAGCTTCAACACTGAACTGACAAAAGGTTACCAACTGATCCTCAGAAGCCTTTTTATGAATGAGGCCTCTATTTTCTTCATTTTCCATTAGTTTCCTTCATTTTACTCCTCACATGCAACTTATGACCTTTCACCTCCTTTTTCTCCTAATTTCCATTATTTTCATAAATAAATGTGCCAAAATTCCTTTACCAATTTCCTTAGTCATAAAAAACCAAATGAACACCCCCTAGGATGTCTTTCCCCACATTCAACTTGGAATAAGTGTCCCAGTAATTTGTGGCTATTGTTTTTAACATTTATTACTTGGAATTTTCACTAGGGCTATTACAAACCCCCCCTTGGGGGAAACCATCCTCAATGTTCAATCACACCTATACCAAAACAATCTACTAAAATAAGACATACTTCTTATGGAGCTTTATAACACAGCTTGATGGAGTATTTACAATGAAAGATTTGCTCAAGACATAACATCATGACACCAGGAAAACATACCGCATAGTGGAGCTTTATAACACAACTCATTACAGTATTTACATCCATAGACAGGTGCACATATAACATCATCATAAAAATTATATATACCAAACACATATGCCAAATCATATACCAAAACATATACCAACATCATATATAGGCATATATAAAAAACATCATATAGAATATATCAGCCATCATAAAGCATATATCGATCACCATAAATCATATACTAAACCAAAATAAAGAAAATACTAAATCACCATGAAGCATATACCAAGCCATCATAAGAAAATAATAAACCACCATAAAGAAACTACCAAACTGCCATAAGAAATCACCAAACCACCATATCGAGATGCTTTACCTCAACCGGCAAATAAGGAAGGATACATAGCTGGCATATGATCTTCTATCTCCCATGTAGCTTCATCGGGCCCAAAGTGCTTCCATTGCACTTTAATTTGCTCTATTGCTTGGTTCCGAAGCATGAGCACCTTTTTCTGCAATATACACTTAGGCTCCAGCTGGAATTATCCATCTAGTTCCACATGCAATACAAACCAATCAATCACATGATCAAAATCTTTAACATACTTCCTAAGCAATGAGACATGGAAAACATCATGGACTTTCACTATCATAGGTAGTGCAAGTTGATAGGCTATTGGCCCAATCCTCTCAGTGATACTCAAGGGTCCAAAAATGGTGGCTCTAGCTTGGCACATAATCTAATACGCAAGGAGCTATTCTTCAGTTTGATGCGCAAGTACACTTGTTCCCCAACCTGGAACTCCTTAAACAACCTGTTCCCGTTAGCATAGCTCTTCTACCTATCTTGTGCTGCCTTAAAATTCTTCTTGATCACCTGAATCTCTTGTTCCATGTTTGCCAACATATCTAGTCCAATCAATATCCTGCTAACTAGATCACTCCAACTAATGAGAGTTTACAACTCTGCCCATGCAATGCCTCAAAGTGACTCATCCTCAGTTACTCCTAATAACCATTGTTGTATTTAAAATCAACCAAAGGGAGATACTCTTCCCACTTCCACTACTGATGCATCACATACATCCTCAACATGTCCTCTAAAATTTTGTTGATCCTCTCTGTCTATCCATCCATCTACAGATGATAAGCTGTGTTGAAGGCCATCTCTGTGCCCAAATTTGTAAATAACTCCTTCCAAAACTTGGAAGTGAACTTCGCATCCCTGTTTAACACAATCTTCTCCGGGACACCATGTAATCTAACCACATCTCTTATAAATACCTATGCCACATCACTAGCTGAGAATGTAGACTTCACTGGAATGAAGTGTGCAACCTTTGTTAACTTCTCCACAATGACCATGATGGAATCATATTGTTTCACTGTCTTTGGAAACCTTGTGATGAAGTCCATGGAAATTACCTCCCATTTCCATTCTGGAATTGCAATCGGCTGTAGTAGTCCACCTGGATGTTTACACTCTACCTTCTGTTAGGTTCCTATACCAATAGGAGTCATAATTTTGAATGACTATGGTGAAGCCTTGTAATATTGTACATACCTTTGCTTTCTACAAATGTTTTCCATATTAAAAAATTAAAAATGTAAAGAGGGTGTGTCCTAAAAGAATAATAAAAGGACAATAAGAATGAAAAGGTTAGAAAATGAAAATATATGATCCCTAAAAGACAAAAAGAGACCATGAAAGTGTGCAAGTAAAAATGCCACTGCTATTTACTTTTATGCATAATAATGATTATGTGCAGATTGTTACTCATGCCACAATCCATGATAGTCAAAATGCTTAAACTTGGCTATTTCATGTTTTTAATTTTATCTCCATAGTTAGAGAATAAAATCTGACCAAATAGTGTAATCTTGGCAGATCATTAGATAGGTAGAGTAAATAAAATGAGCTCATCAGTTTAATCTGAGCCCTTGGATGATATATGGTTAGAATTAGATAGTTTACTCTGTAAAGAAAAGAAAAGGGTTGATGATGGTTTGTTAGCCTAAATGCACCTAAATAAAGTGAAGAAAAAATGGTAGGATGAATAAATGGGTAAGTAGTAGAAAGGTTTCATAAATATCATGTGATTATACAAGAGCACTTATGTCATTATCTTAAATGCAATTTTCAAAAATGCATAAGTAGTGGACAAAGAAAAGACAATGGTTCACAACATGGTTTATTTAACACCCCCTCATTTATTTCACTCCTTCACTTCACTAATTTCCCTTTCATAATAAAAATATTAATACCTATAGTTCTTTAAGTTAAAGAGGTTCAAAGCATTTCTCTAACTTCTGGTGAGACCAGACCCTCGTCTTAATGACTTAAGAAGGAAAGGTGTTAAATTCCCTTGCAATTCATTCATCCCCCTCACAAAACCCCTTTTCCTAAGGTTAAATTCTTTTTGCCTAGGAAAACCCCATGATAAACATATTTTATGAAAAAACCCACCAAATACATTTATCCTGAGTACTAAGTGTATGCAAAGCGCATAATATTTTGTATACCTAAGTACAATACCCTTTCCACTCATTTCACCTCATATTAACTTTTTAATTAAATATATAAAATTCTCGAAAAACCCATTGGCCCGTATATGTTTAACTCCTTTATATAAATAATCCCACCCCTTAGTTTATTTATAAACTATATGACTACCCCATATCCCACAGAATATAATAAAACCACCCTTAGTTTATTTATAAACTATATGACTACCCCATATCCCACAGAATATAATAAAACCCCGCCCTCAGTCCTTAATCCTATATTAAAGCACCCCTGATGAGATTAATTTTTAATTTAAACCTATACCACTGGTGATTAGACCCATGCCCCCCCCCGAAAAACTTTTGTGTAAATCGCTGTGCAGCTTCACCTTGTGACCATCATTGATTTTCCCTCCCCCACATCCAATGACCCATAATCATATCGACCGCGCCCGATGACTAAACAATAGCCACCTGATAAAGTGGTTTTCCTCCCGACCCCTGATCGTATGTGTCAAACGACGAATGGAATTGGGGGACCCCTCCCGAATACCACCCACACCAAAAAAGTGGTGCGATGGCCCTCCTAAACTGCTTCCCCCATTTAACTAAAAAAACGCCACTTTTCATCAATCAATGAACCTGCCAAAATTAACGTTTTTTCTATATAAACCCAATTACCCGTCTTTTCACTCTTTTCACGCATTTTCTATTTGAGAACTTAGAAAACTGTTGTGACCCCTGCAAACAACAAATTTGCTCACAGACCTCCGCCTTTGCTCCACAAACGCTATAGACAGTCCAACCCATTCATCAGTTCGTACCAGAACCATACGAACTTCTGCAGCTGCCATCAACCACCATTTATGGTAAAATTTGCCCCATTCTAGGTATTTAACCGTGGAATACCAACTCCATTGTCAAAATTCCAAGTAAATTCACCCTCATAGGACAGTTAATTAAGTAAAAAATATCAAATTTTAGTTTAATTTTAACACTCTGAGCCATAACCATTTGCAAGACCTTCGTTTACCTAAAACCCTCTAAAAATCCCAAAAAACCTTTGTTGAAACTCCCAAAGCATAATTCAAATCCACAAGAATTGAATTATGGCTGCCCCCATCTCAATGGACGTTAGACCAATTACAACTCCCCATTTGGACCTGGACCAACTTCCCAATCATACGTTCAGTACCTAAAGATGACTCCCACCGATCAAACAAGGCTAATGTCAGCCTTTGACATTAAAGAGGGAAAGTTGCAGATGTCTTTCATCAAACCTACAGCTCAGCAGCCCAAGACAACATCTGATTTCAAAAAGGTTGACTTTGAAGTGTTGGCCAGGGATATTCATCCCATAGACTAGATTGAACTGCACAAACAGGCTGGAGAGATGATATACTCCACCCTGACAGGTAAAGCCATAGCTTCTCATCATCTACATAACTCTTTGAACAACATTTCTACATAATTTCAGTTAGGGAAGGCCTCCTCACAGGCCAAGGGTACAACGATCAAGTCCTTAGAGGACTTAGTGATTGAATTGGGACACGATCCCAAGGATATAAAAGATACAAAGAAGATTATAAAGAAGAAAAAAAATGATATTGTTGCACGTAAGAGGAAATTCAAAATACCCCAGCTGCAACATCCTCAAACTCTAGAAGTTGTAGATGGCCAAACCAGAAATGAGGAGTTGATGGACTTGATCCTAAAGCCGAATGATCAATTAAAGGAGACAGAAAAGGATTTGGACACTTTAATTCAATTGAAGCAAAGCGACATGGCCACAACTTCTAAAGGTGTCATCCCTATAGTGTCCATAGTAGTCCCTTTTACACTGGAAGCTTCATTGGCACCAACAGCTCCACCTACCATAGCATTGCTAGTAACAACAGAATCTACAACAGCAATAGGTGCATCAGGAGAGAAAGTAGCGGAATTAATAAAAGCCATGGAAGAGATCTCTATCTAGGCTACAGAAATGAACATATTGAGAGAAAAGGTGGCAATTTTGGAAACTAACTACAAACTTTCCCAGCTTAAGCAAAAGGAAGAAGCACAAAAGGCCCAAAGAATGAGTGAAAGGATCAAAATCTTAGAGAAAGACTTAAAACTGGAAAAACCCCTTGAGAAAACCAAGGAAATGTTGTGGGCCAGTATCATTGACTCCATCAAGGATATTTGGCCATCAATTCAAGTTATTTTTTAGTAGATAGAGTTACTAAAGATAGCTACAGAAGATATCCAAAAGGTCAAAGAAGAATTAGGAGACATGCCTGAGGATGCCAATAGACTCATCCACTTCCTCAACAACAAAAATAGGTATGAGCTCCAAGAACTCAATATAGAAGATAGAACTGAAACCATTTTGGAAATAAGGAAGGTCATGTCCAAAAGGAACCTTATGCTTAACTTAGAAGAAAAGTTCCACAACATGCAGATAGCCATTGATAGGTTCATGGCTAAATTCCAAATTTTGAGGGAGAAAGGTCTACCCAGTCCTTTGGTTATCAATGAAAAACTCATGACACAGTTGGACTATGATAATAGACTCAGACAGTTGGCTAAGGAACAAGCAAGCACTTCATCCATAAAAGCCCTGCCAATAGGCAAAGTTTTGTACAACACATTTGAGAACTTTTTTTTCCTTGAGCATGAGATAAAACACTTGTTCCTCACCAAACCAAATTTTTCCAAGTATACTAAAGCTGATGAGATCTATAGGAGGATGATGAATGTAAAGTTACCTGATGCAGAATGGTGGGAGACAATGACTGATTTACTGTGATAAATTTACAGCAAAAAAGTTACTGCACAGTAAAAGTGAAAGCAGCCAGGTAAATAGATGAAAACAAGGCAGCATGGTCAAAGAGTATCAGGGTCAAAGAGTATCAGGTGAAAGATAAAAATTGAAGAAGATTCCAGCGTGAAAGATCACAACTACAAGCCAGCATAAAGGGCTACAAACTCAACCATAAAAGCCAGCAGTACCAAATAAAAAGGGACAACATGAAATAGTTCATTAGCTGTCTCTATCTTCTTGCAAGAAGATATTTGTATTTCCTAGAATAAATCTCAAGTTTGTTTTGAGATATTTGTAATAATTTTTGTATAAATACTTCACCATTCGAAGTATTTAGGGTGGATTCTTAGACATTTCTATAGATTTTCTTGATCAAATACTGCAATCTATTGTATCACTGGTTGGACCAGCAAGCTGGATTAATGAATAAAGTCAAGCCACTTCACTGGATTCATGTGTAGTGCAAAGTACAGACAAGTACTTTCTCTTGTTATTGTTATCTTTCTTTTAAAGTTTTTTCCATAATATTTAATGTATCTGAAATCTTAATGCTATAATATGGAATGATATCTCAGAATTTGCTTCATTGCACTCCATTTTAACTATTATGCATTTTAATGTTTTCTGCTAATTATGTGAGTTAAGGAATTCTTCATTGATCCTTAGTTTATGTAGTTTCCCTCTAATCTATAGTAAGGATTCTTAAGTGCCCTTTTCTCATGATTATCCTTTGTTCCTCATTTCGATCCCGGTTTGAGGATTCTTAAGTGCCCTATCATCCTGATTAAGATCGTTTCACCCATTTGACCTAAAGACCTATACTTCACTCTGCTAGTTTGCCCTTTGAATACTCCCTTTAATGAGTTAATCCCAGTTTTGATGCCCTTCTGTGACTCCATATCCCAATGGTCCAGAGACTTCATTCTATCCATATGTTTTAAGGATTCCACCATCCAACTTTCAATACAAAACAAAACCCCTTGAACTTTAAGAACTAGCCTAAAATCCTAGCAAACAAAGCTAAATCATATAGAGAGAGCCCTCTCTAAGTCATAAGTTGGATAGAGCCTATACTTAAAATATTGGTTTTTGGTTACCTCGGTCTTTTCCTTCTTTTGATAACTTCTAGGGAAAATTCTGAGTGATAACATAGTGGCGACCATATTGGGGAGCCCAAACTCTCAGTCCTAATAAATCTTTAAGAAATTTTGAATTTGTATTTTGAGCCTCTTAAAGTAATTTATCAGAAGTTATTTTGAAAATCTCAAAAAAGAAAACAATTAGAAATTTTTTAAAATTCTGGCTTCAAGGAGAACTCATTATACTAGGGCTAACCCAGATCCAAACGTTGCCCCAATATTTGATAATCCCAACCTGATTTCAAGAAAATCCAAAAAAGAAGAAAGTTCAGCTAGTCACACACCATTAATTAAAGCTAATTCATGTCCTGATGAGTGGTTGTTTTTAGAAGATCTTCCCTTTGATGAGCAATTTGATTTGTCATTATTTAAATCAAAGTCTGAAAGTGAAATATATGATATTGTTCTAGACCCTGATTTCATTGCAGACCTTGAAGTCCAAAAAGCCAACCAGTCAATTGATGAATACATTCTGAATTCTCCACAATCATCCTTGAGTACTGCTAATATCCTTGAGCTTTCTGAACAATTTTCCACCACTTTTAGTTCACCGTTGTTCCCTTCAACTTCTGAAGTCCATTCTCCACCCCCATTTATACCTTCACTCCCTCACCAACCTATTATATCCCATTCACCGCCTACTACTCTTGGTTCTTCATCCATTCTTCATCCACATCTTAACCCCTTCTAGCCTACAACCATGGCCAACATATATGCTCCTCTTGTTTTACCTACCCCACTTGGTGCTATGCCAACAGACTACCAGAGCAAAATTGTTCAATTTGATGGCACAGGACACTACACTGCACAACACCATGTCAATAAGATGACAGATTACTTCGAACTACATGAAATTGATATTGTGGATGTTCAAATGAGACTATTTGCTCAGAATTTAGCTGGTGATGCTAGGAAGTGGTTTAGAGCATTACCTAATAACACTATTGATAGTTTAGAAGCATTTCATCGGCAATTTTTGAATAGATGGGAAAAGAAGAAAAAACCCCTACAAATCCTTTCAGAATATGAAAATATTAGAAGGGGACCTAATGAAATTGTTCAAGATTACTGCACTAGATTTAACAATATATATAACGCAATCCCAGTTAATCTTAGACCCCCACTTGACTTAGCCTTAATAAAATTCCCTGATGGTTTTGACACAGATATGGCATTCCAACTTAGGGAAAGAAACCCCCCAACATTAGAAGAAATGCAAAGTTTAGTTGTTAGTGTTGAGGCTAATTTGTTAGCTAAAAGAGCTAGAGTTATAAATGAAAAGAGATGAACTGTTAAAGATGAAGCTTCACCATCAGACATCAAAATAGGTAGTTTAGCCAAAAGTATGGAGAGACTAATGGATAGAATAGATGACATAGAAAGGAAACCCCAATGGGATAATGAACAAGCACCTCCAGTTAGAAACCCAAACTTTAGAAAAAACTAAAACCAAAACCTTGGAAAAAATGGACCTGGTCAGAATATTGGGCCTCCTTTTCAAGAAAATTATGTAGAAACATTCCATCCTTAAGACCCAGAGCAAGACACGCAGATTAACCTAATGGGGTTAGATGATGAAGATGTTGTTTTTCTAACCCAAGATGATCAGGAATTGCATATGCTGCAGCAATTGCAAATCTAATATGGAGAGTCATTTGATTATAAACAAGGTTATGATTTTTCCATCTTTGAAGTTCATAAATAGTATAACCTAAGGAGTAAAAAGAACTCTGATATCCCTGACCAAACCAAGAAAACAGTGCCAATTCAACCCAACAAAATCAAAGAAGCCTCGGTTTCTAAAATCCTCTAGATTCTCCCCAGACAAAACAAGAATCCTTCTGCCCCGACCATTGTAGATATAACCCTTAATCAACCTTTTGATCAAGAACCATACATTTCAATTCATCCTAAAGAACCAATGGATAAAACTCAAAACACCATATTTGAAAACCTACATAAAGGGGTCCCCAATAAAGGAAAAGAAGACCATCCTACTCAAATCCATGTTGTGAAAATTCAAAATCCTCAAATAGAGAAAGCCTCTTTGCCATTCAGTCTGGGAGCAGAGGTAGCTAAGCTAAAAATTTTAGTCCCTTTAATAGAACTAATCAAGAATGAAACTTACAAATCACAGATAAACTAGACTTTAAACATTGTTGAAAATGAGGATTCAGTCAACCTGTTTGATGACCAACCAGAACTTATATTTGGTCCTGATGTTAATGGCAAACCACTGGAAGGAGGATTACCACATTTCTACATTAGCCTTAGCATCCATGACAAAATCCTACACATTGCAATGTTGGATTTTGGGGCCTCCCACAACTTAATGCCCAAATCAGTAATGGAGAAATTAAACCTAGACATTACAAGGCCTTACAAAGACTTATTCTCATTTGACTCAAGTCAAGTAAAGTGTTTAGGATTGATTAAAGACCTGTGTGTTACCTTAGTTCAATATCCTGCCAAAAGCATCCTTTTGGATATTGTGGTTGTTGAAATCCCACCGAAGTATAGCATGCCGTTATCCAAATCATGGGGAGCCAAACTTCAGGGATCTTTACAACTTGATATATCATATGAAACAATCTCTATTTTTGGACAACATAAGAAGTTGTACCGAGAAACTTTAATGAAATACATGGTAAGTAGCTAGGATCGGCCTCAAAACTTTCCTATCTACTCCGTACATTCAGACATTGATTCTTTTATCATGTATAATGCTGATCAAACACAAGAAGCTTTTTTAGAAAGTATTGATACAGAACCAAAAGAAATTACAGTTTTTATTCAAAACGAAACTAACCAAACTTTAGAACTTTCCAATAAACAAGGTGGCCAAATTGCTTTAAATGAGGAAAATTTTGTTGCACCAGATGATGAAAATTATGAGCATGAGATATTATGGCATCTTGAATTTGATGGGTCAGTCAATAAGTTTGGAGCAGGAGCAGGAGTATGGATATACAATCTGGAGAATAATCACTTAGAAGGCCATGCATACAGACTGAATTTTAAATGTACTAACAATATGGCCGAGTATGAAGCACTAATTTTAGGTCTTAAATTAGTTAGGAATCTAGGAGCTAAAAGAGTTTCTATCATGGGAGACTTTGAACTAGTTATAAAACAGATTGATGTTGTATATATGACAAAGGACCCTAGATTAAGTTGTTATAGAGGAACTATTGTAGAAATACTGAACACTTTCTTAGAAACCAAGCTTGCAGTAATCCCCAAAAAACACAATATGCAAGCCCATAGTTTAGCAATGTTTGCCAGCACTTGCAAGTTACCCTTCCAACCTAACCATCAGTACACTGCTGAAGTTAGGCATAGACTTGCAATTCCAGATAATTTGAAGAACTAGCAAGTATTTTCTAATGATAAATAGATAAATAATTTTTTAAATTTAGAAGAAGAGTTTGCAAATCATAACATAGATACTGATACATCCATAGATCCTAACATTGAAGATGAGTTAGAAGTAAATTAGATAGAAGGTGATGAACTAGATACTTTTAACCCAACTAAATTTACTAAGTCAGATGTAGAAAACCTAGAGCAAGTTGAAATTGATGAAACGAATAACGAAGACACCGAAGTAATTAATCTCAAAGATAATTTCTTACCAAAGGGATTAACCCCTTTGGAAGATTTATTTGATTCAAATGATGTTCCTATGAAACCTAAAATGGAACACGTAAGGTCTGATATAGATGAATGTAATATAAGCACTGATGAAAATCCAAAATTAATCAAACTGTCGAAATAATTACCTCCTACTGAAAAAGTGAAATACATTGAATTATTAAAAGAATTTCAAGATGTCTTCACTTGGAGTTATGAGGACCTCAAATCCTATGACACCAACATCATCCAACACACAATCCCTATTAAAGAAAATTAAAAGACTTTCAAACAAAAACTTAGAAGGATTAATCCTATCTTATTACCTTCAATTGAAAAAGAAATTCAGAGGATGTATGATGCTAAAATAATTGCACCAATCAGACTCTCTGATTGGGTCTCAAACTTGGTGCCAACTAGGAAGAAAATTGGCGAGATCAGACTCTATGTGGATCTCAGAAATCTCAACAAAGTGTCACTAAAAGACAATTACCCTCTCTCCAAAATGGATCACATTTTACAAAGGGTAGTTGGTTCAACCAGAATATCATTATTGGATGGATTCTCTGGTTACAATCAAATCTTATTTCATCCTGATGACAAAGCCAAAACTATCTTTACTACTCCTTGGGTCACATTCATGTATGTGAAAATGCCTTTTGGACTAATGAATGCAGGAGCCACTTTCCATAGGGCTATGCATATAGCCTTTTCAAAAGAAATTCATGATTTCCTTGTGATATATCTAGATGACATTACTGTATTTTCAAAATTGACAATCAACATCTGGATCATCTAAGGAAAGTTTTTATTAAATGCAGGAAATATGGAATTTCCTTGAACCCCAAGAAGTCTTTGTTTGGGTTAGAAGAAGGAAAGCTATTAGGTCATATAATTTCAAAAGATGGTATCCGAATAGACCCTGCAAGAATAGAAGCCATCTTACAGATACAACATCCGAGGAACATTAGAGAATTGCAAGCTTTCTTAGGGAAAATTAATTTTCTTAGAAGATTTATTTCTAATTTAGCAGAGTTAATTAGATCACTAAACAATATGATGAAAAAAGATTCGACCATAAAATGGATTGTTGAGGCTAAGAAATCCTTTGAAGACATTAAACTGACCTTAACTAAAACACCAGTGTTAATCAGTCCAAAATTTGACAGAGATTTCATCTTATTTTCCTTTGCTTCTGAGCACACAATTGCTGCAGTCCTACTGTAGAAAAATGACCAGGGCTATGAACAACTGATTGCTTTCTTTAGCAAAGCCCTAAGAGATGCCCCCTTAAAATATAACATAATGGAAAAACAAGCCTTTTCTTTGGTCAAAGCCATCAAATATTTTAGGGTGTACATCTTATATTCTCATATAGTGGCCTATGTTCCAAATTCAGTAGTCAAAGACATCCTAACTTAGGAAGGTCCAAATGGGAAAAGAGGAAAGTGGATTGCTACTATTTTAGAGTATGATATAGAAATCAAACCTACTAAGTTAATCAAGGGCCAAGGTTTATCCAAACTCATGGCTGAATCGAAATGTCAGGCTTTGGATATAAACTTTATTGCAGCAATAGATGATGGAGAGGAGATGGCGACTCCACTAATCAGCCAAGCCTTTATTGAATCACCATGGTATGTTGATATTATTTATGTTTTACAGAATTTACAAGATGCTCCTGAATTATCTAGGACCAAAAGTAAGTTTTTAAAGATGAAATCCTTAAAGTTTTATATACTAGACAATGCTTTGTTTTGGAGAGATCATGAAGGTATTCTTCTAAATTGCCTATTAAAAGATGAATCTAACAGAGTATTGCAAGAGTTTCATTCATGTGACTATGGAGGACACCTTTACTAGAAAACCACTGCAGATAAAATTCTTAGATTTGGTTTCTACTGGCCTTCTTTGTTTTTTGATGTCAAGAAATATGTGACCTCCTGTCACAAATGTCAATTTTTTTATGGAAAGAAAAAACTTTTACCTTTACCCCTCAAGCCAATTTCTACTGAAATACCTTTTCAACAATGGGGTTTAGACTTCATTGGTGAAATTCACCCACCCTCCTCTGTAACACAAATGGATCCTTACTGCCACAAACTACTTCACAAAATGGATAGAGGCCATACCTTTAAGGCAAGCCACATAAACTGTTATCATAACCTTCCTTGAAACCAATATTCTATCAAGATTTGGATGTCCAACTAAGCTCATTACTGATAGTGCAACGGCCTTTAAATCCAAAAGAATGATAGATTTCTGCAACAAGTATCATATAACCCTGGGCCATTCCACAGCCTACTATCCTCAAGGAAATGGATTGGAAGAATCCTCAAACAAAATCCTGGTAAACATCATCAAAAAGTTGCTAGAGGAAAATAAGAAAACATGGAATAAGAAGCTAGTCAATGCCCTATGGGCAAACAGACTAACCACTAAGAAATCAATTGGTACTTTTCCCTATCAACTAGTTTATGGGATGGACGCTATTTTTCCATCTTCCTTGGGAACACCAGTGATGAATTTGCTTCAAGAAATGCAGGTTGAACCAAATAGTATCCAGAGAAGAATCAACCAAACAATTCATCTTCAACAAACCAGGGAAGAAGTCTATATCAAGTCTCGAGTTGTGTAGGAAAGATTTAAAAAGATTCTTGGATAAAGAACCAAGGATGAAGATTTCTACCTTGGTGACAAAGTGCTCAAGTGGGATTCAAGGAGAGAATACAAAGGTAAACATGGGAAATTTGATTTCCTATGGAAAGGCCCATATGTCATTTATGCTTTCAAAGGTAAAAATGCTTTCTTCCTGAAAGAACTTGATGGTGTAGAAGTAGAAGGTGGGCCAGTGAATGGTCGAATGCTAAAACATTATGTTGAGTCTAATTACTAATTTTTCATTTCCCATTTGTACATATTCTATTTTCAAAAGTCTAGATTGGATTGGATGGTGATTTTTTTAAGTTGAAGCCCAAAGAGAAGGCCCTAAGCTTTAAAATCTTCACTGTCATAAGTATTATTAATGCAGAGGCATAGACGAAAATTTTGCAAGGTAACATCAATAACAATTCAAAGGCTACTGATCTACAAAGTTCTTGACATTTCACTAGAAGATGCCATCCCTAAGTGGAGCCACTGTTAGGTTCCTATACCAATAGGAGTCATAATTTTGAATAACTAAGGTGAAGCGTTGTAATATTGTACATACCTTTGCTTTCTGCAAATGTTTTCCATATTAAAAAATGTAAAGAGGGTATGTCCTAAAGAATAATCAAAGGATAATAAGAATGAAAAGGTCAAAAAATGAAAATAAATGAACCCCAAAAGACAAAAAGAGACCATGATAGTGTGCAAGTCAAAATGGCACTACTATTTACTTTTATGCATAATAATGATTGTGTGTAGCTTGTTACTCATGCCACAATCCATGATAGTCAAAATGCTTAAACTTGGCTATTTCATGTTTTGAATTTTATGTCTGTAGTTAGAGAATAAAATATGATCAAACAGTGTAATCTTGGCAGATCATTAGATAGGTAGAGTAAATAAAAGGAACTCATCAGTTTAATCTGATCCCTTGGATGATATAAGGTTAGAATTAGATAGTTTACTCTGTAAAGAAAAGGAAAGGATTGATGATGGTTTGCTAGCCTAAATGCACCCAAATAAAGTGAAGAAAAGATGGTAGGATGAGTACATGGGTAAGTAGTAGAAAGGTTGCAGAAATATCATGTGATTATACAAAAGCACTTATGTCATTATCTTAAATGCAATTTTCAAAAATGCATAAGTAGTGGACAAAGCAAAAACAATGGTTCACAATATGGTTTATTTAACACCCCCTCATTTATTTCACTCCACTTCACTAATTTCCCTTTCATAATAAAAATATTAATACCTATAGTTCTTTAAGTCAAAGAGGCTCAGAGCATTTCTCTGACTTCTAGTGGGACCGGACCCTCAGCTTGATGACTTAAGAAGGAAAGGTGTTAAATTCCCTTGCAATTCATTCATCCCCCTCACAAAACCCCTTTTCCTAAGGTTAAATTCTTTTTGCCTAGGAAAACCCCATGATAAACATATTTTATGCAAAAACCCACCAAATACATTTATCCTAAGTACTAAGTGTATGCAAAGCACATAATATTTTGTATGCCTCAGTACAATACCTTTTCCACTCATTTCACCTCATATTAACAATTTTTAATTAAATATATAAAATTCTAGAAAAACCCATTGGCCCTTATATGTTTAACTCCTTTATATAAATAATCCTAGCCCTTAGTTTATTTATAAACTATATGACTACCCCATATCCCACATAATATATTAAAACCCCGCCCTAAGTCCTTAATCCTATGTTAAAGCACCCCCGATGAGATTAAGTTTTAATTTAATCCTATACCACCAGTGATTAGACCCATGGGCCCCCCGAAAACCCTTTTTGTAAATCATTGTGCAGCTTCACCTCCTGACCACCGTTGATCGTCCCTGCTCGATAAAGTGGTTTTCCTCCCGACCCCTGATGCTATGTGTCAAACAATGAATGGAATCGGGCGACCCCTCCCAAATACCACCTGTAGCACAAAAGCAGTGTGATGGCCCTCCTAAACCACTTCCCCGATTTAACAGAAACACTGCCACTGTTCCTCAATCAATGAACCCGCCATTAACATTTTTATATATAAGCCCAATTACCCCTCTTTTCACTCTTTTCATGCATTTGCCATTTGAGAACTTAGAAAGTCATTGTGACCCCTGCAAACAACAAATTTTCTCATAGACCTCCGCCTTTGCTCCATAGACCCTACAGATAGCCTAGTCCATTCATCAGTCCATACCAGAAACATACGAACCTCTGCAACTGCCATCAACCACCATTTACAGTCAACTTTGCCCCATTCCAGGTATTTAACCATGGAATACCAACTCCATTGTCAAAATTCCAAGTAAATTCACCCTCATAGCACGGTTAATTAAGTAAAAAATATTGAATTCTACTTTAACTTTAACACTCTGAGCCATAACCATCTAAAAGACCTGTGTTTACCTAAAACCCTCTAAAAATCCCAAAAACCCTTCGCTGAAACTACCAGAGCATAATTGAAATCCACAAGAACTGAATTATGGCTGCCCCCATCGCCATAGATGTTAGACCAATTACAACTCCCCATTTGGACTTGGACCACCTTCCCCTGGCCGACAGAGACATCCAAATAAAAGATACCACTGCCCTAAAATCCCTGCTCAAAGTGCATTGTCAAAGTAGGGACAAATACCTTAACCATGCTGATGAGATTGGCCTTTGGGAGTCAAATTTTCCCAAAAACCAGTTTCCCCAAGTTCACGTCTTTCCAGAGGTTGTTCATATGTGCTATGCATGCTATGTCCCCAGCCACAGAACCATAATGCCTCATGACCTGAAGGTCCTATTCACCATCACAGCTGAGTCCATTAATGAAATGTTGTAGTTCCAACTAGGGCCAAACCTAAACCCACTCTCAATTTGAGACCTATTGGACCAGTAGCCTGAGCTAAGCTCTGCAAAATTGGCCAAGCTATTCCAAACCTTCATTAGAAAGGAAAAACACATCCCCAAGGACTCCCCTCCACATGTAGCAGTTATTTTCTCTCCATGGGCCCAGAACATTGTAGCCATGATATCATGTGTGTTAGGTTACACCACAAGTGAGTACATTGATGAAATTATTCTTTCTTTCATGTCCATCTATACCCCAGGACAACCTCCTGCAACCATATATGACTTTGCCACATTCATAGCTGATAGAATGCATGAGAAATTCACAAGAATGGGAAATGAGAGGGTGTTAAAATACTCCTCTGTATTATACCATCTATTTCTATATTATCAATGAGAGAAGTTTCTCTTCACTCTCCAAAATCTTGACACCAAGGGCCAGCCCAGATCTGTCATATTTTTGACCCCACTTTTTCATGAGTTTAGATCACCATATACCTACTCAGACTTTATAGATTCTTTTGTGCATCCAATCATGACTATGCTCACTGGGAATCCTCCACCTAGGATAAGCCCAGAAATAAAGAGAGTCCTCCAGCTTTCCAAGCAGACCAAAGTGGGTGACTAGTACCTTTATTAGAACCACACAGAAATCAAAATATATGGTTGCATGTGTTATCACTCAGGTTGTTCCCTTTGACTCCTAAGGGAATACGGCCGAGGTAACCACTAACCAATCTTTGGATTACAGGTTCTAGCTCACCTGTAATCGGAGAGGGCTCTCTCTTTCTGATTTAGCTTTGTTTTGGGAATTTTAGGCTAGTTATGATGCACTGAATTTTGTTTAAAGTTTGGTTGAATGATATCTTCTAATAGCTTAAATGCAATGTTAAGAGGGTTTTAGTCCATTGGGCATTGGATTCTGTGGTTATGTGTTGCTTGAGGTATTTAGTGAGAATGATGATACTGCAAGGCCAGATGGGCACTCATGAAACAACCTTCAAATTTGGGAAGTATGGATTGTAATCAGTCAGTGAGAGGCAATTAAAGATCTTTCACTATGCTGGTGAGATGGAGAAATGAAATATTGCTCAGGAGCAACTCAGAATTCCTGAACAGTATTTACTATGAAAGATTCAGTGTAAATGTGAGCAATTAAGAATTTCACATTCATAACTAATTCTGAAGGAAACATAATTAACAGCAGAGATTGAGCTTAGGTTGTTTAAGAAACAAATCCTGAACTATTCTTTTTCTCTAATGCTAAGACCAAAAACATATAGCATATGTGGATTTTGTAAGCGAATGGAACATAAAGACACGGTTCAGAAAACTTATTGTATCATGACATAACGCAGGAATCCTGCAGCAGCAAGCAATCTCATCACAACACATCAAACAATGCAGAGTTTCGGGAACTTCATCAGCTTCTTGTATTCAAAGTCTGTAATTACAGTGTAGCTCTTCGGAAGAAAAATCATCAACCCCAACTAAGTTATGCGTGGGGATATATATACAAAAGTTTTTTACAAAATATCTGAAAGATGAGTCATTAGCTCATAACTTTCTTACCAACTTTCCAAAAATAGTAGATACAACAGTTATTGCTTTTAAAAGATTAATAAAACAGTTGTTTATCTTTGTCAGAGTTCTTTCACTTTGCAATCAATTGGGCCGGCCGACTGATTTGCATTCATTTCGGGAGCCTTTGCTTTCTTGCTGCTTTGCCACCACGCTGCTGTTGTGGTCACATCATTTGTAATCATTCATTGGTGCCTAGTCATCATCTTTTTCATTCAGTTGCTCTTCCTATTGCCACCCAGGTAAGCCGAACATGTGAGTCATTTGAAAATGCTGACTCGAGATTGATCAAATAAGATTTCAAACAAAATTTGATTTTTCAAAGCAATGTTTCTATCATGCCTCTCCACCAATCTTCAGTAGGCAATTGGTGTCTCTGAATTTTAATCAGAGTCTCATCGGCTTCAGTATATTTGTAGTAATTTGGAGGTGTTTCAAAAAGGTGTTTGATCTCATGCTCAATAAAAAACAATTTTTCTAGCTTCTCGTAGAGAGTCTGCCCAGATGGGGGCCCTGTTTCCTCTGAACTGCTTGCGGATGCTGTTATTTGATTTGTTGCATAATTTTTGAGCCACTTGGCATAATTTTCATGTGACATTAACCTTCCTGCACTAGTTACCAAGCTGGGAAGACCTTTGTTATGCAATGCTGTGATTTTTGTAATAAATTCATTTACTTCTGTTTGCATTTCTTGACACCTTCTATCCAATGTCTGCGCATAATTCCTCAAGGTAAGCACCCTTTTTATTAGTAAAATGGTATCAGTCCTGTTTCTAATACCCATTCCTGCTAGTTGGAGGCCAGTGTGATTGTTGAGCACTTGAATCATTCTGTTGGCTATTTTAGGCATACTCCCTAGGGATGCCCAGGCTCTTTGATTTTCTGCTTTTTCCCTGCCTAGGAGATCCATTTTCTCATGGATAGTTTCGATGGACTGCCATTGGTCTGTAATGGATTGCCCAATGTTGGCCCACAGAATCTTCTTGACTTCACTTATAACTTTGTCTAGAGTAAGCTCTTTTTCTAACTCCTTTATCCTTTTTTCAAGAGCCCTTACCTCTCTTGTCCTCTCAGCTATGTTTTTCTTTGATTTATCATATTTTTCTTCAAGCGCAACCAATTTCTCTTTAGTCTCATTCAGTTCAGCCATCTGTACTTCTAGAGCTTCAAGCTCCTTCATCATATTCTGCATGCTGAGGCTGGGCACCTGTTCTGATGTTGTTGCTGGTGCTGTCGCTTCTGGAGCTGGTGCTGAGCCTGAAGGGCCTGCCTCTGATGTTTGTCCAGTGGGAGGACCTGCTGAAGTAGTTATTACTTGAGGAGTATCCTCAATATTTATGACTGTTGTTGGTGGCTGAGCTACTTGCCCTTCTGGCCTTTTCCTTAGGGCCGCTTCCAAAGCACCCTCTGTTTCCACCAATCTCTTATGTAAGGTGAAGAGTAGAGCAACCACGTCTTGATCTTTCTTTTGTTCTGCAACCTCTTCAGTCTGAGGGTGGAGGGTAGGTGGTAGCTTAACTAGCTTCCTCAAAGCCGCTATGTCTTCATCTCTTTTCTTCAATAGTGCCTGCACACCCTTAGGGTCCTTTGGATCATGTCCGAGCTCTACAATAATTTCTTCCAAGGACTTGATTCTGTTGTCCTTGGCTTGAGATGATGCCTTTTCTAATTCCAGCTGAGCAGTAGTGTTATGTAGAGAATTCTGCAAGCGGTGTGCTAATAGAGTTTTATCAGCCAATGTAGAATAGAGCATCTCCCCTGTTTGCTTGTGTAGCTCGATCTGATCCATGGGGTGGATGTCTTTGGCAAACATTTCCAAGTTAGTTCTAATATAGTCAGCAGCTGATTGAGGTTGCTGCATAGTAGGCCTAAAATGACTAAGAGTCATCTTTCCTTCTTGAATATCATATGCTGACATGAGCCTTTCTTGATTGGTTGGTGCCATTCTGAGCAGCTGGTTATAGAGCTGGTATCTAACTAGCTCATTTCTTGCTTTTATATCTGTAAACTGCTTTTTGATACTAGAGTCTGCCTTGGTCCGCTGCCTTGAAGAACTTACTTCTGTTCCTTGTTGCAATTCTTGCTCTTGCTGTAAGGAGCTGGCCAATGTTTCTATGCTAGGAGGGAGCATAGTGTCAGTTGGTCTTTCCGGCATCTCGTCCTCTGAGAAGGTATTTAGCCTCTGTCTTTTCTCACCTTGCTGATCTGTTGAAGTAGTGAGAGGAGTTTCCTCTTGCCTATCTCTTTTCCTCATTCTTTCTTCGTTTGCAGGTGTCTGTAAAACTGTAGTTTCAACTGTTACCTACTGCCTTGGAGGGATTTGCTCTTGGGTTTGCTGCTCTGTGGAGGCAGGCGTTTTAGCCATTTCTTCTTGCTGCTCTACTTGCTGCTCCAAATCGAGAAGTGACTCTTCTTGTTGTACTTCTTTGCCTTTAGCTATGTTTTCTGTTTGACCAGTTGCTTTGGCAGACCGCTGTGGAACAGTGGAGGATGAGGCACTTTCTCCAAGATGCCGAGGGGCTGGAGACCAAACCTGTCCAAAATATTCCAAGTCAACTGCTTTTTCTAAATTCTTGATTGCTCTTTCTGCTAATTCTTCTTCAGAATAATCCTCCAATAATGTGCCTTCTCTCCACTCTAGTTGGTTAGCATGTTTTTCAATTTCTGGAATGCTAAAGTGATCATAGGTAGCAAGCCTATACTTGATTCTTCTGAGGCTTATGAAATGGTTAGGGTCATATGGTGCCCAATAGAGGCTTTTTTTGAGTTGGAGGCTTTTTAGCATCTTGTCTACATCTCCCCAAGCTTCTTCCCTCTTGTTAAAGATGAATGGACCCGGTTGGTGCTTAATTTTCAACTGTGATTTCTTATTTCTGCTATGAAAGTGGATCATGTCTGCATTGCCAAACTGCTGGAAGTATTCTAATGCAAAAAGTCTCATCGGAACGTACTTTGGCAGTTTGTATGGGGCTAACTCACAGCCATATACTCTGATTACTGTGTGGTCTTGGTAGAAGTACCAATCTCCAATGCTATAATTCTTTGAAAGTTGGAGGATCTTCTGCATGTCATCGGTGAGTCTAGGAGGAGGAGAACTCTGAAACAGGGACAAGGCTAGATGGATGAACAGATCAATGAACTAATAGTAGTTGTAGGGAGAGTAAAAGATATGGTGACAGACTGGTGTCCAGTATATCACTGACCTCCTGTTTCCTTTTGCACCCAGCGTTTTGAGAAAAATAGGGAAACTGTCAGGCTGATTGTATAGTATCAAATGATACATGTATGAGGTATATTTGAATACTCTCTCCCTCTCCAGATTCATGAATTGCTCATGAATTCTGTCAGCAATAAATGTGGCATAATCATATTGGACAGCAGGGGGCTGTCCTGGAGTGAACATGGATATCATTACCAAGACTGTTTCATCCCCAAACTCACTGGTATTGAATCCTAAAATGCAGGATATCATGTCTACTAGCAGTCTCCCTGTTTCATTGAACCAGACATGGAGATAAGGAGGAGGTTACCGGGGCTGGTAATCTGGGAGCATGAACAATTGGCCAATCCTTGTGACTTCTGAGCTGGGCAGCTTGGCACCTTGTTTGAGCAGAAAATTCATAGAAAGGGGCACCAGAGGTTTAGTTGGCTCAAAGCTTAGCATCTCATTTATGGATTGAGGAGTGGTGTGAAATAAAACAACCCCAGTTGGAGCCAAAACTGCTCTTTGAGAGGGTTCATAATGTTCACAACACTGATGGATGAAGTCTGGAAATACATTCACTTGTGGAAGGTAATAGATGGGCAAGTTGGACTCCCAGATACCTATGTCATCAGCACCACTTATGTATTTCTTCTTCAGATCAACAATGGTTTCTATGTGATATTTGTTGCTTATTTCAACCGTTTCTTTGATTTGATAATCCCGGTCAGCAAGGGCCAACCATTCTAGGTTCTTGTGTGGAGCATTCAGAGGTGCAATATTCAATTCCACAGGGGTCTCCATTGTTTAGCTGTCACTTGGAGTTGTATTGAACTTGAATTTTGGACCAAGGTAACACAGAGCAGTGAATTTCGATGGATAAGGAAATTTGCAGAGAAAAAAGGGGTAAATTGGGGTGAAACAGAGGTAAAATGCTACTGGGAGAGGCGAAAAGAGCCAATGCTGAGAGTGAGCGCTGCCTTTTTTCAGTGGAATTTGTCTGCTAATGGTTTTAAGTCGCAGATGTGCGAGAAGCTGTGGGAGTTTGGTGAATTTTGAACAATGGGAGCTCCTTCAAATAAATTTGGGGCTAAGCTGGCAGATGTAGGTTCTTAGTACTTAGGAATTTTGAGCAGTTCTTATGCTTTTTTCTTTCCTTTTAATGCAGATAACTTGGAAGACCAGGGTACGCAGAGGAAACGGTAAATACCTGGTAATTATGTGGCGGGGGGGCGCTGACAGTGGTGAATCCGCGGCGGCAGCAGCTCAGGAGTTCAAATTTCTGGAGGTTGGCGCAAACAACGTAAAATGGCATGCAGGCGGCAGACCACTCTTTCAAAGAAAAAATGAGAAAAAACATAACTTTTGCCCGAAATATGGAAAAATTTGATTTTCTGCGCCTTTTTATGAATGACGTCAGTGTGACGTCATTGGTCAGGTCCAGGTACGACGCGATGACATGGCGACACGAGACTGGGCTGAGGTGGACGAGTGACGGGGGGGCCATGTCAGATAAAAAGTGAAACGGCGGTTGGCGTGTATGCTGATGTGGGCGATGACGTAGGGGCGGGAAGCAAATGGTGGTAAGCGGTATTATCGGACCACTTTTAGTACGGGCCCAATAATGGTCAGAGGCCGCCCGATCCAATAACAAATGGGCACGCGTCCCTGGCACTATGTCACCCTCTGACAGTTTTCGGGCGCTAACGGACGGATAGTAGAGGGGCTCCCAAATGCCCGATGACTGTCGGATGGGAGGGCCCAGATCCGACGGTGGACGGGAGGACAAGCCGCCAGGACGATAGCGACGGGACCCGACGATTTTTAATTAATTTTTGTTTTTTGGTAAAATGCGCCGAGATATAAAACATTGGGTAAACGGCTTGAGTGGGTTTTTGCAAAAATTTGTAAAACAATTGGGAAACACATGAATTTACCATTTGTATGATGGGTAAGGGTTATTAAATCAACCAAGTGTTAATTTAATCCCCGAATACAATATGAACATCAATTTACATCAGAGCATTATACTTTCATACTTTAGGGATATATGGCTAAATTGCCCAAGGGGAGGATATGTACATATTTTTTGGGATTTTTACGTAAAATATGATAATAGTAGGGGGAGGGGAACACTTAGGGAGTTAAATAATAAGGTTAGAGGTGAATATGAATTTGAGATGTGAAAGAGGAACAGGGAGCTAAGTTTAAGGAGTAAACTTAGATTTAGAAGCAGATGAGAGTGAGAGATGATTTTACACAAGAAATGTGGCTTTCTTGTATAATGGAAACCAACACCTTGGCTTAATATTTCACAAAAGATAAAGTGATGCTCGGACTTGTTTGAGAAAATCTCAAGGTCCATTGGAGGAATGTTAGAAAGAGATTTTCTGGGGAAAACAGGGGAAGTTAGACATGCTTCCATATTTTGTCATCAAAATGCTACATAGGTACCTCTACGAGTGCTAACATGTGCCTTCTTGATCAAGGCCAAAACTGAATAGAATCAGGCTTCTGCAACTTCTGGCTACCTACCCAGCTTAGTACCTAGCATTTCTTGTTACTTCAGGGAGGGTGCACTTAGACTTGCAAACCCTCATATGCTCTTTTCTTTTTGCTGCCCTCCTATCTAAATCTACCCTTATATCTTCCAAGGGCCCAGATTAAGCAGATGGGCTCCTTCCTTTCTCTATCCAGCTACTCCTCTGTCAAGCTTGAACTGTTTGAACAGATATTCATTCTCTAGTCTAGAACAAGCAATTTAAAACATGGCATGGCCCAGCTTGAACTGTTGGGCCATCCATCAAGATAGCAGTGGCATTTTGGTTGGCCACTTTCCTGGTCTTTCTTTGGGGTTCATTTCAATTATTTTTTCTGACCAATTCATTTTCTTGCCTTTTGATTATTCTTTTAAGGCATACCCTCTTTACATTTTTTAACTGTCTGCTTTCTTCACAAAAAATGGAACCTTTGTATCATCAAAGATGAACATTTTTGGCACTTCCACTGTCAATCATGAAAAATGGAACCCTATTGGTATAGGAGGCTAACAGTGGCTCCACTTGGGGATGACTTTTCCGGATGAAAAGTCAAGAACAGCAGGTCAGATCGCCTTATTTTTCCATTCTTGTTGCAGTCTGAATTTTCCTTTTGTTAGAGACCATTGATCTGAATCTTAGAAACTTGTATGAAGTATTCATTAAGCTGATTTGCTGTGAAATTACAGCTCTATTTTTACTTGTTTCTCTGAGTGTTCCTCTTCACCTTGATAGTTTCAATGCGTTTTATCCTGCTTTTCAATAATAGGGTCAAAATATATATTAAAAATGGTGCAGCACCTTGGTCCTTCTCAAAATCGGATTCAGCTATACCTTCATCTATCCGCTGTAAATAAACATACTGAAAATACAAATATTTATGTACAATCTACAAATATGGAGTGTTTTATCAAAGGGGGTCAAAATAATGCTTGAGCATCCTCCCATTGATTGGGCCTTCCTCAGTGTTTGAGCCATCCAAACTCTTCAGAAAATAGGTGTTATTACCTTGTACAACATAAATGACATAAGGTCCCTTCCACAAGGAATCAAATTTACCATGTTTTCCTTTGTCCTCCCTCCTAGAATCCCATCTCAGCACTTTGCTTCCTATGAAGAAGTCTTCAGCTTTGGTTCTTTTGTCAAATATTCTTTTGAGCTTCTCTTGCAGTACTTGGGTTCTCTGATAGACTTCCTCTCTTGTTTGCTGTAGGTGAATTGTCTAATTGATCCTTCTTTGAATGTCATTTGGCTCAGCTTGTATCTCCTACAGCAACTTGATTACAGGGATTCCCAAAGATGAAGGAAATATTGCTTCTATTCCATAAACAAGTTCATATGGGCTTGTGCCAATGGATCTTTTGGTGGTCAACCTGTCCGCCCATAGTGCATTTACCAGCTTCTTATGCCAATTCTTTTTGTTCTCCTCCAGGACTTTCTTGATGATGTTGATGAGACTTTTATTGGAAGACTCAGCCAGGCCATTGCCTTGCGGATAATAAGATGTGGAATGACCCAAGGTCATATGATATTTATGGCAAAAGTTGATCTTTTTTTGGACTTGAAAGCAGCAACATTGTCTGTAATAATTTTATCTGGACAGCCAAACCTGGACAAGATGTTGGTTTCTAGGAATTGTATAATGATGGAGTCATTGGCTTGCCTACAAGGGATGGCCTCTATCCATTTAGTAAAATAATCTGTAGCAGTCAAAATCCACCTATGCTAACCAGAGGATGAAGGGTGGATTTCACCAATGAAGTCTAAACCCCATTGTTGGAATGGTCTCTTAGTTGAAATAGGCTTGAGTGGTAAAGGCAACAACTTTCTCTTGCCTTCAAAGATTTGGCATTTGTGACAGGACATTACAAATTTTCTCACATCAGTAAACAAGGAGGGCCAATAAAAACCAGCCCTTAGGATTTTATCAGCCGTGAATTTCCAGTATAAATGTCCTCTGCAGTCACCTGCATGAAATTCCTTGAGGGCATTGTTAGCTTCATCCAAAGTTAGGCATTTAAGCAAGATTCCTTCATGGTTTCTCCAAAACAAAACATTATCTATGATACAAAACTTTGATGCTTCCATTTTCAAGAACCTTTTCTTAGTTCTGGACAACCCTGGAGGAGCTTGTAGGTTTAACAATACAAAACATATATCAGCATACTAGGGAGATTTTATGATCCGGATCTTGGGAGGAGAGACCCCCAAGATCTAAAAACTTGCAATGGATCTTGGGGGAAAGGACCCCAAGATCTGAAAACTTGAATTGCCAGAAGAAAAATAAGGAGAATGCCCAATAAACAAAACCACAAAGAAACTTTTATTTAAAATAGTAATGGAAATAAACCAGCTAGGGCGATGGTAGCTTATCTCTAAGAAGAGATGTGGTGGCTACATGCCTCTGAACTGTAAAGGCTACATTGCGGCGGATAATATGTCCTTTTACAAAATGTGACTTGTTACTTATAGTATTTTTCAATTACAATACCATGGGCCAATTCCATGGGTGAATGAATACCATGGGTGGATTTTACAATACCACGGGTGGATGCCATTTACAATACCATGGGTAAATTCCATGGGTCGATGAATAATATGGGTGGATGAGTACCATGGGTTGATGCCATTTTCCATTCGGATCATTCCTCCCTCCTTAAGAAGCAATGGTCCCCATTGCGTAAAGTTCCCTCCTGTGAATCCTTTGTTGAATATGAAGAGCCACTGAAGATAAGGGTTTTATGTGGTTAACCCATAACCATGATAAACGAAGATCCGAGGATAGAGATACCCTGTAATGCTTGTGACCAACTGTGATGATGACAGTGTGCGGCCTAGCAAATGGACTTCGATGAAGTGTGGGTTTGTGGATGACCTATAACCATGATGTTGGTTGTTGATGAAGTAGCAGGTGCCTACATAGCCTGAGGTGGGAGGGCATGTCTCCAATGGAAACCCACTCTGAACGCTGCTTCAAAGTTAAAATGGACATAACTCGGCCAATATAACTTAGAATATTTATTATAACCTGTTTTTAGAAGCAGAAGGATCCTTTTGCATCTTCCCATGAGTTGGAAATCCTTATCTGGACATTCTGAGATCTCAGATTAGCGCTGCAACAGATCCGTCGTCACAAAAATTCTGATAAAATAACTGATTTTAAATCAGCGATATCTCCCACATCCGAACTCCAATTCGACCCATTTTTTTTTTTAAATTGGGTGATTTTTTGAGAGGAATCCAGATCTGGTATTTGTTTTTGTAAATTTTGTATCAAATGTTTCATATCTGATCTGCAAATTCGCCGCCCAAAAAAAACTCTTGCAAAAAATTAAAAAAGAAAATTCTTCCTGCTTGACCCAAGAAAGTGCTCTGTGGAGGTTGTAGCACATGCCTTAAGTTTTTTGAATATTGCTGCAAAATTTGAAACTGAAACATGCATCAAACCCTCATTCCCATGGAATCATAACCTGCTCTGATACCACTGATCCGGATCTTGGGAGGAGAGACCCCCAAGATCTGAAAACTTGCAATGGATCTTGGGGGAAAGGACCCCAAGATCTGAAAACTTGAATTGCTAGAAGAAAAATAAGGAGAATTCCCAATAAACAAAACCACAAAGAAACTTTTATTTAAAATAGTAATGGAAATAAACCAGCTAGGGTGACGGTAGCTTATCCCTAAGAAGAGATGTGGTGGCTACATGCCTCTGAACTGTAAAGGCTACATTGCGGCGGACAATCTGTCCTTTTACAAAATGTGACTTGTTACTTATAGTATCCTTCAGTTACAATACCACGGGCCAATTCCATGGGTGAATGAATACCATGGGTGGATTTTACAATACCACGGGCGGATGCCATTTACAATACCATGGGTAAATTCCATGGGTCGATGAATAATATGGGTGGATGAGTACCATGGGTTGATGCCATTTTCCATTCGGATCATTGTAAAAAGGCTTGGTTGATCTGTGGAGTCGCAATCTCCTCTTCGTTGTCCAGTTCATTAATGTCAAGGGCTTGAAAGTTGGTTTCAGTCATTAGCTTGGCTAGACCTTGTTCTTTTATCAGTTTGGTAGGCTTGATTTCAATGTCATATTCTAAGATATTGGCAATCCATTTTCCCCTCCTGCCTTCAATTCCTTCTTGGGTTAAAATGTCCTTAACCACGGCATTTGGGACGTAGGAAATTATATGAGAGTATAAAATATAGATTCTAAAGTCTTTGATGGCCTTTACCAATGCATAGGCTTGCTTTTCCATAATCTGATATTTTAAGGGGGCATCTCTAAGGGTTCTGCTAAAAAAAGCAATGGGTTTTTCACATCCTTGGTCATCTTTTTGTAACAGGACAATAGCAATTGTATGCTCAGATGCAAAAGAAAAAATGATGAAATCTCTATCAAACCTCGGGCTTGTTAGGACTGGTGTGTTTGTCAATGCTCTTTTGATATCCTCAAAGGCCTGTTTAGCTTCCATGTTCCATTTGACCTTAGAATCCTTCTTCAACATATTGTTCAATAGTCTTATGAGTTTAGCCAAGTTAGGAATGAATCTTCTCAAGAAATTGATTTTTCCTAGAAAGCCTTGTAGTTCTTTGATGTTTCTCGGATGAGGCACTTGAAGGATAGCTTGAATTCTATCCGGGTCAATCCTAATACCATCTTTTGAGATTATATGCCCCAAGAGTTTACCTTCCTCTAGGCCAAACAGTGATTTCTTTGGATTCAAAGATATACCATATTTTCTACAAATTAAGAAAACATGTCTCAAATGTTCTAAGTGTTCTTGGTCTGATTTTGAAAAGGCAGTAAGATCATCCAGGTAGACCACCAGAAAATCATGGATTTCCTTGGCGAAGGCTATATCCATTGCTCTTTGGAACGTGGCCCCTGCATTCTTAAGCCCAAAAGGCATTTTGACATATTTGAAAGTTCCCCAAGGTGTTGTGAAGGCAGTTTTGTCTTGATCATCTGGGTGTACTAAAATCTGATTGAATCCAGAGAATCCATCTAATAATGAGATCCTAGAGGCTCCCACTACCCTTTGTAGGATATGATCCATTTTTGGTAAGGGGTAATGGTCTTTGAGAGAGACTTTGTTCAAATTCCTTAGGTCAACACATAGTCTGATCTCTCCCGTATTTTTCCTAGTAGGCACTAGGTTTGAAATCCATTCTGAGAACCTGATTGGAGCAATGATCCCTACTTCATACATACGTTTCACTTCTTTTTCAATGAGGGGAAGGAACACAGGGTTCACTCTCCTAAGCTTCTGTTTAAAAGTTTTTTGGTTTTCTTTCAAAGGTATGGTGTGCTGGATGACTGAGGTATCATAGGACTTAAGGTCCTCATAACTCCAGGCAAAGACATCTTGGAACTCTTTAAATAACTCAATGTATTTCAACTTTTGATCAGCTGGTAGTGCCTTAGCTAATTTTATCATTTTGGGATTTTCTGTGGTTCCAATGTTGCAGTCTTCAATTTTAGCATTTAGCGGTTGCATTTTTGGTTTTCTTGAGATATCATTTGAATCAAACAAATCCTCCAAAGGGGTTAAACCTGTGGGCAGAAAATTGTCTTTTAGATCAATTACTTCAGCTTCTGTCTCAGCTGTTTCATCTAAATCTGTTTGCTTCAACTGCTGCACATTTTCATTATTAAAGGTAGTAGGATGCAAAACTAGATTCGTTGTTTCAGCTGATATATTTTGTGTGATTGTGTCTACCTGCTGTTGATCAAGCATAGTGCTAGAATCAATGTTAATGCTGGAAAATTCTTCTTTTAGAGTAAGGAATTTATTTATCTGTGTATCACTCTCAAAGACTTGCCAATTCTTGATGTTGTCCGGGACTGCAGGCCTATGTTTGATTTCAGCAGTGAAAGTGTGATTGGGTTTGAAAGGTAGCTTGCAAGTGCTGGCAAAGGTTGCCAGGCTATGAGCATGTAGATTGAGCTCTCTAGAAATTTTAGTTAACTGAGATTCTGAGAAGGTATCAAGTACTTGGATAGCTGCTCCCTTATAAGCTCTCAACCTAAGATCATTTGTGGTAAAGTTTCCTTTCATCTGTTGTATGATCAGATCTGAATCACCTAAGATTGAAAATTTGGTTGCACCTAATTTTTTTATGAGTTTGAGACCTAATAAAAGGGCCTCATACTCAGCCATATTGTTTGTGCATCGAAAGTTTAACCTATATGCATGACCTTCAGCCTGGTCATTCTGCATGTTGTGAATCCAGACTCCTGCCCCAGCTCCTAACTTGTTTACAGAACCATCAAATTCTAAATACCATAAGGCTTCATGGTCAAGCTTTGTATTGAGACTATTAGAGAGTTAGGTTATGGGCAGATTGGTTTCTTGCAAGTCACTTGATGCATCATTCTTTTTTGTTGTATCAACTATATGAAAAGTTCTTTGATCTTGAGAAACACATTGTTGATTCACTCCTTCAGTCTGTGCTGCCACTAATAGTTTGGAATAAGCTTTGGTGCACATGTCAGCATTATACAAAATGAATGAATCCATGTCTGAATGTATTGAATAGATGGGGAAGTTTTGGGGTTTTTCTTGACTGCTCACCACATATTTCATTAATGTTTCACGGTATAATCTCTTTGGTTGTCCAAAGACTGAAATGGTGGCGTAGGACATGTCCAGTTGCAAAGATCCTTGGAGTTTGGCTCCCCAAGATCTGGACAAGAGCATACCATACTTAGGAGGCATGTCAGCTACCACTACATCCATCAAAATTGTTTTGGTTGGGTATTGGACCGGGGAAACACACAGATCTTTAATCAAGCCTAGGCACCTGACTTGGCTTGAATCAAATGAAAAAAGATCTTTGTAAGGTCTTGTGATGTCTAGCTCTAGTTTTTCCATTACAGATTTGGGCATTAAGTTATGTGAGGCGCCGAAGTCAAACATTGCATTGTGTAAAATCTTGTCGTGAATGTTTAAGCTGACATAGAAGGGTGGAACCCCTCCATTTGTTGTCTTTCCATCAACCTCAGGGCCAAACAGCAGTTCAGGTTGGTCATCTAGAACATTTACAGCATCCTTAGTGTCTGATATTTGGAGTGACCTATTAATCTGTTGTCTATACACTTGATGTTTGGCCAATTCAGAAATAGGGACAGCTATCTTTAGCTTACTTATTTCTATTTCTAAGTTAAAGGGCTTTTCCATTTGAGTTTTGGCATTAAGTGCAGCAGATTTTTCCTTTTTAGCTGGATTTCCAGTGATCCTTTCTTCATGATTAGTATGATTTTGAATGAAATCGGCACCAAATTTATTTTCAGGGATGCTGTTTAAACTTGCTTTTGAAGGATGAGATGGGGATGGCTGGTTTCCAGAGGGCTATTGATCTGAAATATCTTCCACGGTGACTTCTATGGGATGGGGGTTTGTTTTATCAGCGGATTCTGGAAGAACAATATTGTCCTTGGTCCTTTTTGGCTGCTTACTGTCCTTTGGTTTGAAAGGTTCGGGTACATCTATGGTTCTACTTCTTAGTTTGTACTGTTTATGTACCTCATACACCGCTGCATCATAGCCTTCCCTAAAGTCAAAAGACTCTCCTGATTTAGTTTGAAATTGATTACAATTATAGGCCTCTTGATCTTCTTGTGTTAGAAAGACCTGATGCTCACTGTCTAGACCCATTAGGTTGATGTGAGGGTCCTCGGTTGGTTCTCTAGATGTTGAAGCCTCAGCATAATTTTCTTGAAACGGAGGTCTAATATGTTGGTCAAGATCAGTCCTTCCAACATTTGGATTTTGGTTCTTTCTAAAATTTGGGTTTCTAACAGTACTCGGTTGACCTTCCCATGATGATTTTCTTTCTATGGTTTCTACCCTGTCCCCAAGTCTGTCCATGCCTTTGATGATTGCATCTAGCTTTTGTTCAAACGTTGAGGGTTCTTCCTTAAAAGTAGTTCTTCTTTCATCTCTTGCCCGATTCCTTTTGGCAATCAGATTTGCCTCTACACTTACAGCTATGTTTTGCATGTATGCCAGGGTCGCAGCGGCTCTTTCCCTTAGTTGATATGCCATATCAGCGTCAAACCCATCCGGGAATTTGATTAAGGCTAAATCAGGTGGAGGCCTAAGATTTTGAGGAATGGCATCATAAACACTGTTGAATCTGGTACAATAATCTAGGACAGTTTCTTGTGGGCCTCTCCTTATGGTTTCAAACTCAGATAGAATATGCAGTGGGTCTTTTTTCTTTTCCCATCTGTTCAGGAAGGATTGATAAAGAGCACCCGAATTGGATATGGAATTTGCAGCAAGTGCTCTGAACCAGGTTCTTACTTCACCTGTTAGACTTTGGACAAAGATTTTCATGCTCACATCATCATCGTCTATTTCATAGTTTTCAAAGTAATCTTGCATTTTCTTGGTATGTTGTAGGGCTGTAAAAGGACCAGTATTGTCAAAATAGGTGATTTTGGATTGGTAATCTTGAGGTAAAGCCCCAGGATTAGCGGGCAGTTGCAGGGGTGCATATCTATTGGCCGTATTGGCAGGAATAAGTGGAACAATAGAGAGAGCAGGGATAACAATGGCAGTTTGTGTAGTGGATGGAGGTGTGAAGAATGTGTTTTGAGAAGTGGATGAGGAAGGGGGAGAAGACGGGGTTATGTGAGGACGAACTGTTGGTTTGGCAGGGGTTGGGATATAACTTTGTTGAGCTGGCTTAGGGCTGGAATCAACAATATCTTCTTGTTCTTCTTGTTTCCTAAGAATCTTCGGGATTAACATAGGATTGTCAAAAACCGCTGGGGGATTTGGATCAGGATTTGACCTAGTATACCTAGTTTTCTTTTTAGGAGCCAGCTTCCGAATTTGTTTTTTGTATTTTTTGGGAATGTTTGTAGAACTAACAAGGAACTGCTCAAATTTTGGAACAACTATCTAGAGGCTAAAACTAGCATGAAGTTTAACTGAAGCAACTTTTATCTAGTCCTGTAAATGCAAAGCAAGAACAGTTTCAAAGGCTTCCTGGCTGGTATTCAAGCTTCATCTGTAGTTGTAAAAAGTAGATGGAAGTTGAAAAATTTGTTCTGTTCCCCAGTGGAGTCACCAATTATGTTATCACTCGGGTTGTTCCCTTTGACTCCTAAGGGAATACGACTGAGGTAACCACTAACCAATCTTTGGATTACAGGTTCTAGCCCACCTGCAATCAGAGAGGGCTCTCTCTTTCTGATTTAGCTTTGTTTTGGGAATTTTAGGATAGTTATGATGCACTGAATTTTGTTTAAAGTTTGGTTGAATGATATCTTCTAACAGCTGAAATGCAATGTTCAGAGGGTTTTAGTCCATTGGGCATTGGAGTCTGTGGTTATGTGTTGCTTGAGGTATTTAGTGAGAATGATGATACTGCAGGGCCAGATGGGCACTCATGAAACAACCTTCAAATTTGGGAAGTATGGATTGTAATCAGTCAGTGAGAGGCAATCAAGGATCTTTCACTATGCTGGTGAGATGGAGAAATGAAATATTACTCAGGAGCAACTCAGAATTCCTGAACAGTATTTACTATGAAAGATTCAGTGTAAATGTGAGCAATTAAGAATTTCACATTCATAACTAATTATGAAGGAAACATAATTAACAACAGAGATTGAGCTTAGGGTCTTTAAGAAACAAATCCTGAACTATTCTTTTTCTCTAATGCTAAGACCAAAAACATACAGCATATGTGGATTTTGTAAGCGAATTGAACATAAAGACACGGTTCAGAAAACTTATTGTATCATGACATAACGCAGGAATCTTGCAGCAACAAGCAATCTCATCACAACACATCAAACAACGCAGAGTTTCGGGAACTTCATCAGCTTCTTGTATTCAAAGTCTGTAATTACAGTGTAGCTCTTCAGAAGAAAAATCATCAACCCCAACTAAGTTATGCGTGGGGATATATATACAAAAGTTTTTTACAAAATATCTGAAAGATGAGTCATTAACTCATAACTTTCTTACCAACTTTCCAAAAATAGTAGATACAACAGTTATTGCTATTAAAAGATTATAAAACAGTTGTTTATCTTTGTCAGAGTTCTTTGACTTTGCAATCAACTGGGCCGGCCGACTGATTTGCATTCATTTCGGGAGTCTTTGCTTTCTTGCTGCTTTGCCACGACGCTGCTGTTGTGGTCACATCATTTGTAATCATTCATTGGTGCCTAGTCATCATCTCTGTCATTCAGTTGCTCTTCCTATTGCCGCCCAGGTAAGCCGAACATGTGATTCATTTGAAAATTCTGACTCAAGATTGATCAAATAAGATTTCAAACAAAATTTGATTTTTCAAAGCAATGTTTCTATCATGCCTCTCCACTAATCTTCAGTAGGCAATTGGTGTCTCTGAATTTTAATCAGAGTCTCATCAGCTTCAGTATATTTGTAGTAATTTGGAGGTGTTTCAAAAAGGTGTTTGATCTCATGCTCAATAAAAAACAAATTTTCTAGCTTCTCGTAGAGAGTCTGCCCAGATGGGGGCCCTGTTTCCTCTGAACTGCTTGCGGATGTTGTTATTTGATTTGTTGCATAATTGTTGAGCCTCTTGGCATAATTTTCATGTGACAGTAACCTTCCTGCACTAGTTACCAAGCTTGGAATACCTTTGCTATGCAATGCTGTGATTTTTGTAATAAATTCATTTACATCTGTTTGCATTTCTTGACACCTTCTGTCCAATGTCTGCGCATAATTCCTCAAGGTAAGCACCCTTTTTATTAGTAAAATGGTAGCAGTCCTGTTTCTGATACCCATTCCTGCTAGCTGGAGGCCAGTGTGATTGTTGAGCACTTGAATCATTCTGTTGGCTATTTTAGGCATACTCCCTAGGGATGCCCAGGCTCTTTGATTTTCAGCTTTTACCCTGCCTAGGAGATCCATTTTCTCATGGATAGTTTCGATGCACTGCCATTGGTCTATAATGGATTGCCCAATGTTGGCCCACAGAATCTTCTTGACTTCACTTATAACTTTGTCTAGAGTAAGCTCTTTTTCTAACTCCTTTATCCTTTTTTCAAGAGCCCTTACCTCTCTTGTCCTCTCAGCTATGTTTTGCTTTGATTTATCATATTTTTCTTCAAGCGCAGCCAATTTCTCTTTAGTCTCATTCAGTTCAGCCATCTGTACTTCTAGAGCTTCAAGCTCCTTCATCATATTCTGCATGCTGAGGCTGGGCACCTGTTCTGATGTTGTTATTGGTGATGTCGCTTCTGGAGCTGGTGCTGAGCCTGAAGGGCCTGCCTCTGATGTTTGTCCAGTGGCAGGACCTGCTGAAGTAGTTATTACTTGAGGAGTATCCTCAATATTTATGACTGCTGCTGGTGGCTGAGCTACTTGCCCTTCTGGCCTTTGCCTTAGGGCCGCTTCCAAAGCACCCTTTGTTTCCACCAATCTCTTATGTAAGGTGAAGAGTAGAGCAACCACGTCTTGATCTTTCTTTTTTTCTACAACCTCTTCAGTATGAGGGTGGAGGGTAGGTGGTAGCTTAACTAGCTTCCTCAAAGCCGCTATGTCTTCATCTCTTTTCTTCAATAGTGCCTGCACACCCTTAGGGTCCTTTGGATCATGTCCTAGCTCTACAATAATTTCTTCCAAGGACTTGATTCTGTTGTCCTTGGCTTGAGATGATGCCTTTTCTAATTCCAGCTGAGCAGTAGTGTTATGTAGAGAATTCTGCAAGCGGTGTGCTAATAGAGTTTTATCAGCCAATGTAGAATAGAGCATCTCCCCTGTTTGCTTGTGTAGCTCGATCTGGTCCATGGGGTGGATGTCTTTGGCAAACATTTCCAAGTTAGTTCTAATATAGTCAGCAGCTGATTGAGGTTGCTGCATAGTAGGCCTAAAATGACTAAGAGTCATCTTTCCTTCTTGAATATCATATGCTGACATGAGCCTTTCTTGATTGGTTGGTGCCATTCTGAGCAGCTGGTTATAGAGCTGGTATCTAACCAGCTCATTTATTGCTTTTATATCTGTAAACTTCTTTTTGATACTAGAGTCTGCCTTGGTCCGCTGCCTTGAAGAACTTACTTCTATTCCTTGTTGCAGTTCTTGCTCTTGCTGTAAGGAGCTGGCCGATGTTTCTATGCTAGGAGGGAGCATAGTGTTAGTTGGTCTTTCCGGCATCTCCTCCTCTGAGAAGGGATTTAGCCTCTGTCTTTTCTCACCTTGCTGATCTGTTGAAGTAGTGAGAGGAGTTTCCTCTTGCCTATCTCTTTTCCTCATTCTTTCTTCATTTGCAGGTGTCTGTAAAACTATAGTTTCAACTGTTACCTCCTGCCTTGGAGGGATTTGCTCTTGGGTTTGCTGCTGTGTGGAGGCAAGCGTTTTAGCCATTTCTTCTTGCTGCTCTACTTGCTACTCCAAATTGGGAAGTGACTCTTCTTGTTGTACTTCTTTGCCTTTAGCTATGTTTGCTGTTTGACCAGTTGCTTTGGCAGACCGCTGTGGAACAGTGGAGGATGAGGCACTTTCTCCAAGATGCCGAGGGGCTGGAGACCAAACCTGTCCAAAATATTCCAAGTCAACTGCTTTTTCTAAATTCTTGATTTCTCTTTCTGCTAATTCTTCTTCAGAATAATCCTCCACTAATGTGCCTTCTCTCCACTCTAGTTGGTTAGCATGTTTTTCAATTTCTGGAATGCTAAAGTGATCACAGGTAGCAAGCCTATACTTGATTCTTCTGAGGCTTATGAAATGGTTAGGGTCATATGGTGCCCAATAGAAGCTTGTTTTGAGTTGGAGGTTTTTTAGCATCTTGTCTGCCTCTCCCCAAGCTTCTTCCCTCTTGTTAAATATGAATGGACCCGGTTGGTGCTTAATTTTCAGCTGTGATTTCTTATTTTTGCTATGAAAGTGGATCATGTCTGCATTGCCAAACTGCCGGAAGTATTCTAATGCAAAACGTCTCATGCGAATGTACTTTGGCAGTCTGTATGGGGCTAACTCATAGCCATATACTCTGATTACTGTGTGGTCTTGGTAGAAGTACCAATCTCCAATGCTATAATTCTTTGAAAGCTAGAGGATCTTCTGCATGTCATCGGTGAGTCTAGGAGGAGGAGAACTCTGTAGCAGGGACAAGGCTGGATGGATGAACAGATCAATGAACTCACAGTAGTTGTAGGGAGAGTAAAAGATATGGTGACAGACTGGTGTCCAGTATATCACTGACCTCCTGCCTCCTTTTGCAGCCAGCGTTTTGAGAAAAATAGGGAAACTGTCAGGCTGATTGTATAGTATCAAATGATACATGTATGAGGTATATTTGAATACTCTCTCCCTCTCCAAATTCATGAATTGCTCATGAATTCTGTCAGCAATAAATGTGGCATAATCATACTGGACAACATGGGGCTGTCCTGGAGTGAACATGGATAGCATTACCAAGACCGTTTCATCCACAAACTCACTGGTATTGAATCCTAAAATGCAGGATATCATGTCTACTAGCAGTGTCCCTGTTTCATTGAACCCGACATGTAGATAAGGAGGAGGTTGTCGGGGCTGGTAATCTAGGAGCATGAACATTCACTTGTGGAAGGTAATAGATGGGCAAGTTGGACTCCCAGATACCTATGTCATCAGCACCACTTATATGTTTCTTCTTTAGCTCACCAATGGTTTCTATGCGATATTTGTTGCTTATTTCAACCGTTTCTTTGATTTGATAATCCCGGTCAGCAAGGGCCAACCATTCTAGGTTCTTGTGTGGAGCATTCAGAGGGGCAATATTCAATGCCACAGGGGTCTCCATTGTTTAGCTGCCACTTGGAGTTGTATTGAACTTGACTTTTGGACCAAGGTAACACAGAGCAGTGAATTTCGATGGATAAGGCAATTTGCAGAGAAAAAAGGGGTAAATTGGGGTGAAACAGAGGTAAAATGCTGCTGGGAGAGGCGAAAAGAGCCAATGCTGAGAGTGAGCGCTGCCTTTTTTCAGTGGAATTTGTCTGCTAATGGTTTTAAGTCGCAGATGCGCGAGAAGCTATGGGAGTTTGGTGAATTTTGAACAATGGGAGCTCCTTCAAATGAATTTGGGGCTAAACTGGCAGATGGAGGTTCTTAATACTTAGGAATTTTGAGCAGTTCTTATGCTTTTTTCTTTCCTTTTAATGCAAAGAACTTGGAAGACCAGGGTACGCAGAGGAAACTGTAAATACCTGGTAATTATGTGGTGGGGGGCGCTGACAGTGGTGAATCTGCGGCGGCAGCAGCTCAGGAGTTCAAATTTCTGGAGGTTGGCGCAAACAACGTAAAATGGCATGCAGGCGGTAGACCACTCTTTCAAAGAAAAAATGAGAAAAAACATAAATTTTGCCCGAAATATGGAAAAAATTGATTTTTGGCGCCTTTTTATGAATGACGTCAGCGTGACATCATTGGTCAGGTCCGGGTATGGTGAGATGACGTGGCGACACGAGACTGGGCTGAGGTGGACGAGTGATGGGGCGGCCATGTCAGATAAAAAGTGAAATGGCAGTTGGCGTGTCTGCTAATGTGGGGGATGACGTAGGGGCGGGAAGCAAACGGTGGTAAGCGGTATTATCGGACCGCTTTTAGTACAGGCCTGGTAATGGTCAGAGGCCGCCCGATCCAATAACAAATGGGCACGCGTCCCTGGCACTACGTCACCCTCTGACAGTTTTCGGGCGCTAACGGACGGATAGTAGAGGGGCTCCGAAATGCCCGATGACCGTCGGATGGGAGGGCCCAGATCCGATGACGGACGGGAGGACAAGCCGCCAGCGCGATAGCGGCGGGACCCGACGATTTTTAATTAATTTTTGTTTTTTGATAAAATGCGCCAAGATATAAAATATTGGGTAAACGGCTTGAGTGGGTTTTTGCAAAAAATTGTAAAACAATTGGGAAACACATGAATTTACCATTTGTATGATGGGTAAGGGTTATTAAATCAACCAAGTGTTAATTTAATCCCCGAATACAATATGAACATCAATTTACATCAGAGCATTATACTTTCATACTTTAGGGATATATGGCTAAATTGCTCAAGGGGAGGATATGTACATTTTTTTTGGGATGTTTACATAAAATATGATAATAGTAGGGGGAGGGGAACACTTAGGGAGTTAAATAATAAGGTTAGAGGTGAATATGAATTTGAGATGTGAAAGAGGAACAGGGAGCTAAGTTTAAGGAGTAAACTTAGATTTAGAAGCAGATGAGAGTGAGAGATGATTTTACACAAGAAATGTGGCTTTCTTGTATAATGGAAACCAACACCTTGGCTTAATATTTCACAAAAGATAAAGTGATGCTCGGACTTGTTTGAGCAAATCTCAAGGTCCATTGGAGGAATGTTAGAAAGAGATTTTCTGGGGAAAACAGGGGAAGTTAGACATGCTTCCATATTTTGTCATCAAAATGCTGCATAGGTACCTCTACGAGTGCTAACATGTGCCTTCTTGATCAAGGCCAAAACTGAATAGAATCAGGCTTCTGCAACTTCTGGCTACCTACCCAGCTTAGTACCTAGCATTTTTTGTTACTTCAGGGAGGGTGCACTTAGACTTGCAAACCCTCATATGCTCTTTTCTTTTTGCTGCCCTCCTATCTAAATCTACCCTTATATCTTCCAAGGGCCCAGATTAAGCAGATGGGCTCCTTCCTTTCTCTATCCAGCTACTCCTCTGTCAAGCTTGAACTGTTTGAACAGATATTCATTCTCTAGTCTAGAATTGGCAATTTAAAACATGGCATGGCCCAGCTTGAACTGTTGGGCCATCCATCAAGATAGCAGTGGCATTTTGGTTGGCCACTTTCCTGGTCTTTCTTTGGGGTTCATTTCAATTATTTTTTTTGACCAATTCATTTTCTTGCCTTTTGATTATTCTTTTAAGGCATACCCTCTTTACATTTTTTAACTGTCTTCTTTCTTCACAAAAAATGGAACCTTTGTATCATCAAAGATGAACATTTTTTGCACTTCCACTGTCAATCATGAAAAATGGAACCCTATTGGTATAGAAGGCTAACAGCATACTTGCACCATATAAGTTGCCAAGATACCTCCCTATGAGGTTGTTTGCCTTAGAGTATTACAGACAAATCATCAATGCAGATGAAGTCAACTTTGTCAATGCCAAGAAGAAACCCTATTTCAAAATAAAATATCAATTAGGTACCTTTATATGCAATTCTAGAGAAGTAGGGAAGGAGGCAGACCTAATCCTGCAAATAATGAAGTTCCAAAGGAGTTTTGTATGGAGATATGACCCTTTAGAATTCATTACCAAGAAAAGGAAAAAGGTCAAGCTAGGACCCTTCATCCACCACCCCATATCAGAAATAGAGGCATATTCCAATCAAACAAAATGGGTGGAAGGTACCCTAATGGACCAAGATAGCACCACAATAGATGTAGAAAATGCCCTGATTGATTTGGAAAAGTAGCTTGATGACAACTCTTTCCTGCAAGTACCAGAAGAAAGAGCCATGAGCACCCCTCCAATCATGAAAACTCCTTAGAATGAGGAGAAGATTCCAAAAAGAAACAGAGAGGGAGCTTCCACTTTAGGAATGGACACCTCAAATTTGCAACAGGAAACAAGCAAGAGGCAAAGACTCAATCCAGCCTCTGAACAGGAATACACAGAAGATTCGGCACAGGTAACCAATACAGAGGTAAACAGAAGCAGGCCTACCACTCCATCTGAAGGCATGCAAGAGCCTTCCACATCACAGACTCAGATGTTGGAAAGGTAGCTTAGTGTGGAAGTGTCTTCATTCAGCAGGCCTGCTGACAGAGACCAGGACATAAAGGAAAGATACAAGGAAATCAAAGCAAGAAATGAGAGGCTTAAGGCCCAAACATATGCTCAGTACCTAAAGCTGACTCCCACCAATCAAACAAGGCTAATGTCAGCCTTTGACATTAAAGAGGGAAAGTTGTAGATGTCTTTCATCAAACCTATAGCTCAGCAGCCCAAGACAGCATCTGATTTCAAAAAGGTTGACTTTGAAGTGTTGGCCAGGGATATTCATCCCATAGACCAGATTGAACTGCATAAATAGGCTGGAGAGATGATATACTCCACCCTGACAGGTAAAGCCATAGTTGTTCATTAGCTACATAACTCTTTGAACAACATTTTTGCACAGTTTCAGTTAGAGAAGGCTTACTAATAGGCCAAGGATACAAGGATCAAGTCCTTAGAGGACTTATTGATTGAATTGGGACACGATCCCAAGGATATAAAAGCTACAAAGAAGCTTATAAAGAAGAAAAATGATGATATTTTTTCACTTAAGAGGAAATTAAAAATACCCTAGCTGCAACATCCTCAAACTCTAGAAGTCGTAGAGGGCCAAACTAGAAATGAGGAGTTGATGGACTTGGTCCTAAAGCTGAATGATAAATTAAAGGAGACAGAAAAGGATTTGGACACTTTAATTCAATTGAAGCAAAGCGACATGGCCAAAACTTCTAAAGATGTCATCCCTAAAGTGTTCACAGCAGTCCCTTCTACACTGGCATCTTCATTGGCACCAACAGCTCCACTTGCCACAGCATTGCCAATAATAGCATAATCTACAACAACAGCAGGTGCATCAGGAGTGAAAGTAGTGGAATTAGTAAAAACCATGGAAGAGATGTATATCCAGGCTACAAAAATGAAAAGATTGAGAGAAAAGGTGGCAAGTTTGGAAACTGACTATAAAATTTCCCAACTTAAGCAAAAGAAAGAAGCACAAAAGGCCCAAAGAATGAGTGAAAGGATCAAAATATTAGAGAAAGACTTAACACTGGAAAAACCCCTTGAGAAAACCAAGGAAATGTTGTGGGCCAATATCATTGACTTCATCAAGGATATTTGGCCATCAATTCAAGTTATTTTTTAGCAGACAGAGTTAGTAAAGATAGCTACAGAAGCTATCAAAAAGGTCAAATAAGAATTAGGAGACATGTCTGAGGATGCCAATAGACTCATCCACTTCCTCAACAGTAAAAATATGTATGAGCTCTAAGAACTCAATATAGAAGATAGAATTGAGACCATTTTGGAAATAAGGAAGGTCCTGTCTAAAAGGAACCTTTTGCTTAACTTAAAAGAAAAGTGCCACAACATGCAGATAGCCATCGATAGGTTCATGGCTAAATTCCAAATTTTGAGGGAGAAAGGTCTGACCAATCCTTTGGTTATCAATGAAAAAATCATGACACAGTTGGACTATGATAACAGACTCAGACAGTTGGCTAAGGAACAAGCAAGCACTTCATCCATAAAAGCCCTGCCAACAAGCAAAGTTTTGTACAACACATTTGAGAACTTCTTTTTCCTTGAGCATGAGATAAAACACTTTTTTGTCACCAAACCTAATTTTTCCAAGTATACTGAAGCTGATGAGATCTATAGGAGGATGATGAATGTAAGGTTACCTGATGCAAAATGGTGGGAGACAATGACTAATTTACTGTGATAAATTTACAACAAAAAAGTTACTGCACAGTAAAAGTGAAAGAAGCCAGGTAAACAGATGAAAACAGGGCAACATGGTCAAAGAGTGTCAGGTGAAAGATAAAAGTTGAAGAAGATTCTAGCGTTAAATATCACATACAAGCCAGCATAAAGGGCTAAAAACTCAACAATAGTAGCTAGCAGTACCAAATAAAAAGGGACAACATGAAACAGTTCATTAGCTGTCTCTATCTTCTTGCAAGAAGATATTTTTATTTCCTAGAATAAATCTCAAGTTTGTTTTGATATATTTGTAATAATTTTTGTATAAATACTTCACCATTCGAAGTATGTAGGGTGGATTCTTAGACATTTCTATAGACTTTCTTAATCAAAGACTATAAGCTATTGTATCACCAGTTGGACCAGCAAGCTGGATTAATGAATAAAGTCAATACATTTCCCTGGATTCATGTGTAGTGCAAAGTACAGACAAGTATTTTCTCTTGTGATTGTTATCTTTCATTTAAAGTTTTTCCCATAATCCTTAATATATCTAAAATCTGAATGCTATAATATGGAATGATAACTCAAAATTTGCTTCATTGCACTCTGTTTTAACTATTATGCATTTTAATGTTTTCTGCTAATTATCTTAGTTAAGGAATTCTTCATTTCTCCTTGATTTAGGTAGTTTCCCTTTGAGCTATAGTAAATGATTCTTAAGTGCCCTTTGCTCATGATTATCCTTTGTTCCTCATTTTGATCCTGGTTTGAGGATTCTTAAGTGCCTTCTCACCCTGATTAAGATCATTTCACCCATTCAACCTAAAAACATGTACTTCACTCTGCTAGCTTGCCCTTTGAATACTCCCTTTAATGAGTTAATCCCAATTTTGTTGCCCTTCTATGACTCCATAGCCCAATGGTCCAGAGACTTCATTCTATCCCTTTGTTTTAAGGATTCCACCATCCAACCGTCAATACAAATCAAAACCCCCTGAACTTTAAGAACTAGCCTAAAATCCCAGCAAACAAAGTTAGATCATATAGAGAGAGCCCTCTCTGAGTCATAGGTTTGCTAGAGCCTATACTTAAAAGATTGGTTTGTGGTTACCTTGGTCTTTTCCTTCTTCTGATAACTTCTAGGGAAAATTCTGAGTGATAACACCTTCATTTGCTGACAATCAAAGCATATAGCCACAAACTCTACTACGTCCCTCTTCAAATTTGGCCAATAATAATATCTCTTGACTACTGTGAGTGTCTTATGATAACTTGGGTGACCTGAATATGGTTTCACATGAAACTCCCTCAAGATCACTTTCTTGAGCTCACTGTTATTCGGCACATATATCCTATCTCGAAACCTAACCAATCCATCTGCCATAAGACAATAATCCAAGTCTTGTGCACCTGCACCTGTACCTGTACAATGACATGTACCTGTACCTATACTATCTCCCTACTGCAACCTGTGCACAATCTCCATATATCTTACATCTTGTTTTCCTACCTGTAAGATCCTATCCTACAAATTTGTCCCATAAGATCTCATAGTTTATAAGTGACTCGCCTGTACTCGCTAGCTAAGAGAATCTACTAGTTTTTTCTCCTTACCTTTGATGTACTTGATCTCAAAATCAAACTTGATGATCATGGACAACCATCTAGCCTACCTAGCATTTGGATTCAGCTGGTCAAACAAATGCCTCAACCCAACATGATCACTCATAAGCACAAACTGCATGCCAAGAAGATAGTGCCTCCACATCTTCAGTGAATGTATAATCATTGGTAACTCAAGATCACACGTGGGATAGTTATGCTCATCCTCATCTAGTTTCCAAGACTCATAACATACCACCTGTCTATCTTGCATAAGGACTCCACCAAGCCCTATCTTGCAAGCATCTGTACATAATACATACTCTTTGTCCGGATCTGCAATTTGTAGTAGTGGTGCATGTGTCATCAACTGCTTAAGCCGCTCAAAGCTAGTCTCACACTCTTCAGTCCATTCAAACTTCTTACCTTTCCTTTGCAATGATGTGATAGGATAAGAAATCAGCAAGAATTTCTTGATGAACCTCCTATAATAGCCTGCCAAACCCATGAAAGATCTTACTTCATCCACATTCTTAGGAGCTACCCACTCCATGATGGCCCTTATCTTCTCTAGTTCTACTGTAATTCCCTCCTTGGAGACAACATGTCCCAAGTAGTGTACCTCGGTCTGAAAGAAACTACATTTACTAATATTAGAAGACAACTGATGTTCTCTCAACAACCTCGACACTGCTGCTAAGTGCTCAACATTCTCTTCCTCACTTTTAGAATATACCAGTATATCATCAATGAAAATAATAACAAAGTTATCCAAATATGGATGCAACGCACTATTCATCAAACACATGAATGTAGTTGGAGCATTAATTAAGCCAAATGGAATAACAACAAACTTATAATGCCCATATCTAGTCCTGAACATAGTCTTTTATATGTCATCCTCTTTGATGTGCACCTGATGGTATCCGGATCTCAAGTCAATCTTCGAGAACACCGCTGCTCCCTTCAATTGATTGAACAAGTCATCATTCCTCGACAAAGGGTACCTGTTCTTCATAGTCACTTTGTTCAACTGCTTGTAATCAATGCATAATCTGAGAGTACCATCTTTCTCCCTCACAAACAAGATCGGTGCGCCCCAGGATGATACACTTGGCCTAATGTATCCCTTGTCCAACATCTCCTTCAGTTGCAATTTTAACTCAAACAACTCAGCTATGCTCATCCTGTAAGGTGATTTAGATGTTGGATCTGCCACTAGCACTAACTCAATAGAAAAGTATACCTCCCTATGTGGTGGACACTCTGTGATGTCCTTAAGAAATACATCCCTGAGCTACTGTAAACCTGGGTACTTGTTCAACACATGTACATCCTCAAACTCCTTACCCTTATCACTAGAAATATGTATTGCAAATAGCTTGCACCCTTTCCTATGGTTAAACTTTTCTTGCATAGCTTTCACCATCCTAACTGATGTGGATTTATTCTTACCTTGCAAGACTCTTGGTTCTCCATTTTCATCAACACACTCAATAGCTTTGTCATAGAAGTCAACCTTGGTTCTATGTAGATACAACCAATCCATGCCCAATAACATATTGTATGATCCCAACGGTAATGTATGTGTTGTGGTAGGCATACCATTCAAATCAAATGCACAAGCTCTTACCCAATGATGAACTCGCTTCTTCATACATGTAGCCAACTGCACTAACCAAGACTCTGCATGCAACTCATTATTCAAACCACACTTATCCACCAAGTCAGGACTAACATAGATATAATTAGATCCAGGGTTAATCGAAATAGAAATAACTTGATCACAGAGCTTACTGTCCATCTCAACAATAAATGTCTGATGCACAGTCGACCTGTTGTCCACAGCTGCATAGATAGGAGGAATACTCTTTCCTACATATCCAACAATTTGCACCTCCTGTGCACTATATATCTGAGGTCTACCACTATGATGATGTGGACAATCTCTCGCAGGTGGTCTTTGCCAAAAGTACAACAACACACGAGCTCCTTACTCCGCCCCTTAGGCCAATGTCCATGTCCTCTATTTGATGCATTGAACTTCTTATGCGGTGCAACATTCTACTTGTTATTTTTACTCGATGGTCTTGCTTGATTTTTATCCCATTTTCCTTTGTTCTTTACATCACCTCTCTAGTCTGACTTAGTCTCAGTTCTGCGCTTCGCTTGTTCATAGAAATGTCTTAGCTTGCGAATGGCCTCCTCCAATGATCTAGGCTCATCAAACTTGATCATGTATTTGAATGCAACCAGTAACCCACTAATGAACCGTTGAATCTAAGCCTTCTCCTCTGTGAGGTAAGGCACATACCTAAGTAACTCCAAGAACTTGCAAGTGTACTCATCATCTATTATAGAACCCATATTTAGTTCATAAAATTATTTTTCCCTGTCATTAAAGTACCTCTTTGACAAGTACTTCTTCTTAAATAGCTGCTCAAACTCACTCCAAGAAAAATCTTCCTCATGAATACACCTAACATTCTTCACATATTCCCACCAAATGTCCACTTTACCTTTGTGACTGAGGGTAGCTACTCTAGCTTTCATGTTCTCTGAGTATTCATGCAACTTTAAGAACATCCTCATGCCAAGCAACCATGCCTCTGCATCCTGTGGTTTATTCATTTCCCCATCAAAAGTAGGTGGCTTCACTTTCTTAAATTCATCCGACAAATATCCCCTATCACTCCTCCTGTAAGGATGATACCGATGACGATCATAGTTCCTATCTGAATCAAAACTAGAATCATACCTATGTATATCCCTTCTCCTCTCCAGAGTGTCCAACAATATTCCATCTCAGATGGTGTTAGATCGATATGACTTGTGTCTATTACGAGATCTGTTGCCATATGCCCCATTAGTTTTGTCCTCCTGCTCATGATTGATCCGGAGTAGTCCTTGTCACTACAAATCTGACAAGCTCTGAAGTATGACTGCATTTACCTCTGCTAACTTTTCCTGTGACTGCATGATTCTGTCATTATCCACCTTACAACTCTTGATCTCTTCCTTTAAACTTCTCAGTGTCACTGCCAAGTTGGAAGAGTTCCCAACACCATACTGATCTTCTGATTCGTAAGGAGAGTCTATGTAGTCAACCATCTTGCTAGCCATTTGATATTTCTTCTTGCAAGGCATAGTATGTCAGATAAACCAATCACAATAAATCAAGTACCTTAGCATAGCTTGGGGAGGATAGCTTGTTTGCAATATTACCAAATTAGTGTGATACATGTATAACATAATCATAATAACATATATACATATGCAAGTAAATGTATCAACTCATAAACATTACTCTAACTAGGGTCCATTCATCAATGCAAGGCAATATCAACAATGCATGCTATGACCTCATGCATGATACCAACTGATGAGCCTCATCATTGGGTAACTATATGGACCTTAATCCACATAATTATTTTATTTATTTACGTGCACATCAGTAGAATGTTTGATGCTTTGAATTTTCATGCTTAGGACAGTAGAAGTGCATACATGTTAACTTAGCATTCTTTTTAAGCATCACCTCTTAGCAGTTAGTTAGAAAATGGTGTGTTATAATATTTGATTTCAGTCTTTTTCCTTACTGCAGTATATAAACTTTCCCTTAGAGTAGATTTCTCTTTCCCTCATTGGTAATCAAGCTTCTTCTGAATCCATAGAAGTCTGGTTCGAAAAACCTTAGTGGTCTATCACCGGCTTAGCAGTGAAAACAAGCAGACCCATCACATTTACTTGTGTATACAGCACTATCACCTCCAAGTTTGTACGAACCCTGGGTTGATAAAGTAAAGTTAGTAGCCCCAGGAGTTGCAGCATTCTTGCTGCAATACTGGTGCTCATCACTTTTTGGCGTCGTTGCCAACTAGGTGTCTGAGTAATATGTGATTATTGCATCCTTTCTTCCATTTCTTGTCTCTGATATTCTACTATTAGTTTCATTTATGCAAAAGTAATTTACTTTGCTTTCTTTTCCATTCTGCATTCATTGCTTTCCTTTCCATTATGCATGTAATATTTCATTCAAGCAGTTAGTTTTCATTCAGTCGGTTAGTTTTCATTCAGTTTGCAATGATTTTCAAAGATTGAAAAAAAAAACACAAAACAAAACAAAAATACTTCTTTCATGCCTCATAGGAATAGGGATAACTTAGGGAAAAATTTTCCAAATACCCCCACTGCTTCAAACAGCCAACCTTCCCTCTTCTTCGGTGGCTGTGAATTGGAGGAACTCTCAAGTGAATAACCAGAGATATTTGAAGAGCCTACAGGGGGAGAAGAAGAAGAAGAACCCATGCCAACTAACCCAATGGCTGAAAATAGAAATGATAGAGGAAATAGAGAAACAATTGAGGGTGTCTTCCCCATTAGGGAAACTAATGGGGATACTAAGATGAAGAATATAAGCCCCTCTTCCCTTTATCATTTCCATGGCCTGACCTCAGAAGATCCATACACTTTACAGTTTTAGTTTGTTTTCATATGCAGAACCTATGATTACACCAATGATGAGTAGAATTTGAAACTATTCCCATCCACTCTCAAGGATGTAGCTTTGCACTGGTTCATGGGTCTACCTGGGGATAACATCACAACTTGGGCTTAGATGTAGCAAGCCTTCAACAACAAGTATCGAAACTATTGTAGGTCTAAAGACACTAAAGAGGAAATTCTTAGGATGACCTGCACACTTGACCCTGAGTCATTGAAGTTAGTCCTACTTAGAGGGGTAAGGGAAGATCTTATGGATACCCTAAACCTGTTAGTGGTAGGGGACATCTACCAACTACCCTATGAAGATATCAAGACTATCTTTAGAAACCATTCTAGGGCATCTAGGAGAAAGGGTAGGGGTAGTCAACCTATGGTTATTCCATCCTCTTCCAATACATCCATCAAGGGTGAAATTGGAAACATGCTGGAAGATTTCAAGAGTGAGATGATGCAAACCCTTGCCCTACAGATGGACACTATGCACACTAAGAGAAAACAGGAGGAAGAAGAGAGAACCTTAGCCATTTTCTGCTCTAGATGCACAAGGAGGCACCCTAGGAATGAATGTCCATTAAAATTAATTGAAGTCTACTCATTCTGTGAAGAAAACCACTCCACAAAAGTGCCCTTCGCTACCTAGACTAAAAGTTGTATATCAGGGAGCTGAAGGGGTGACTGAACAACTCTTCTACATAAATCAAAGGAGACCTCATGGGCCTCATCCATACCAACAAGGCATGTAAGGGTCATCCCATGCATATTACAAACCCAAACAGACCACATGATCCATTCCCTCTTGGGGGCCCCCTGCTCATCCTTCCTGGTCTACACCTCATCCTTAGTCCTTTGCACCTCAGTATCATTCCCAACTGACCAGCCAGTCATTTCAACCATATGCTCTACCACAACCTCAGTGGAATGCACTGCATCAAGGGTCGAGGCCCCCATACAATAACGTTGTAGCTTTATTTCCTTCAAAACCTACTAAAATACAACGTTTACAACCTGCTCCACCTAAACAACCCCAGATGCCCAGCCAACCAAATCTAAACCTGAACAATAAACATGCACAACAAGTATACAGTGGAGAGACATCCTATCTTGCTTATGCTATGGAGATTTAGGAAATAAACATGAGATCTGGGAGAGTACTCCTAGACAACCAACCTCTACCTCCACCTAGGGAGAGTGAGGAAGAAAGAGAGGAAAGCATGCCTAAAGTAAATCCACCACCCTTTCTTGAGAGATTAACTCTACCAATCCAGCCTACCCTGGAAGAGACTGAACTTCTGGGAGAATTGAAAACTCTGTCTCAAAATTCCACTTCTCCAAGCTATAAAAGATGTACCTATTTACAACAAGTTGATTAAAGAGAAGTGCTTCAAACATCTAGGAATGCAAAAAAGAGATGCCCGTACCATTAATGTCATTAGACAACTGTCTGACTTAACACTGGGGCAGGTAATTTGTCCAAAGTATTTGGACCTTGGAAGCCCTGTAGTAGATGCGCACATCAATGGCACCATTGTCCAACACACTTTGATTGGTCTTGGTGTTGCCATTAATGTGATGACCAAGGACACCATGCTCAAGCTCATCCTCCAGGGTTCATTGAGAAAGACCACAACAGTCCTGCAACTTGCAGATCATTCCACAGTGAACCCTGAGGGGATTGTGGAGGATGTGATGGTCTCCATTGAATCTTGGGAGTACCCTGCATATTTCCTAGTTCTCCAGCCTAAGGCCAAGCTTACTAGTTACCCTTGCATCCTTAGGAGGCCTTGGTTAGCCACTGTCAATGCCTACATTAGCTGCAAGGCTAGAAATATGACTATAAAAAATGGGCATATGTCTAAGCAATTGGTCCTATACCCTCCTACCGAACCATCTATAGAACATGAATTACCTTTATGGCTGGAGGAGGAGGAAGAAGATGAAGTTTATTCAGCCCAACTCTATACCTTATAAACAACCATGGGAGGAGGACAACCGGATGAAGATGATTTGATTGAACACATACTCCAAAGTCCAACTCCCAACACATTGTCCTTAGAAGAAGTAATAAAGGAAACCCAGAACAACCATCAGATTGATCTATGCTTAACTGATTCAAACCCTACCTGTGTCAAAACCATAGAATTTGGCCCTGAGAGAACTTTGAAAATCAACCCATCTCTTTCTGTACACCAAGAAGAAAAGTTGTGCAACATGCTAAAGGAACATCTAGATGCCTTTGCTTGGAGTTACAAAGAAATGAAGGGAGTGCACCCCTCGGTGTGTACTCACCACATTTATATCAAAGAAGGTTGCAAACCAGTCCGAAAACCCCAAAGGAGAATGAATCCAGCTCTCAAGGATATAGTTAAAGAAGAACTGCAAAAGCTGCTAGATGCAGGATTCATTTACCCTATCTCAGATAGTGAGTGGGTCTCTCCTTTAGTGTTGGTTCCAAAGAAAAATGGGAAGTGGAGGATTTCTATTGATTACAAAGAGTTAAACAAAGCAACAAGGAAGGACCATTTTCCTCCACCTTTAATTGACCAAGTTCTAGATGGCCTGGCAGGGAAATTTTTTTCTCTTTCCTAGATGGGTTTAGCGGGTACAATCAAATCTAGATCAGCCCGGAAGACCAGGATAAAACCACCTTCACTTGTCCTTGGAGTAATTTCGCCTATAGGGTCATTCCTTTTGGCCTATGCAATACCCCTACCACTTTCCAGAGAGCAGTCCTGAGTATCTTTGCCAAGCTAGTCCATGATGCAGTAGATATTTATATGGATGATTTTACACCCTATGGGTGTGATTTCCAGGAGGCTCTGTCCAACTAAGGTAAGGTGCTAAAAAATGCATTGAAATGAACTTGTCCGTTAGTCCCGAAAAATGTGAGTTCTTGATGACTAAAGGGACTGTGCTAAGTCATTCAATATCCCAGCAAGGATTGTAGGTGGACCTAAACAAGATAGCCATCATCCAAAGGGTCCCACCTCTGGAAAAGAAGAGAGATGTTAGAATTTTCTAGGTTTAGCTGGATACTATCGAAGGTTTATAAGAGAATTCTTCAAGTTAGCTCCTCCTTTATTTGGGTTGTTGGCCAAAGACTCTGAGTTTGTATGGTCAAAAAGTTGTCAAGAGGCCCTAGACACCTTGAAGGACAAGTTGACCACTGCACCTATTCTTTAAGGCCCAAATTGGGTCGTTCCTTTTCATATACACACTGACACCTCACACAAATCCATAGGAGCAGATCTAGGCCAGATAGATGACAAATTGCCTTATGCCATTTACTTTATCAGTAAGAATCTGTCAAAGGCCGAACTGAACTACACAGTGACCAAAAAGGAGTTCCTGGATGTTGTGCATTCATTGAACAAATTTAAGCATTACATTGCAGGTTATTAAACATTTGTACATACTGACCATGCTGCAATTAAATATTTAATGAATAAACCTGATGTGAATACCCAAATTATTAGATGGTTACTTTTATTACGACAGTTTGATCTAACTATTGTTGATAAGCCTGACAAGGAAAATGTTGTTGAAATTTTTTTGTCCAGATTAACTTTACCTGTAGGGGAGGAAGGAATGGTTGATGATCAGTTACTAGATGAACACTTATTCACCATTTCAGTTCTCTCTCCATGGTTTGTTGACATAGAAAACTATTTAGTGTCCGCATAGTTGCCACCAAGTTTGTCCTCCACAGAGAAAATCAAGATTGTGATGAAGAGCATCCCATTCACTTGGATTGGGGGAAACCTCTTCAAACTAGGCCCAGATCAAATTCTGAGAAGATGTGCCAGGGAGGAGGAAGTCTCTGACATCCTTTTAACCCGTCATGATGGGCCTTGTGGAGGTCACTTTGTAGCCAAGAGGACATCATTCAAGGTGTTACAAGTTGGTTATTATTGACCCACTCTTCATCAGGATGTGAGAAGATATTCTAGTTAGTGTGGTTGGTGCCAAAGGATGGGAAAGCCTACTCCAAGGGATGAAATGCCTCTGCAACCTCAAGTGACTTTTGAGCCATTTGACAAATGGGGCATGGATTTCATTGGACCTATTTACCCTCCTTCTAGGCAAAAGTAGTACATCATTGTGTGCACTGACTATTTGACTAAATGGGCTGAAACCAAGGAAATCAAGGCAACAACAAAGGAGAAGGTGGTTGATTTCTTAAGGGAAAATGTATTTTACAAGTTTGGGTACCCTAGAGAACTGGTCACTAACCAAGGTAGCCATTTTACATCCGACATGATTGAAGACCTGTTAAGCCAACACATGATCAAGCATAGAACCTTCACTCCCTATCACCCACAAGCTAATGGGAAAGTGGAGGTGACCAATAGAGAGTTGGAGGGCATTCTGACCAAAGTGGTTAGCAGCACCAGAAAAGATTGGCCAGATATATTAGTTGAGGTCAGCTGGGCCTATAATACCACCTTGAAGACCACCACTTTATTCACACCCTATGATTTGGTCTATGGGAAGAAGGCCTTGTTGTCCATTGAATCTGAGTATAATACATTGTGGATGGCATCCAAACTAGATCTATATCTCAGCAGTGCACAAAAATAGATATTGCTCCAGTTGAATGGGTTAGATGAGTTTAGAATGAAGGCCCTCCTACACATAGAGGTCACTCAAATTCAGAGGAAGATCTGGCATGACAAGAACATCAAGGAAAAGCAATTTCAAGAAGGTGATTGGACTTTGTTATATGATTCTAGATATCAAGACTTCAAGGGAAAGTTAAGGACTAGATGGTTAGGGCCTTATGTCATAGAGAAATGTCATGATAATGGTTTAGTGCAGATTAGAACCATAGATGCAAAGGCCATTCCTTTACTTCTTAATGGGCACAAATTGAAGGTTTACAAGAGGCCATTGCCAAAGCAAGAGTTCATTGATGGTATCAGCAAAACAATGATGGTGGTGAAGCAAGTCTCAGCTCCTATCTCATCAAGTCACTGAGGAAAAAAGAAAAAAAAGAAAAAAGAAAAAAAAAATAAAGAGAAAAATAAGGAGACTTAGGTGGAAACCTCCATGAGGCACCTGAGTCCCACTGTTGGGTTGAAAACCTCTTAACATGGCCCAATCGTGTCAAAAAAAAAAGATAAATAAAAAGATCTCTGGGTGAAAACTTATCTTGAGGTGCCCAAGGCAAGAATCTAGGATGAAGACCTCTTAGAGGCAGACTAGTTGCTTTCAATAAAAAATAAATGGAAAAAAAAGGAAAAGAAAAATTATGAAAATATTTTTTGTAGGTCAGCAGGGGGGCGATCAGAGTAACAAAAGAGAATCAAAAGGGACCTATCCAACTCATGTTTTTATTTCTCTATTCATTATCCTTCATCATTCAATCATTCCCTCCATTTTTTCATTCATTTACCTTAGGTTGCAAGGGTTCTTTGTTTTCTACAAGATTCCCTGTAAACCTACAGGATTCCCTGAAAACCTATAGGATGATCTTGTAGGAACTACAGTGGCATAGGAATCCTAAAGGAAGTAATCCTAGAGTAAGGAGATGACCTACCCATGTAAAAAAAATAATTCCTACTTCACCATCTCATCACCATACCTCTCTCCACCATGATCACCCATGCATTCATGAAAAAAGTTAGTTTCAAAAAAAAAATCAGTTTTGAAATAAAAGAGGATGAAGACAGAGAGCAAGGGGACAAAACCTAAAGGATATTTTCCTCATTCACAAATCCCTATACCCCTTCTCTGCCCATTCCAATCATCCTCAGGCTCTAGGAGTAGAAAATTATTAAGAATTTTGAGGGAGAGGCAACTATAGGACATCCTGTAGGAAATCTTGTAGCAGCCTATCCCACAAAAAAAAATCACAAGTTGCAGTCAGCTTCAAGCATGGAAGATCTAGAGGTAGAAGAAGCTCCTCCAGAACCTAGCAACAGCATCAAGATCATCATCATCAACACCAAGTACCTGCACATCAAAGAAGATCATCAAAGGACAATAAAAAGAGAGGATAAAATCACATGTAGCCAACACACAACAAAGACTTCATTCTTTAACAAACAACATAAAGGCATCATTACCATAGGTAATTATCTCGCTTCCACTCTCTTGTTAGCATAATGTGATCAAAAGATGTAAAAGTTGTGAAAGAGTTGGTTTATAAGCGAAAGGTGGCCAGTTAACTTGGCCACCTGGGTTTAGTCAACGATGAGAAAGTAATTAGTCCTTACACACGTGGCAGCAATGAAGTCAAGGAAAAGAAGAATGAGGTTGGAAGTAGTTAAGCTACGGATGCCTGAAGTGGGAGTTGATTATGAGGTGAGGAAAATGATGATGTGGTAGTGGGACCAATGGTCCAAAAATAGATATTCGTACCTCGACTACCAGCACACCACCTCACTCAAATCACTCATATGAGGAAATAAACATTGATCCGCATGCATAGAAGCGTTCACATTCTCGAGGCTCCACACTAGCAAAGTCGCTCTTGGCCCTCAAGTAGTCTACAGGAAAGGAAAATTTCGTTTTTTCCTATGCAGGACCACCTACAGGATCCTACAAGAAATCCTATAAGATACAGTCCGACACCTACAAGATTGGCAGTGAGCAGTTTCATAGGGAGAAAAATAGGGGTTGGCTTCATCAGGCAGTGATAAGGAGGTAGGCTCTACATTTCCCCACATTTTTCCAAGTGAAAGGAACATAGAAAAATATTCTAGTTTGTTAAAAGTAATTGTAGTATAGGGAATTTCATACATAGAATCTTCGTTTAAATTTCCTCATTCATTAAATTTGGTAGCAGACCTATACAACCCTCCATCCATCAGAGAAAATGACAGGGGGTTTAATAAAAGGGAGGCCATCAACACAATGAGGATTCATCAACACCCTCCTGTGCTAGAGATATTAAAAAGGCACAATTGGATGGATTTCTTCGAGAAATTGAGGGGTATGATGATGAAGTAGCTAGAGATTTTTCTATCTTCCTCATTCCATTGACTAGGACCCATGCCACGGTTGTGGTGAGAGGCCTCTCCATAGAGCTCACCCCTGAAATCATAGGCGGAATTACCATACTTCCCTTAGGAGTGCCTTGGAGAAAGGAGGATAAGGGAAATATCCAAACTGCAAAGAAGAAATTCCTTTTAGAAGGAGAGGAGGCCATGGAAGACAAAAGTGGGGTGAGAAGAGAAAGCCTACCCTATCCTTGGAATGAGATTAGCTACCACCTTATAAAGTATATCTCATGTGAAGGTAGGTATAATGTAGTATATGGGTACCACTTTAGGCTTCTTCAAGAATTGAGGTTTGGAGCAGACACACTTCCTCAAAATAGACTCATCATCCCCTACTTCCTTCTTCAATAAGTGATAGATATGAGCATGAAGGTGCAGGAAGGAAACAATCAATAGCTACCCCATCATGGGTCAATTAGACTTATCATAGAATATTCCCTCCAAAACCTCAGAATCCCTATCACATGGGAAAATTTTAGAGACATGCAGACATAGGGAGATATAAAAGCCCTTGAATATGACAAGAGCCCCACTGCTAGTGAAAGGGATGAAGAAGAAACAGAGGAGGAGGAAGAAGAAACTAAAAAAGAGGAAGAAGAAACAGAGAGGGATGAAGAGGAAATAGATTAGGAAGAAGAGGGAAAAAAATAGAAGGGAAGTGGTGAAGAGACAGAAGAAGATTCAAAGGAGAAAACTGATGAACAGGGTGAGGAAGTAGAGAGAGAAGAAGAGGAGAAAGACGAGTATGAGAGGGGGAATGGAAAAGAGGAGGAAAAAGACAAGGAGGAATCACCCAAGGTATCTCTAGAACTCACTAAGAAAGAGGCAGTAGCTACCCTCACTGCCCTTAGTACCCCTATAAAACAAAAAGGGAAAAGACAGAGACAAACTCTATTATACCTTAGGACAAGAAAAAGTACAAGAATAAGGCAGGGAAAACCTCAAACTCCCACCAAGGTTCCTATTGTTATTGAAGACTCACCCAAACAGCAGGAGAATATTGCTCCTCTTATGAAAACTCAAGGATAAGGATCATCAGGACAAGCCTCCCCCAAGTCTTTGATCACTTATGTAAGAAGGCATGTCACTAGATTTGCCTTATCCAAAGGAAAAGGCATCCTACAGGATACACAAAAGGACCTACAAGAAGTAGAGGAAATCCTACATGAAACTTTTCTAAACCTACAAAAAACTCAGAAATTGGATAAAGAAGGGAGTATGCAGCAAGAAACAAAGAAGGAGGATCCAAAGATAAGGGAACCTAGTCCTCAACCTAACCTTGATTCCTACTACAGGTTGATTGAAGGGGGTAGGGTCATTCCACAAAATTTTTCCATCCCATTATTATTTGAGCTTGAGAAAGAAAGGGGAAGAGCACATAGATGGATGCAGATTTCCAGATCCAAAGGGGTGGAGGACATATGTCACATGGAGGAAGAAGTTAAAGAGATGGGCAGATAACTGAGTAGCCTGAAGGACAAAGAACCTTGATGGGTGATTTGAACCATCCCTTTTTGAATCGTTAAAGAGAATAAAAACAAGGATCCGCTTTTAGCCATTTTCCGACCCTTTAAAAGTGAAAATATGGCCGAGCCCTTGTCCTTTCGAACTTGTTAATGGATGCAAAACGTCATGCGCCCAGTATAAGTTTACCCCTTTTTCAAGCTGGGAGGCACTATTTACGAAAAAGGTACTCCTTGACTAAAATGGTCAAGTGGTTCTCTCAAGTATCGTTTTCTACCTTTTAAGGCTCGAGAGACACAAATGTATGAAAAGGGACCATGTGGAGTTTTCTTTTACATGTCTTTTTCAAACTCTCTAAACATGAAAAAGGTACCGAGTTACACCTTTGTCAGACTCGTTAAACTATTAAACGACATCAGATTCATCATCATGAAAAACATGAGCTTCTCCTTCCTAGGGCTTGTTAAACTTACTAAGTCAGATTCATTCAAAGGATGAACTTACAGTGCAAGCATATGCTATCCCCTTCAAGCTTGTGATTAAAAAATTATTGGGGTACTTGCCAGAAATGGTGGGGGAAAATTTGGAAATCTATCAGTCGTGTCGACAGCTCACTCTTGAACGTGACACTCTTTGCTTCATGTCGGGTTGGGACATCCTCCTTTGCATTGTTGAACTTCCTAGGTTTAGGCCGTTTACTTTTTCCTCCCATATGATCTCTGCTACGTCATCATGACCACCAATCCTATGGATCCAGAAGCTACTAAACTTCCAGTTGTGTTGCCGATATGTTCAAGAGTTATCCTTCTATAGTTACACTTACCTCTGATTCTCTGCATCATCCAAAATCATTTTGCATCCTCTCGTCTTGCGTTGATTATGTGGGATTCATTATGGCCCTCCTTCGACATGGTCACTTTCCATCGACTTCAACTCACTATTTGAGAAGCTGACCGCGAGACTCCCTTCTAGTACCTTAGAGCTTACATGCCCTAATGGCAATTTCTTTGCACTCGACGACAAGTTCACATCATTGGCTTTCGATTGAGTGATTTCACGGGTGTTCGACTTCAATTCCTATATTCACATTCCGTGAATTGTGATGATAGTACCTTGGGGACCATTATCATTAGTGGTGGTTTCTCTCACGCTTGTTAATAGTTTACATCATTGACTGGTAATCAAGTGACTTTCTAGCATGTTCGACGTCAACACATCTATTCGCATGCTAGGATCTGTACTTTGATTGGGTCGTGTTGGAGTGCAAGACCCTGGACTCAGATCACAAAAAGTCCAGGTTACGAAGTGGTGTGACATGATTATGATGATATGCATGTCTCTTTCAGATGGCTGGCTGCAACTAGACCATGAGTTATCATATGTGATCCTTCTCATTATTGGATGGTTGCGACCATACCTTGGTTTCATTATGATCCTCTTTGACGGATGGCTGCGCCCATACCTAGATCCATTTACATGATCATTCTCTGGATGGTGCATCCATGCCACAATTCATGTATCATTCGACAGAGATCTCAGTTTATGTATATGTATCTATACTTTCTTGCAGGTTTTCTAATGGCAAACCAGTTCCCTGCACTTATTTATAAAGCATTTCATCCCTCACTCTAGTTCGGCCTTCACGCTTTCGGGGGCATTTGTTGCACATCATTTTGTCACTGTCCCTGTACTCGACGTTCCTTGATCCTGGAGGACCTCTAGAGTGAACCCCACATGCTTTTCCTTCATGAAGAAACTCCCATTGTGTCCCTCTTCATCAGCAAATCATTTCCCTTTTGCACCATTTCCCCTGAAACGTTTGTTTTGCCCAGTTTACAAGACAGACGCTAATGGCCTTTGTCTCCCCCATGCCGATGTGCAGAGATTAGCACTACTCCTCACGCCAACCAAAGCGACTGAGCGGTGTTTCAGTTACACCATTCCTGTTATGGAAATTTTTTTAAATTAGAGTCGAAGCTTCCAGCTCTAGAAGCTCCGTAACGGAAGTCTAGTAAATGGTTTGGCCGGATGGGGTCGAGGATGACAGTTTTGGCTCCTTTCCCCTATAATGATGGAACTACCTCAAGGGATAAGTCCTTCTCCCATGAGAAGAGGATCCATCTCCCATCCATATTTCCTATATAAACCTCCCTTTTTTCCAAGCACAACTAGTTGTAGTCATAGTTTTTGGCTGAGTGTGAGTGTTATAGTTGCAAAGTGTTGATGCTATTTTGGAGTAGACAAGCAAACTATTACTAGTTGTAGCTATCTAGTTGTGTGAGGGAGAAGTGTGTTTTAGTTTGGAGTGAAGCCTAAAGGGAAGAGCTTTAAAACTATTGTTGTTTGAAGCCATCGTGGAATGCTAGCAGAAGTGTGTGGGAACCTGGTCTTGTTAGAGGAAGACTGCAATGTCAAGACGAATGGTTGTAATCTATCTTTGATATTAATATATGCAACTATCGATTGATTTCCTACATGTTTTGTAATATTACATATCCATGTCTTAATGTTTCTTGACTTGTTAAGTAGGTTGAATTGTAATTTGTCTATTATTATGTTTGTGTGTTGTTGTTGTTTACTAGTTTCAGGAGCTTGAAGAAGGAAGCAAGAGATTGTTGGAGTGAGAAAGCAAGGAAATCATCAAGCAGGATAAGCGACCAAGAGGTAAGCCATCTTGATTGATTCTAACCTAAGGAAATCTTCCATAGAATGTATCTGTTCTGGCTAGACCCATTATCGGGCTAGAGGAATTCGTTCATGTCCATACTTATAATTTTAGTTCACCACACTTATGTAAATGGTTGCAATGAACTTCTTACTTATTTAATTTGTGGTAAATAAATTTTAATGGTATATTGTCATCAAATAAATTTTTAGATATAAATAAATTATTTCCCTTCTTACTGTGTTTAAAATTAGATAAATTTATTTTTTAGTTAGAGGACCCTAGGGGGGATCCTCACATATGGTATGAGATCCGGTTTCAAAATTTGAGGCCTAAAAGTAGATCTCCATCATCTAAGCAGCTGTGAGTAGGGGGTATCTATTTTTCCAAGTGCTTAGGACCTTCACCTTACCCCAACCATAATAACAGGTTTGTTTACACAGGTGCACTGGCTCACAAGGGGAAAAATGTTACTAGGGTGATTTGAACCATGGTGCAACAAATAACCATACCTTGCTTTACCAATCAACTCAGCCCCTATCAACATCTTTGATTTATTTAATTGTAGATACCATACCATATTGGTCCTAATCCTCCTTTAGTTACAATGTGCCAACACCTTTTCCTTAAGTGTCTTGAGCTACTTTGCAGTAACGGAGAGGAAGCTTATAGTGCATGTTTTGAACATTTAATATACATCCCTTTTTACAGAAATTGTCCTTTCATCCACAAACGTACATTTTTGTAGCACCATTCAAAAGTGAAAATTGCCTTCGGAATCTTCTATAGTATAACATAGTTTTATCGAATAGACAACAAACTGGGGCTAGGTAAATTATTGTTGCGAGAAAACCATGGTACTTGGTAGTCAATTACTAAAATTCCTGCAACATTAACAAACATAGTGTATAAGTGATCCATTTCAGTGTTAACTTTTAAGTAGCAGATTGAAGCAGGATCACCACACAGTATATTCATGCTTCTTGTAAATTGTGTTGCTTCATTTGTAGAAGACCGAAAGCAAAACGTGCACCTGTTTTCTCTCAAAATCCCACAAATAAGTCCAAAGACCTATAAAAAGGACCTGTTAAGTCCAAATCCCTAGAAGATGACTCAACATCACCTATACAAATGTAAGATATGGATGCATACACCTGACACATGGCTTGCATGCTTTTACTCTCGGTTAGCTTTGTTGCTTCAATAAAGTGTAAAGCAGCTTCATTGAAGCAACCTAATGAGTGCGCATATTGGCCGAGAAGCATTTGAATGGTGTTCTCACACCCTTGTAAAATGGTTGGAAAGCACCAAAACCAGTCAACAATTTTCTTTAGAGCCTTTTTTGCTTCAAGAAACTCTATACAAGTCAATTATATTATAGTTTTGTTTTCCAATAGCCACACAAGCAGCATCAGATAAACACCTGCCATCCAAATTTCCCATTGTTGCAAATATACCTCTCACATCCCCACTGATTCCAAGATTCCCTAGCTCCTCTTCAATTCGAGACATTCCTGATAAGATCCACTTTGAAAAATGTTTAAATAACCCCTTAGGCCGACCACATATAACTGCCATAAGGTCAACCAAGACATATACTGCACCCTTTGGTAACCACTCTCCATTAAGTGAATTTCCTTTTCTCAAACAATTCTGATTTTTGTGTTGCTGTAGACCAGGTTGCAATAACCTACTCTCTACTTTGTAAGTTCTGCACTCAACTTCTGAACTTGTTATGTTTGCTGCATATCATCTTCCAAGGCAGCATCTAAGATATTCATAGGGTTTGAAGCCTCCTTATCACATATTTGTAGAAGATAAAATGTGTGCAACAATTCATTATAAAGATGCAGACCACGACAACATTGTCTTTGATCCTCAGGAATTGAATTCCAAATGGAATCACATTTTTTCACAGCTCTCTCTAGAGTACTTGCATCTTCCCACTGCATAAGATGAACGTGCAATATCGATGCTACAAAGACCATCTCAAGTTCAGGGTACTTCATTTCACTAGCATGATGTTGTCTAGTCTCTAAAGCACGTATTGCACCTTGAAAATCCCCTTCATTTGTCAAAGCATTTTCAAGCTGTAAGCGGAAGTTGCAAGACCATAATTTTGTAGATTCCCCTTCTCCAGTAGAATAATAAGTAGAATAGGCATACTGGATAAGAATACACGGTCCTGCATACATAAATTGTTGAATAACCATTTAGAAATATATGAAAGTCAGAATTACTCATGCACAAAAATGTATTCAAGCATTTCATGTAACCATCTTATTAATAACCCATCAAGCTCCAAAAAAAATTTGTTTCGACCTAAAAGTAGTCATGCTCGACTTTCAAATCTGGGTAGTGTAATCCTCCCATCAATCAATAAATCCATAAAGCAGCTGCTCTCACTTCTGCAATTCGTTAAGCACGTGGTGGGCTTTCGGACTCTGTAAATTCTGGTAATAGAAAGCAGAGAATGCTTGTTTACCATGGCCGCTAAACTCCCCGCCTCCATGAAACTATGTTTTGGATCAGGATTCAATACCGATCCCAGGAGTCATGCAATCGAATCCCTCCCATTCTAGCCTGGTGTGCATGTGCAGTTTTATCAGAAGCGTTGGTGTGCAGCAGCGAAATTGATAATGGGAGGGAAGCAGGGAACGTTGGCTGTCAACAGTAACAGCAACTGAGGCAAGGATACCAAGTCGGTGGTAGAGGGAGAAAATGGTGTACGGAAGAAGGTGAGGGTAGCATATCAGGGGATTCCTGGGGCTTTCAGTGAGGCGGCAACAACGACGACCCACCCTAGTTGCGAGGTTGTGCCTTTCAAGGGCTATGAGGATGCTATCTAAGCCATGGAGTTCCGCAAGGTGGATCAGGCCATATTTTAGTAGAGGGAACTCTAGAGGGAAACGTCGTTCAAAACTACGACCTATTGCTTCATCATAGCCTGCACATCATGGAGGAGATTCAACTCTTCATTAATTATTGCTTGTTGGTGGCACCCAGTGTTCGGAAGGAGCAAGTGCGTCACGTGATGAGCCATCCCATGGTGTTGGCGCACTGTAGCCACGGTCTCAAAAATCTAGGGCTCAATGTGGTCATTCGTCAGGCTGTCGATGATACTTCTGATGCTGCGAAGTTCGTGCACTCCCATGGCCTTAGGGGCACTGCTGCCATCGCTAGTTGTAGGGCCACTGAGATCTACGGCCTTAACATTGTGGTACGCAATGTGCAGGATGAGCCTTGGACCGTGACTCGGCTCTTGGTGCTCGCCAGGAAACCCCATATGGACAACGAAAACGTTGGGGTTGGCGCCGTTGTTGGCATTGACCATGCCTGGAAGACGAGCATCGTGATTGCACACAAAGGGGGTTTGGATGTACTTATGAAATTGCTTTCTGCGTTCTCCTTCCACAACATCAGTCTGTCGAAATTGGAGGTGAATCCAAAAGGTAGCGCCCCTCTCAGAGTTCTCGACATCGATGCCAAGGGCAGTGCTGCCGTAAGGCAGTTTGAGTACGTTTTATATATAGATTTTGAAGCTTTCGAGGCAGACCTGGAAGAGGTAAGACGCTTTGCCACTTTTGTCCGGGTGCCAGGATGTTATGTTTCCCGCCCCAAAATCCACACCCTTGACCCTTGATTAGATGAATATCGTCAGTTGTATCAGAGGTATCGATGTCATGCCAAGCATGCGCTTTCTTGTTGAGGTTGTTATCTATGTGATTTATTACAGGCAGTAGGCTGTAGGTTTGTTATTTACCTGCTGTGTGGTATTTCTCTGGTTTGTATAATTATTATTATCAGTATAGATCTATCTTTGGATCCAAATATTATAAGTTATTATTATCCTAAAAATGGATTTGCATCCAAATAAATAATTACCTCACTCAACTTCACTCTTTCTTTTGGGACCTCCCACCCTTTTGTAGCCCTTTTTCTGTGCATGTATGCATTTGAATGTATTAATCATTTGCTTACAACACCTATAGTTATGCCCTTTTGGGTATTCAAGTTCATATTCATCTCCAAAGTATATGACATTGAATTTGGTACATTTGGGTAGAAAGGATTGATGACTCGCTTACGAGTCATGATACTCTGTCTATGGACATGTTGATATTTTCATATCAATTTAATAATTTTAGAGCCTACACTAGAACATTTTCTCGATCAGTTGTTGGACTTTTACATGGATGTTCTGAATGTTTATGATTATGAGTTTACATCAATGTTCTTTGAGATATCTATCCGAATTTCTGGACTTTATGCCTTTTGGGTCTTAAACTTCCTGCCCATAGTAGTCCTTTTCTATGCATGTGTTTACTTGAATGGCTTGATCATTTTCTTACTGCAATTATAGTGTGCCTTTTGATATTTGAACTCATATTCATCTCCAGAATATATGACATTGGACTTGGTACATTTAAATAGGCTTCGAAGGATTGATGGCCCTCTATTGAGCAATGATATTCTATGTACGTACATATAATCAAATTTTTGGATCAATTTAATGATTTTGGAACATGCACCAACATACTTGCTTGATGATTTCTTCTTGGATTTTACTTGATTCTCTGAACGTCCATGATTGTGTGTTTCGATCAATGTTATTTAGGATATCTATTCAATCTATGTGCTTCATGCCTTTTGCTAAAGAAGTACATAGAGAATATAAGTTTTGATTAATCTGCATTAATCTTTAAGCTATGGTATCATGTTTTATAGTGTTGATGAGTATTGATTAGAGATTAAAAAGGTTGGTTATTGAGAAGCTATAAGAGATTAAAAATGCATGAGTTCAAATATCTTATATTCTCATCACCTTAAAGACTAACATAAATAAGTAAACAGAATATAAGTTTGATAAATATGCACTGCTCTTTACTAATCTAGATATCATGGTTTATAATTTTGATGAGCATTGATTAGAGAGTAATTATGCGTCAGTTTAAATGTCAAATATTTTCATTGCTTAGATGACTGATATAAGTATGTGTATTTGAAACATTTGGCTCATAAAAAGTATTAGCATGAATTGGATGAGCACTTAAATGGTTTACAAAATGCATATATGTTTTTTTGCTTGGACTTGGTTGCCTATTTTTGGTTGCATGTATGATGTAACAGTCCGAAGAGCACCTAGTAGGAGAGTGCAACTGTTTTATTTTGTTTACAGCGACAGTTTGGAAAATGTGGTTGTCAAGTAAGCATATTTTGGCCAAATGAGGCAACTCACACATTTTGTCATCCATGGAAAATTAGCAACTAATTGTGGCATTCCGAGTTTCTAATTCATGGTTATAAATATGCAAAGAATGACCATGACTGTGAATGAGTGCTATATATATTGGGCCTATTACTAGTTCAGAGTCCTTCTGCTACTTATTTATTTTCTTATAAAGAAATCAGCCTTGCTTTCAACCTGAAGGCAAGAGTGAGGTTGTTGGTACCAGGCCAACCTACAGTTATACTCACTTAAGAGTGCATGTCTAAGGTTTAAAGCCATTGCATCATAATCATCAAAAACATCAAAGTTCATCATTTCAATAGCAGGGATTTGAACCTGGGTGAGAAGGATAATAATTGATCCACATCAAAAACATCAAAGCTCATCATGTCACTAGCATGGATTTGAACCTGGGTAAGAAGGATAATAATTGTTCCACCTAACCACCTGAGATAACCCCAAGTAACTCCTCTTGTTACTAATATCTTAATGAGGAATGAATTTAAGAATGAAATGGGGTTGCCTTTTATTTTGAAACACAAATTGTATAGTGTAGATATTGCTTCCTAATGTGAAACACAAAATTTGGTATATTTTAGATATTTCAAACTTTTATTCTGGACTTTGAAAATTATGTCTTCATTTCTGGTTTAAAATTTGAAAACCATGTCTTCATTTCTGGTTTAAAATTTAAAAATCTAAATTATGTGCATCATCTTGGATAGTTGGTCTGGAAGTTAGAGACTTTTATCTATTTTTCCACTTGTTGCATAGTTTCACTAGTTTGTTTATTGTCTTCCCTAGTATGTGCTTATAAAGGCAGATTTGCATCTAAAAATGAGTGTTTTGGCCTATAGAATTCAAGGTGTTTATTTATTTTCTTTTGAACTTTATGTATTTTTTAACCCTACCTTTCACCATAGAAGGCAAGGAAGGAAACTATTAGATACATATTTTTATGGCTCAAAACAATCTGAGTGTGGATAAAGTTGTCTTTTTGTAGATGCATTTGGGTTGATCGTTAATTGGACCGACCCCTATCATGATAAAAGAATCCACCCCTTGGGTTTGCTTTATTTTTGGTATTTTCTTCAAGTTTTCACAAGTATTAAATTGTTGTTTTAGCTCTTAAATGTATGAAGTTGGAAGACAGTGGCATTTATTTATTTATTTTTATTTTATTTTTTTGAAGTAGATTGTTAATTTTAGCATTTTAACAATAATAGATTATAAAATACCAAAAACAAATCCAACACTACCTTTGAAGAGTTGAAGGGTTGAAAGAGTGGTCAGAAGTGTATGTGATCAAATTCGACTTGCTAACAAGTTTCTAGGTGGATTTTGAGTGAAGTATTTCAAACTCTGGATCATGCCTAACATTTTTGAAATTGTTATAGGGGATGTGTACCTCCCAACTTTATGTAGACATCAAAAAGTAGAACAAAAATATTATTTGAAGATAGGGTAGAGAAAAAGGATCAAATTCTCCATTCCTTCCTCTAGAGGAAGACATCTTTTCCAATACCTGGAACAGAGCCAAGGGAATCAGTGATGAAGCAATCTCTTTCCTTATTGTGCGACCCACAAATAAAGATTTATAGAGAAAAGGGAAAGAAATATGCACAAATGTCTACCATTATGTGCTGGAAGACTATGCAAGCATCTGTTTTATTCCTATTCAAATTTGAGGTTATTATGGATATGACTATCTGGAGTATGAAAAAAGCTAAACTTATTCCTTCCACATAAGAGGGTCGTGTGATGAAGTGGTTAATGTGGTTAATGGGATTGGAAGGAATTCAACCCAGACATGAATGTGACCATGTGGAGTATAAACAAGCCTAAACATATTCCCCTCCATGTTAGAGGTTCATGTGATGAATTAGTTTATGGGATTGGAAGGAATTTGATCAAGACATGGATAGAGATGAAACAAACATTCCTAGGAAGATGTAGATACTATTGCAAGACCGTAGCTCAAACAGTGGAATTCCTAAGAATAAAACAACTAGAAAAGTTATGCTGATTCGCATAGGATTGATCGAAGTTATGAAGTAGGAGACCAAGTTTTTATTCGTATCCGGCCCAACAAAAGCACCATTTGGTTTGGGAAAGGGATGAAGTTGTCACCTCGGTTTATATGACCTTTTAGGATCAAGGAGAATATTGGACCAGTTGCCTATCATCTTGTACACCCACCCCATTTGCATAAAACTCATGATGTTTTTCATGTATCTATTTTATGACATTATGTTTCTGATGCATCTCACAAACTGGATTGGATGGAATTGTGGGTCTCATACATGGGAACAATAATGGTCGAACCATTACGCATATTGGACCATAAGGTTTGACAACTCAGACGTCGCATGGTGGACCAGGTTAAGCTCCAGTGGGACAAGTATAGTGCAAGATCTTCTACCTGGGAGGATGTAGAGACTATACGTCATGACTACCCCTCACTTTTTGAGCATCTGTGATGCCCATTTTGACTTAGATAGCTACCTATGCTAAGGATCTATTGCAATTCCATGTTATTTATGTATAAACGCTATGTAATATTGACGCATTTAGTTGGATGGGTGAAACTATTTATATAAACCATTAGATGGATTAGAATGTTTGATGTATGACCTAATGTATGACTTACTTGGTGATGATTTATCTAATGCATGACTTATCAGAGTTATTGTTGTTTCATGTATGGCTTAAGTGGATATGATTTATATAATGAATGACTTAGTGAAATTATGATTTATCTAATGTAAGATTTATTTCCAATATGAACTACGAAATTTACACGTGGATACTAGACTTAATAAAATGATGTTTAAGATCACTTATCTATATATATTTTGTTGTTATAAATATGCATGAAAGAGAACTAGCCTGCAGATTGGACAGAACTATATGATAGCCAAGATCTACTCTTCCATTGGGGAAGTTCGAGACATCTAATGAGTAAAGGTATGATGTACATTGTTCTATTACATTTTGTATCTACTTGATATGCACTTTTATGACATGGGTCAAATGTAAATAATAGGTGACAAGACTACCTGACTAGATTATTCAATGACAAGTATCCAACTAACATTGTAGTGTGGTCCATATTAGGATGTTGACCCTAGTTGTGAGGAGGGGTGGAGGTATTTCCCACTATGTAACCTCCAAACCTAGAATCATGGGAGGGCAGTGATGGACACGCTCCCCTAGATGTGTGATGATGATTTCCAATTGCCTGCTGGGGAAGTTAGGTCGATGTAGTCAGTGCTTCCTCCATATTGGTTTTATTAGTGGTTAGATTGGTATAGCTAATGCCATAGTACATAGCAGCAGAGGATGGATAGGGTGGGAGTGGAAGTAGGTTAGGAAGGATAGGAGGATATAGATTAGTTGGAGACTCTTGATGGGAAGTGGTATCATTGTCTGACTTACTAAATTTTACTACTATTTGTTATGCCTTATTGTCAACCTGCTTTCGAAATCCTTGTATATTTTCACTCTAACTTCAAGACACATTTTTCTGAAAGAGGGGTGTATGTAATGCCCTACTTAATATTATCATGCAATTTTTATTAGTGTTTAATTTACTTGAAAATATTGACTTATAATTATCAAGAAATATTTATATATACCTACATTTGTGAAACCATAATTTTAATTTACCAACATAAATTTTATTATTGTTATTATTCAATTCCCAACTTGTCTTCTCAAATTTAATTTTGGATAGGATATGGTCTCCTCCCATTTCCAACTTAGATATCCATATCCCAATGTGTCTTTTCAAATCTAGTTTTGAGAAGATATGGTCTTCTCCAATTAACTTCCAAATTAAATATCCACATCCTAAGGTGTCTTCTCAAATCTACTTGGGAGAAGATATCGTCTTCTCCAATTTAATTCTAAATTAAATTTCCATATTTTATTCCCAAAATGTCTTCTCAAATCTACTTTGAACAAGACATGGTAAGAAAAGTCAAGAATATTAAATGAAAGGATGAGGGGGTAGTCATGACATTAATGATAGGTGGTTGAGGTGGATGGGAGGAAGAGACATAAAAGGGGAAGGATGATGAGAGGAGAGGGGGAGATCCTTGGTCTTGATTTTGTTTTGGAGGATTGTGTTTTGGGGGAGGAATGTGGAGAAAGAGAAGGGAGAGAATGGAGAGATAAATGAGGGAATACAAACTTGGATCTGGAGAGTGTTTGTTAAACTTGGACACACTACATCTAGTTGGACTTGGGCTCAGAGGGCTAGGGAACCTGTGGAGGTTCCCTGGGCTAGGAAATACTTCCTAGTTGGCTGGGAGGCAAATCCAGTTGGGTAGTTAAGAGGAGCATCCCAAGGGAGTTAGGAGCTCAGGAGCATCTCAACTAAAATATTGGAACAGGTATTCCTCCATTTATTGATTACTTATGTAAATGGTTGCAATGAAATTATTACTTACTTAATTTTTATTAAATAAATTTTAATGGTATATTGTCATCAAATAAATGTTTAGATATAGATAAATTATTTCCCTTCTTATTTTGTTTAAAATTAGATAAATTTAGTTTTTAGTTAGAGGACCCAAGGAGGGATCCTCATATGGGTATTGACTTTCCTCATCATCTCAACTGGAATCACAACACCGAGAAAATAATTATTGGAGGTTGGAAAGCCTATTATGAGCTTGAAAAAAATTGAAAGTCAGCCAATTTGTACATTTGGAGTAAAAAAAGGTTCCTCTTTCAGACTCTCGTCGCCCCTGTTATCTTATACGGATGTGAAGTTTGGGGGTGCAATATTATAGAAAATCTATGTAGGCTAACCCGATAATGCAATATAAATCAAATTAGAATACTATAACCTACTTCTACTATCAATTTGTGGAAGCTTAAAGATCGAGTTGAACAATATAACCAGAAGAAGAAGAATCAATGGCACAATACACATGAAAATACTTTTGGGGAAAGCCTCAGCTAAAAACCCCACATTATTGTATTATCATACATGGTGGAAATACATAGGAATTATACAAAGCCTTAGCTCTCACAGCTAGCCAGCTCTCAGTACAATCCTCACAGATGCTTATAGGCAATCTTGGCTTCTCTCTAGCCTTCCACTGTGCCCTCCAAGCTCCTATTTCGTTGCATTGTTCCTTGTGGATGATTCTCTCTTACCGAGTGGATGATTTCATCCTCCACAAATGCGCAATCCTCAAGGATAAATCCTTGAATGCATGCATGAGTTTTCTCCATGAGAAAACACATGCAACTGATAGTACATTGTCCTTGAATTTAATCTCAACTGGGCCTTTCTCAGAATAGACATGCATGAGTTTCTAATGAGGGAATATTCAGTTAACTGGAGTAGCACCAGTTGAGTGCATGCATGCATCAACTGACTGTTAACTCACTATTAGTTCCTCAAACCGTTTGGAACTAATTTAACTAGACTTAACTCAGTAAATTGAGTTAACTAATTACAACTCAAATATAACTCAATCTTATCTCCTTAAGTTAAGGGATAACTCTTGCATGACTTCAGAAATACTTCTAACTTGAATTTCTCCAACTAATTAATTCAAAATAAATTAATTAATTATTTCGAAGTAGTTGTTAAGACTAAATTCAATTTTAATTCACAATTTAATTCAAGGAAAAATTAAATTGGAATATTCTTGTTGCCATATTTCAACAAGTATATCTAGGGAGTCATGGAGAAACATTGAGATGATCCAAAAGGAATTCATAACCTATAACCTCAAGATCAAGGGAAATACTCCCTATCCTATCCTTTTGATCGAAGTTGGCCTATCCCCCATTGGAAGTGCATCTATGTTTAGATATCTAATGTATAAGTAGAAGCTTCACAATATGGAATCCAAGAGGCTCCCAAAAATTGCTTCTTACTTTAGTCAAAACCCCCACCTGTGCTTCAAGCGCGGGTGGCATCAGGATGCTCAATCTTGGCTCAACCTTTGGGGGATTAAGGAGGAGATCATCATGGGAAGTAAGGATAGTATCAAAGATACTATTACCTCTAGTTTTAGGACAAGATGTGGGATGCTAAGGAGTTGGAGGGTAAAAGGAAGCTAAGGTATTATAAGGAGGTGATCAATTCCACTAGCACTAAGAAGAAAATGAACATCGCTAGGATTAAAACTAACTCTCATGAGCTCTGGAGTGAGATCGAGCGGTGTTCTACTCCCAAGACTCCCTAGGACAATAGAATTTGTCAGACTTGTGATACTAATAAGGTGGAAGATGAAAAACACTTCCGTTTAGATTGTTCGGCTCTTGCCCACATCCGCTCTCAATTCCTTATCATCGGTCACTCCTCCAATCTTCTTGACTTATTAAGCCAACCCAACTATAGCGATCTTGAAACGCTTCTTTCCCTACTCCTTGATCACAAAAACAGGATTTTGAAGAATGACGATAAGACTCTCTTTTCTTAAGGTTCGATAGACCACATTGGTCGTAGTGGATGTTAATCATCATCATCATCAATGTGATATACTTAAAAAAATTATAATTAAATTTATAATTAACCTTTATTTTAAAATATTTTTTAATATTAATTTTTTTATTTAAAATTATAATTAAATTTATGATTTAATATTTATTTTAAAATATTTTTAATATTAATTTTTTTATTTAAGATTATAATTAAAATATCTAAAATATTAGAATATATTAAAAAAAACCACAATAAAATTAACTTCACATAAAATATAAATACTTATTATATCAAAGCCAATTATAAAAAAATGATTGAAGTTCATCTAAAATTTAAATATTTATTATATTAAACTTAAATAATAAATCAAAATCCCCCGATCGGGGTGACAAAGGCGACAAGACGGGCAAGCAATAAAAGGACAAGGGGTGGCAATTATAAGCCACCTTGCATTAAGAGATCACAGCAAGTGGACATGGCGTTAGGTAGACTGGGCATCATTACAAATAGCAGAAGGAAGGAAAATCTGAAAGCCAGAGGTGGTCGAGGTGACGGCGGAACGGTGATGGGACAGAGACCAGCTTGCATAAGGGCAAGTTGAGGAGGAGTGTGTTATCATGGCGAGGGCAAGAGACAGAGAAAGACGGTGCAATAGCATAAGAGAGGGCGGCAGGTAAGAGGAAGTGGGTACAGGTGGAGGCATAAGGGTAGATATGAAGTTAATGCCTTCGAGGTGAGCGGAGATAAGAGCGTAAAGGTGGCAATCAAAATAGGAGTTAACACAGAGAGCAAGCAGTGGAGAGGTTGACTTCCCGGTCTAAGGAAAATTCAGAGTAAGAGCACTAAGGGCGGAAGGAGGAAGACTGTAACTTTCGAGAGCAGAGGAGGAGGACCTTCATGAACTGAAGGAATTAAGTCGGAACACTAGGAAGGAAAGGAACAGACTCAGGCTAACATGGAGGAGATATATGAACTGGAAAGGGATAGTCAACTGCAGACTAGGATAAGCGGAAGAGGGAAAGGGAGAATTGAGGAGGATATACGACCGGCAAAAGTTGACATCAGAGATAAGGAAACCAGAGGCGGAGAAGAGGATAAAAGGAGGGGAACTCCTTCAAGTGCAATGGGACAGGGAAGCAGGGTAGGGGAAGGCAATGTAGGAGGTGCAGTATGAGGAAGAGGACGCAGAGGAAGAGGAGGGTGCCGTCAAGCGGGCAATCAGGAACAGAATTATCCCCAACAGGCAGGGGGCAAACACGGTAGGAGGACGATGAAGCGACAGGTTCAGTATGCGGAGAGGGCATAAAATAAGGATACGCAGGCATATATCAGAAGGATAATACAACATTTGGAGGAGGAGGCGACCCAGGAGCAGTCGGAATCTGAAATGGAAGACTGGGAGTATTTGCTGCCAGACCCGGGAAATACTAGAGGACGTATGTCTTTGTATAAACAGGCTCTCCATGTGTATTGGGTAATGAAGCGGCTGTTAGCTAAAGCCATGGAACAGGTGGCTATGGAGATGGCAGAATTGGCCCAAGGCATTCCAAACTTGAAGAAAGAGATGAATAACCTTCAGGTAACCCTTATGATGCAGGATGGCAAGCTTGATGAGATTCAGCAGCAGCTCAAGAAGCTCTCTCTGGAAGTAAAAGAGGAAAAGGACCAGCCGAGTGCAATGGAAGAATGATTTCTCAAGATATGTTTATTATCTCCCTAGTTTAGAAAGCTGAAGAGCTTGTTTCTTTTGTTATATCTCATAATGCAGCTAGCAAACAGTGACAGTTTCTTTGAATGGTTAGTTTATATAGCATGGATAAGTAGACTAAGTAAATTTTGTTTTTGGATGGCAATTAAAAACTTCAGAAGGCCAACAGACCCGGTTTCCCTTCAGGGCGGGTTGAGGCCTTCGTATGTATGTACATGCTTTAACTCGTTTTTAATATGAATGGTTGCATCTTAGCCCACAAAAAAAAAAAATCAAAATATTTTTTCTATTATTTTTATTAAACAAATTTAAAAAATAATAATTAAAATAATTATATTTAATTGATAGATAAAATTATTTTTATTATTTTTTAAACCATTTTTAATAAATAATAATTTATATTCTAATTATTAAAAATAAAATTTTAATTTTAATAAATTATTCAAATATTTTTAATAAATAAATTATCTATAAGAAACATATTTAATAATCTAAATGCTACTGTCGTTTTTTCAAATTTTCAAAATATTTTTTCTATTATTTTTATTAAACAAATTTTAATAAATTATTCAAATATTTTTAATAAATAAATTATCTATAAGAAACATATTTAATAATCTAAATGCTACGGTCGTTTTTTCAAATTGATACCTGTTTTTCAAATATAAAAAATTATCGATGGAAAATATATTTTTGTTTTTGTTTTTGTTTTTTTTTCATTTTTATAGTGAAATGGATACTAGTGCATGTCATGGTTGAGTCTAGAAGTTTATTTTACATTGTGCAAAAATTACATCATTATCAAAATTGAAATTTTACTTATATTGACTAAAAAATTAAAAAATTAAAAATTAAAAAAATTAAATAACTATATAAAATATTTAAATAATATTGATGATAAAAATTAGGTAAACCCCTTTTTAACTCAAGTTAAATTCATGTTTATTTAAAATAGAACCATACCAATAACTAAAAGAATTGAAATTTTATTGTGAATAGTGTAGTAAGTGCAAACAGTATAGAAGTGAAATTTATGGATGAATACTCGATCTTAAATCTTTATCAGGAATGACGCAACTTTCGTATTCTTGATGCGTTGGGCATTTGCTGCGCAGCTTCCACGGTCCTTCGTTTTTTCACGGCTGAGCGAAAAGTAATTATTAAATTTAAAGAAAAACCACCTTCCACTTTATAAAAAAACATAAACTGTGTGCAGATCACTTTCACATCAACAACAAATGAAACACTTGTGGACAATGTTGCAACGAATAGTCACATTGTCAAATATGTTTTATGGATGAAGTACTATATGTTCTCAATGGTAAAAAAAAACTTTAAGAGACTTACTGATTAAGATGTTTTATTCTTTTATTTTTTAACCATTTCTTTTAGGTTGGGTTATTTTATTTAAAATAAAATTATATTTATTTACGATAATTAAAAATTAATAGTTTTTATTTAAAAATATATATATTTAATTTTTAATATTTAAAATATTCATTAAAATTAGTAAATTTTATAATTATTTTTTAAAATTTTACAAATGGATTAAAATCAAATTAATTTGAATAGTAACCAATTATAATATTGGTTTTGGAGTATATCTTAAAATTGTTTTTATTTGACTAAGAATTTGTTTTCTTTTTATGAACAAGGTAATCCCTCAAGACTTAAAGGTATCTAAAAGGAGTGAAAGTTTGCCCCTTTATGATGACCAGTGGTTTCTTTGAATAACTATGACTTGTCAATTTACATTTATTGATAGCAACCACTGATGATTATCCCCACTACTGGTTTGAAAAGTGAGTTATGAAAGAATTTCCCACTGTATTAATAAAATAGAAAAAGCAATCACAATATAAACAATTATAATAAATCTTGAGTGAAATTGGTTAAACTATTTACTATGGCCAAATTATGAATTAAGGGAATAAAATAATAAATAATAAGTAAATATCATCATATATACAATTATAATAAATTTTGAGGGAAGGTGATTTGAACTATTTTCTTAGGAAAACAAGATGCTCTCCCCACAAATGACCAAATTAATTGTGAACTAGTACAACCACATTAAAAATATTAATGTGGTTGATATATTCAAAGGCTTCATAAATATAACCAAAAAAACTATTGCAACATGAAGTATGTCTTACTAATGGACACATTTACTTGATTAACCATGTATAAAAAAGTTATGGGTCAACTTTAACTCAAGAAAAAAAAGGAATTACACATCTTATTGTAAAATTGACTATTTTGCTAAATAAAATTTGCTTATATATAAATGAATTTTATAAATAATAATGAGGAACTTATCATGGAGAAACTTATTAGAATTGGAATAATCTCAAATCCCTAGAAAATTGGTGGGTGGGAGCCATGTGAAACGAATCTAATTTTTTAAATTTATTAAAAGTACTGGACCATTTTGCTATATAAAATTTGCTTATATATAATTGAATGTTATAAATAATAATGAGGAACTTATTAGAATTGGAATAATCTCAAATCCCTAAGAAATTGGTGGGCAGGGAACCATGTGGCATGAATCTAATTTTTTAAATTTATTAAAAGTCAATGCAACCTAACAAACTCTATAATACACGAGAGTGGTTGATAATCATTAAGACTAAGAATATGCTAAGCATATTCCCATTAGAATCAATCTAGGTCTTCAATTAAAAAAAAAAAAAAAAAAATCAACAGATCCTCATCCATCTTAAGTTGAAATAAGAAGCTTTCAACAATTAGGGTGATAAAAAAAAGAAATAAATGAAAATAAATATGTGAATTTAGGCAAAATCTTAGGAGGTAAAGACATTAATGAATATAGATTTACTTACGAGGGATCCATCTTAACTCTGAATCTACCAAGCACGGAGAGATCTTTTCACTCTAAAAGAGGTTTTCATATCAATGAATTTGATCCCTTTGGTGGTTTGATAGATCTGAAATTAAGATGGATCTAGGTTGGTTTAATTTCTCTATTTAAATAGACTACATCCCACATGAATGCCATGGGCCATTTTTATTTTATTTTTATAGGGTTATTTTTATTTTGTTAATTTTATTTTTTATCTTTGTTTATAATTTTTGACGAGTTAAAATGTTTACATTACATTACATTAATATTTTTATTTAATTTAATTTATTTAAGTTTATTTTATTTTTATCTTATGTTAGTCAAAATGTTAAACATTACATTACAACATCACTCTTTGAGTGTAATAACCTTAAATCCATCTTAAATCTCTTTGTCTCTCTATATCACCCCCAAAACATACACTCTCTTTCTCCAATATATCTATTTATCCCTCCCTCCTCCTCTCCCTGTCTCTCTCTTCCCCTTCTATCCCTCTCCCCCACTTCTATCTCTCTTCCCTCCTGTTGTCTTCTCTCCCTCTCTTTCACTCCCTCTCTCTCTCTCTCCATGTTTCTCTCTCTATTTCTTTATTCTTAACTCCCTCTCTCTCCCCCTCCAACTCCATCTCTCTTTCCCTTCCCCTTTCCACTCTCTCACATCCTCTCTCTCTTCCTTCATCTCCCATCTCTCTCTATCTCTCTCTCTTCAACTCTGTTACTATATCCCTCTCTCCTCCTCTCTCCCCCATTCTCTCCATCTTTCCTTATTTGTCTATTTATCTCACCCCAAACATACACACTCTCTCTCCATCTCTATCTCCACTTCTCACTGTCTATGTATTTCTTCTTCCCTCCCTCTCTCCCCCTCCAACTCCATCTCCCTATCCCTCCCTCTCACCTCCTCTCTCCCTCCCTCTCTCCTCCTCTCTCTCAAGTTTTCTCTCTTGTACTTCCTCTCTCTCCCTTTCTCTCCTACCTCCCTCTCTCTTCCCCCATCACTCTCTCTCTCTTTGCCCTCCAATCCTCTCTCTTCCCCAATCACTCTCCTCCTCTCTCTCAAGTCCCATCTCTCATTCTTCCTCTCTCTCCCTTTCTCTCCTACCAAACTCTCTCTTTTCCCATCACTCTCTCTTTCTCTCTCTCTCTCTCTGCCTTCCAATCCTCTCTCATTCTCTCTCTTTTCCCTCTTCCCCCATCACACACACACACAAACTCTCCCTCTCTCTCCAACTATGTTACTATATCCCTCCCTCTCTCCTTTTCTACATCTCTCACTCCTTTCCCTCTCTCTCTTCATTCGTCCTCTCCCCTCTCCTTTGTTATCTCCAGCTCTCCCTTGTCACTCCCCTATCTCTCCACCTCTATCACTTTATGTCTTTGTTCTTCCCTCCCATATATATCTAGAGTTAATATATATCATGATATATTAATATATATTATAACAAATTTAATATTGTATTAATCCAAAGTTATTAAATTTAATAATATTAATATTATAATATATTAATATGAATATTAGATTTAATAATAATAATAATAATATTTTAATATTAATATTATGGTTAATAATGTTTTTTTGCATGGTATTTATAATAATTTGGCCCATGGTATTTATCCCATAGGCTTGGTATATAATTAGATGTTGATTTTTAATCCTATTTGATATATTTTTATTTATTTACCATACTTCTTTATACCTCTTTTATATGTATTTATTTACTATACCTCTTTTATAAATATGGTATTTGGCCCATGGTATTAATAATTATTTGTCTCATGGTATTTAGCCCATAGGCTTCACCTAAATAAAACCTCCTTTTAAAGTTTTCGTAAATATAAAGAGGTTTATGGAGTAAATATAAAAAAAGTTTTACTATTTGTAAACCACTTTATATTTTAAATTTGTATTGTGTTTATACATAATAATAATTATATTGATTTTTAAATAGGGTCGACATTAGATCGAAAATGTTAAATGTTAAACATTATGTTTACATTTTACTTGTTTACGTGAGATCTCGCGGCCTCCCTCTCCCCTTCTTCTATATCCAGCCTAGATCCATCTTAACTCTGGATCAAATATAAATATCTTTTCACTCTAAAAGAGCTTTTCATATCAAGGGATTTGATCCCTCTCAATGCTTGGTAGATCTGAAGTTAAGATGGATCTAGGCTGGTTTAATTTCTCCATTTCAATAGGCTACATCCCACATGAATACCATGGGTCAATACCATGGGCCATTTTTATTTTATTTTTATAAGGTTATTTTTTTATTTTGTTAATTTTATTTTTTATCTTTATTTTTAATTTTTGACCGAGTTAAAATGTTTACATTACATTACATTAATCTTTTTATTTAATTTAATTTATTTAAGTTTATTTTATTTTTATCTTATGTAATTTGACTTTGTAAAAATGTTAAACATTACACTACAACATTGCTCTCTCAGTGTAATAACCTTAGATCCATCTTAAATCCCTTTGTCTCTCTATATCACCCCCAAAACATACACTCTCTTTCTCCAATCTATCTATCTATCCCTCCCTCCTCCTCTCCCTCTCTCTCTCTTCCCCTTCTATCCCTCTCCCCGCTTCTATCTCTCTTCCCTCCTATTGTCCTCTCTCCCTCTCTTTCCATCTTCCTTATCACACTCTCTCTCTCTCTCTCTGCATTTCTCTCTCTATTTATTTATTCTTAACTCCCTCTCTCTCCCCCTTCAACTCCATCTCTCTTTCCCTCCCTCTCTCCACTCTCTCACATCCTCTCTCTCTTCCTTCCTCTCCCACCTATCTCTCTCTCCCTCTCTCTCTCTCTCTCTCACTTCAAATCTGTTACTATATCCCTCCCTCTCTCCTTTCTCCTTCTTTCCCCTATTCTCTCCATATTTCCTTCTTTCTTTCTTTATCTCACCCCAAACATACACACTCTCTCTCCATATCTCCCTTGTCACTCCCTCTCTCTCTCCACTTCTCACTCTCTATGTATTTCTTCTTCCCTCCCTCTCTCCCCCTCCAACTCCATCTCCTTATCTATCACACCCACGAGCTGAGCGCCTGCGATGTGCGATGGTGGGGCACGGGCATCTTCGATTAAAGGCGATGAGTCGGTGTGTGGCAAGTTGGGTGGTCGGTTAAATGCGCCTGAGTCACATGTGATGAATTTGCAACGATGGGATGAGTCGGTGTGCGACGAGTTGGGTGGTCGATTAAACGCGCCCGAGACACAAGTTGTGACAAGCCAACACAGGGGTTGAAAAACTGAGAAGGTGAAATTTGGCTAAGTGTGGGGAAGTGTGAGGAGTTTGTAGGAGGGTCGAAAAACCGAGCAAGTTAGTGAAGTTGATGTGTGGTTGGGGTGAAGCCAACTTAACTTGGTGGTGCAATTACCAAATTGTATTACCTTATCACTTGGAGAGTTTGTATATATTGGTGGATGCATGGAAGAGATAAGGCATCAAGTTCAATCATCAAAAGAAAGTTCAATCGTACTCATCACTTGGGCAAGCAAGGAGGAAGAGCGAACAAAGGGGCCGAAAGTGCAGGCGGACCGGGGGCCACAACGCTTGGCCAAAAAACAGAAAACAGAATGAGGGCAGGGCGAGTCTAAAGGGCGACCTGCGGTGGGGCGACCATGCTTAGACGAGTTGCAAGAGGGGCGCGTCTTCCCGGCGAGCTGCAGTGGGGCACCTCTGCCCGGACAAGTTGCATGAAGGGCGCAACTAAATGGGGTGACCCTGAACGAATGAAGGGCGCGACTAAACGGGGCGACCCTAAATGACTGAAGGGCACGACTGAACGGGGTGACCCTGAATGACTGAAGGGCACGGCTGAATGAGGCGACCTTGAATGACGGAAGGGCGTGAATGAACGAGGGCGACCCTGAACGATCAATTAGGGTGCTAGTGAACGGGCAAACCGAATTGTTGAATTTTGACATAATTGTAAAGGTGAAATTTTGGGTTCCCTTGCAAAGGTTGTACATGTATAATTACTTGTAAAAGTGTATTATTACTATTATTTGGGCAGACTCTAACCAGGGAGTTTCCCCTCCCATTAAAAGAAGATTGTATCCGTTGTGCATTTTTATAAATGATGATGATGAATGTATTTCCACTGTGTTAAAAGATGAATGCTTAGTAAAGTTGAAAAATATTCTAAGTGTTGAATGTTAGGCATAGTCCGTACTCGAGAGTATTGGTGAAAATAAATTGGGTAGCGGTGCCGCACCTACCTATGTGTGGTTGAAAGACTACCACCAGGATAGGGGCGTGACAGTTGGTATCATATCCCATTGGATATTTGAAGAGAATTTGATCCCACTACACTTCGTGAAAATTGGTATCAGAGGCTTGATTCAAAGAATCGAGTTTTGTAGATTGAAGTGTTACTACTACACTTCGTGACAGGTTTAGTAGAGGTGAAGCATTGTGCTTGGACCAAGCTGAACGACGAGACATGGCAAATTGGGAAGAATGTGAAGGGAAGCTCTTAATGACCTTATATAGGTTGAAGCTAATGAAAGAAGAGAACCCACAGATTCAAGATGAACTTGAGGTCTTGGAAAGAAATGTTGAAGACAAACTTCTTCGACTTGGTTGGGCAATGGAGCAGGATGTAGCTGTAGATTGCGATGATGAAGAAGAGGAAGTCGTGATGTATGAAGATGTTGAAGATATGACAACAATGGAGGAAGAACTTGAAGCACTTCTAATTGCTCAAGTCGAACCAGGATCATACATATTCTAGACATTGATGGATTAAAGCACTCACAAGGAGGAACCTCATGATGAAGTAAGTACTACTTTTACTTTTGTTTCATTGGAGCTTTTGGAGGATGGGCCATATGTGGGGAAGAGAAAATATAGTTTTCCAATGTGATGGACAACCTTACCATGGATGTTTACGAGGAGACCTTGTGTGGAGAAGCAAGGAACATTGATTGTTGCAGGGCTTGTTGGAGCAATTTGTGACCTCATGGTAAGGGGTGAAAATGCTCATGAAAAGGGAGGAACATGATGATCATTGCAGAGGATGGATCATGCTTTATCCATATGGATAATTGGCTAAGTGCTCGGCCTGACTCATGGATAGATTGAAGAAAGGGCACACCGAGTTTGATGATATGATACTTGGGTGGACTTCTTCATGGCTAAGACCAAGAGGCAGTCTTGGTGGACCTTTAGTGGTGGAGCAATGATGGAAGGAACCCATGTGATATGAAATGATATATATGGTTTGAGTGATTGAGTTCACTAAACCTAATTGAGGACTAGGATGAGGTGATTGATGTTGTGATGGGTCTACCTAGTTGGACAACATGGGAAACTTCAGTCATGGGCATCGAGTTGGATAGATGGAGCATGGCAGACACTATGCAGGGAAATTATGCATGAGAACTTGTAGAGATGTCTCTTATGGGCATCCAATGAGGAGTGCTAAGGTAATGATGTTGTGCGGATGTATTTTCTGATGCGACATGGAGACATTTTACTTATGAGGTGATGGAGACATTGTGCACTTTGTACAACAAGGCCATGGACTTGTTGGATTTGTGGGCAATCTATGAGAGAATTCCTACCACATGGAGAGCATAGGCATCTTCTAGGGACATTTCAGGCCGAGACATGTATGCTTGCTGAGATGTTGGATGGAGATGATTCGTGGAGTTAATGATGACTTGAGATTGTTGCAGCCATTGGAGACTTCATATTATAGTGTGTTATAGACATTTTTGGGCACTGCAAACCTAATCAAACATGTCCATAAACCAAGGGCTCCTAAGTCCCTAAAAGTGTTATTCCATACCCTAAAAGGACAAGGTCAGCTGATTACATCATCTCCCAGAAGTTCTCCATGAAAAACTGCTCAGAACTGGTCAAAACTGGACCATCTCACTTGCTCCATGGTCAAAGTGAGATGCATCCCACCTAATGCACATGGGAGGTGCGATGCATACTAAAAAGCCCTTCTATGGGGTGCGATGGGAGAGAGTGGACAAATGGCAAAGACAGTTTGCGAGGCAGATGATCATGGAATCTTCTAGAAACTTCTCCTGTGACACTTGCCTCTCTGAATTCGCCCAGGGATGAGTAAGAGATCATCAATCTCCAAGTGGAATAAAGAACTATTAGAGATAAGACACTAATCAAAATCCCAGAAGCTAACTCACCCCCCTGAAATCATCTATATATGGATCCCTCATCCCAGAGATCCAGGGGCTGTAATTTTGTATCTTGTAAGGAAGTGTTGTTGGTTTCTTGTTGGAATATCATAGTGTTGGGTGATCTAAGCTTTTCATGAGGTGAAAGAAGGGCTTTCATGCTGGAGGATGACGCTGGGTCAGAATAATTGGTTGTAATCCTCTTTGCTTATTCTTGATATTAATAAAGTTATTCAAGTTTTCCTCCACATTCTTGTATGTTTGATGATATATGCATTTGTGTGGTCAATATACATCTGATCCTATATTGTTTATGATTGTAGATAGCTGTTCTTCGATAGTATTATGCTGCTTTGATTCCACAGGTGCTCTTTGAAGTTGGGTCGATGAAGGAGAAGCGGCAAGGATCTGTCAGAAGGGAGAGGAACTGAGCAAGGAACCAAGGGCAAGACCGAGGTTGGTGTCCTTCATTCCACTCTCATCTAGTTCTCATAAAGGAAAACGAAAGTAGTTTTAGTTTGTTTGTTTCTAATATAGCTACCAGTCTTAGTGGGACTAGAAGCTCCGAGTGGACACTAGATTTCCTAATAACAAAATGGCGACTCCACTGGGGAGCGAATAGATTGTTTGTTTATCTATATTTGTTTGTTTTATAAACTTACAGACAGAGCCTGAAGTCAAGCCAGCTAGCCTTCGAACTAAATTTGCTATGCAAGTGCAAAGTAGATCAATGCTGCTTCATTCTATCTCCAGGTTTTGTTTATAAACTGAACAATCGATTTGCAAGCTTTCTAATTGCCCTAGTGGTGGCTCTAGTAACCTCATTAGATCAGCCCCTGTGATTTCTATTTACTGTACATAATTTGCTCGGCCTAAATCCCTGAACTGAGCTGCAAACTGTGACCAAGAGCCAAGTAAAGTATCGTCCTGGCACCATCACACCCTCTCTTCAAGAAAACAGTATGCATCGCACCTCCCGTGTGCAGTAGGTGGGATGCATCCCTGTTTCCTTGTGTTACAGGTGCAATGATTAGAAAAGGCTAATTTTGCCTCCAGGTTTTGTTTCTTCTTCACTCTTTTCAGCTCTATTCAGGAGTTTTTCTGTCTATGATCAGTATACCACTGTGGAAACTCCCTTCCTTTCCATCATTCCACCTCCATTGTGCAAAGAACTGTGAATGTTTTTGTGTATTTTCTGCCATTTTCAGTTCTCTTTTTCAAAGTAGTAGCATAGTCATACTGTCGTCTTTTGATTTGAAAGTGTCGCAAGTGTCGTTTTCAGTCAAAGAAAAGAATTCTATTGTTCTTGATGGTCGATTATATAGTTACTCTTGTATTGGATTTGAATTCGTAGTTTTTCAAGTGTCGAAAGAAGTTTTCAATTCAAAATATTAAAGTGTCGTCATTATCTTCCTTTCGTTTTGAAGAGAAATTTGTTAGTATTTATGCTTTGAAAAGATAATTCAGATTTGTACTTAGCATTCTTCTTGTCATTCACACATTAAGAAAGCTGAAAAAATACATGCATGTGCATTTGCATTTAGACTGCTTGTTGGTTTGATTTAGGATAGTGCATCTAGTGTGTGCTCTCTACTCTATGTTGAAAGAATATCATCTCTCTTTCTTTAGTAGCTAGGATTTTCATTGCAAAAATAAGATTAAACGATTGTTTATCATCTTAGATTGCATTTTAGGAATTGTACATCTACATCACGCGGTGAACCTAAAAGGAAAATTTCTTAAGAAAGATCAACTGTAAAATAAATTTAATGAACCTAAAAACGCTTTGGAACCTAATGCACAACATCTAGAAGTCTAGGCTAGAGACATATTCTGGCGTCGTAAAGCCTGGTAACTGTCGCTTTCACCGTTGGTTGGGTGATTCCTCCTCTTTGAGATGACAAGTGCCAGTACGGACTTGTGCTTCCATGTACCGTCGAGTATATATTGGGAGACCACAATAGGCTATATCCTTTATCCATAGGAAGTCGTGTCTGCCACCCTATCGATCACAATGCATTGAACACAACATTTGGGAAGATTGACTGCCGTACCATAAAATGTATTCTGCAGTTTTGCGATTGATTTGGTAATCCCTCTCTCTAGATTTCCAGAGTAGTCTCTTTCATTCCTTTTCAGACTCCTTAAAGGAAAAGGTCCATCTGAGCACTTGTCACTTCAGGCTCATTAAAAATCGAAGGCGACTAGAGTCATCTTTTGTTTTTTCTCGACTCTTAAAAATTGAAAAAACAAGTTGTGTCAAAGCATCTAAAATTTATTTTAATTGAAATAATATCACCTTTCCCGTGTTGGTCTTAGGTTGAGGAAAATGGAGTCCACCAACCAAGGAGTTCCCCTTGGAGGAAATCCTAGTCCTTTCTCCTCTTAGGGAGATGTTGGTGCACCTCATATGGCCACATTGTCACTTCCAGGATTGACGATTGGCTTGCCAATATGGCTCTTCTCGACCTCCGTCGTTCAGAATACCGCGATTCTTGAATAATCAAGTCAGCAACTAGATGATACTAAAGTTACCCCCCAACCTTCTACTTCATTCGATTCTCCCTCTCCTCCTTCCTCTTCGCTTGATAAAGCTGGTAAGGCCCAAAACCAAGTAACTGAGAAGAAGAAGGAGAAGAAGAAGAAAGAGAAGAAGAAGAAGGAGCCAAAGGTGAAAGGGGGAAACCATGCATCATCTAGCGAAAATCCACACACTGCACCGTCCAGGCCTAAATCTCCATGTGTCATTTGCAAAGGAGACCACTACCACCGAGATTGTCCATGCATCCCTCAGATCTTAAGGGATTGGTCTCCCCATTTGCACAATCCGGTGTCATCGACCTCTGACAATCATGTTGAGAGCACACCATCAACTAGTGAAAATGAAGTCCCTGGAAAAAAAGGAAAATGTAAATTTCCTTGTAAACTGTGTGAAGGCGATCACGCCGTCCACCGTTGTCCCTTCCTAGACGAAGCTAAAAGAGTTTTGGATGACTGTCTGGCTTCACCACTACGGCTTCCTCCTGGATATAAGAAACTCTTGCCAAGTCCATCACTAGTTGAAAATCCGACCAACACGCCATTGTGGTCGGTCGAAGCATCTGTCATTGAAGATAAACCCACTGAACCCATACCAGACGAAAGTCAAAAGGGTGAGGTGGCAGTCGACCCGGTCTTGTCTTTGGAAGGTCCATCTTCAGATGACACAATCATGGAAGAGAATGAGAACGACATTGTCCAAATTCTTTTCGTAAACACAGACTCCGATGAACATGGGGGCAGTCTACCCGTTCCTTTACCTTAGGAAGGAAGTTTGTCAGAGTCATATCCGGCCGTCTATTTGTTCCCACCTCCAAGCAACCTAGTAGTTTCTTTTGATTGGAATCTACTAGGCAGACCTTGGGTACTGGCCAATGTACCATTCTGAATTATTGCACAAGCTTACAAAATGATCATGGTCGGTACCATCATAGATGAAGGGGCTTCTGTGAGTATCCTTTCCTCAATTCCTTGGGAAGTGCTTGGTTCGCCATCGCTTCTGCCTGAGATGAGAAATCTGATAGGCTTCGACAAAGGAACCAATTGACCATTAGGGATCCTTCCTAATGTGCCCATAACGTTGAGAAGAAAAACTGTTTACATGAACGTAATGGTACTCCAAGGACCTCTAGATTATAATCTACTCCTTGGATGCGACTATATTTATAGCATGGGAGCCAATGTCTCCTCACTCTTTAGAGTAATGTGTTTTCCACATGAAGGCAGAGTGGTTAAGCTCATAGACCAGCTATCGTTCCCGGCTCACACATAGCTAATAGTCAAATACCATCCCTAAATGGTCTTTTCATGCAAGGAATGTATCATCAATTTCCAGTCCGTCCACCTGATGAGCGCAAGTGATTCGGGAGGACATGGCTGAATCCCAGGGGGCATGCACGTTGGTCTGTTTCGGCAGGAAAACCTTGGGTATAGGGTAGGTTTCCACAGAGGATATATGACTAGTCTGACACACCCGTCCATTTAGGAAAATGGGATTAGACTGGAATAAGATTCCTTCATCAAGGTTAGGAGGTTGGGATTTAGAACCACCCTGGTCCAGATGGACTAAGCCAGGAAGTGTTTCTATCTGCAGTGTGGATGGAAATTATCTTGCAAAAGCAGGAACTTCTATATGGTAACCTAGAAATTTTTCACTATACCTGGGGGCATGCAAACCTTTTTGCATACAAGTGAAGAGTGACCATTTATTTTCTTAGTTTGTAGATTCTCAAACCCTTTAAACTCGTAGGATTGGTCGCTCCTAACTTGCATAAACAAAGGATCCAGGGCAAAGATTTGGAAGGTGCAAGCTCCATCAAAAATGGCATCTTAGATGAGATATCCTTATTATACGACTGGCACGAGCAGTTTTTATGTGGAGTTCAAGCTCGTTAAAAGTTAAACATAAGCAATGAGCAAACGTTCCCCCAGAGTTTAAGCTCATTAAAAATGAACCAATTTCCGGTAAATAACCATTGTGAATGCATTATCATCAACTTTTGAGCCCTAGTCGTGTTCTCATCATCACCTCCACTCTATTTTAGCCGATCATTCACCTCCATTTGATTGTTTACCCCTTTTGAGGAACAGCTGTGAAGAGTGATCCTGTTAGCCATCCTTGTGACACTGTGGTGACTGGAAAATTCCAAACCTTACCTGGAATTAGCTGCTACCCGAAATTATCACTCGTTCCTCAAAAACGAGTCTCCTATAAGCTCTTTTCACCTGACTTGTAAAATATGAAAATATTACCGAGCAATTGGCCTCTCCAGCTCGTTAAAGCGACCAGAAGTGCTATCCCTCCTCTAGATTTTAATCTTTTTGGACCTGAGGAATTATTACACAAAAATATCAAGCGCTTGTCTTGTTCGGCTCGTTAAAATTACCGAAAATTCATCCCTTTCGTATTATTTTATACTTTTTTGGACTTAAGGGATTATATGACGAAAAAGGAGTATTGGAGTTTCCTTTACGTCCCTTTCAGATTCTCTAAAATTGAAAAGGACCGAGTTATCTTTGTCTTTAAACTCGTTAAAACCAAATAGCGACAAACTTGTCCATACAGACAAGAACGAGTTTCACTATCGCTAGGCTCATTAAAATATAGTGACGGGTTTTCTCGAAGGGAAAATTATAGAAAAAGAATATGTTATCCTCCTCAAGCTTGAAAAAAATAAAGAGGTACTGGCCAACAATGGTTGGGGAAAAATTGGGAAGAAAACTTGAAGAAACTTTATTGGTAACAAGTCGCTCTTGAACATGACACTTTCACTCCGCATTCGAGTCAGGTTGGGTTGTTCCATTCACTGGTCATATCACCATTGGTCCATCACACCATCCATATTTGGGGTTAACGCTACCAATCCATGTCAGTGTCACCTATATGTTCAAGAGAAGTCGCTCAGAGAATTCACTTGTGTCTCATCCGCTGCAATACATTCACACTCCATTCTTTCATGACCGCCACCCTGAACCCTATATCATCAGATCGTTTTCACCTCCAAAATCATTTACTCCGTTCCGTGTCATAGATGTGGGATTCATTAAGGCCCTCCTACGGCGGGTCACTTCTTGTCGACATCATCTCATTATCCAAGAAGTCGACTTAGGAACAACCCTTTCAGTACTTTGAAGCTTGCATGCCTCAATGGCAAGTTTCTCACTTCCGGCGATAGGTTTACATCAATGGCCTTCAACCGAAATATTTTGCGTGGTGTTTGACGCCAAGTCCCTTATTCACACCACGTGAATTGTACTATAGTACCTTGAGGGTTATCATCATTATCGGTGATTCCTCTCGCGCCTGTTAACGGCTTACATCATTGGCTGGTAATCAGGCGATGTCTTTCCATGTTCGACTCCAGAACATCTTTCACATGGATCGACTTGTACTCCGAGTGAAGATTGAACAAGTTTGAAGACCCCGGATCTAGTTTCATCCATCTGAGCTGCAATATATTTAGGAAAATAAAGACATCAAATGTACATTGTTACTGCACAAATGATCATCCGAATCAAAGGATGATGACTCTATCAGAATCATCAGTCTCTCGCACAGACGGTTGTCTGTCTTATGTACATGAAAATGAATTTATAAAGCTCAGCATGGGAATGCCCGCCTTAGCTAGATCATGAAAAATATTATGAAGATAATGTCTTGTATTGTATCTTATTACAGGTCACCTTCCAGCTCGAAAAAACTTTAGATCCTCATGATAAAGCATTTCACCCGACATCAAAAGATTAACGACCTCATGCTTTAGGGGGCAACTGTTAATAGACATTTTTGGGCACTGCAACCCCAATAAAACATGTCCATAAACCAAGGGCTCCTAAGTCCCTAAAAGTGTTGTTCCATACTCTAAAAGAACAAGGTCAGCTGATTACATCATCTCCCAGAAGTTCTCCATGAAAACTGCTCAGAACTGGTCAAAACTGGACCATCTCACCTGCTCCATGGTCAAAGTGAGATGCATCCCACCTAATACACATGGGAGGTGTGATGCATACTAAAAATCCCTTCTATGGGGTGCAATGGGCGAGAGTGGACAAATGGCAGAGACAGTTTGCGAGGTGGATGATCTTGGAATCTTCTAGAAACTTCTCCTGTGACACTTGCCTCTCTGAATTCGCCCAGGGATGAGTAAGAGATCATCAATCTCCAAGTGGAATCAAGAACTATCAGAGAGAGGACACTAATCAAAATCCCAGAAGCTGAATCACCCCCATGCAATCATCTATATATGGATCCCTCATCCCAGAGATCCAGGGGCTGGAATTTTGTATCTTGTAAGGAAGTGTTGTTGGTTTCTTGTTGGAATATCATAGTGTTGGGTGATCTAAGCTTTTCATGAGGTGAAAGAAGGGCTTTCATGCTGGAGGATGACGCTGGGTCAGAACAATTGGTTATAATCCTCTTTGTTTATTCTTGATATTAATAAAGTTATTCAAGTTTTCCTCCACATTCTTGTATGTTTGATGATATATGCATTTGTGTGGTCAATATACATCTGGTCCTATATTGTTTATGATTGTCGATCTATGTTCTTCAATAGTATTATGTTGCTTTGATTCGACAGGTGCTCTTTGAAGTTGGGTAGATGAAGGAGAAGCAGCAAGGATTTGTCAGAAGAGAGAGGAACCGAGCAAGGAACCAAGCACAAGACCAAGGTTGGTGTCCTTCATTCCACTCTCATCTACTCCTCATAAAGGAAAACGAAAGTAGTTTTAGTTTGTTTGTTTCTAAGATAGCTACCAGTCTTAGTGGGGCTAGCAGCTCCGAGTGGACACTAGATTTCCTGATAACATAGTGGTCTGAGAGTATATGATGCATTGAGGAGCTGAGGTCAGTGGTGTACCTGACTTTGATGTGGTATGGGATGCATACTTTTGAGCACAATTATGGGATGTGTTTAGGGGGAGTGACTTGACGGAGATGATCAAGGTGAGACACTTTGGAGTTGATGGAGCTGCTGCGATGATGATGCCTTGGTGGCAACACTTGGGTATGGGTTGAGCCGAGACTTAACCTATTTTTATACATGGAGGTTGATTGGTCTATGACCATGGGCAACACATGGATGATGAGACAGGTGTATACTTGTCCCTTTGATAAACTTGAGGTATGGCATATTATAGATGTGATGGAGGTTGCTTCATGGTCCTGGATGTGGCACATTAAGAGTCGAGTTGATGAGAGGATCTCTTCATTTTAAGGAGATGGATCTCACACACATATATGGATGATGATGTTTGGATATATGCGACTGATTGACATGCATCACATTGAAACCAACATCATGGATGACATGTTACGGATGATATGGAGACTACTTCATGGACCTGGGTATGGTTTACTTACATTTTGATGGAGATGGGATGGATTCTTGATCAATTTGATGTTGTGACAGGATGCTGAGAGAAATGACTGAAGATGGCATGAGGAGTTGCATTCTCATGGTTTGAGCGTGGCAGTTGGAGTAGCTACCCGACTAGTTCAAATCATGGGGTCTAGAAGTGTATCGAGATATGTTTGAGTTCGGTTGGAGTATCATGGTAGCAGTTCACATGAGGACGATACATGATGGGGTCAGACACAATATATGTTGTAGTGAGCATGTAGCTTGAGTTGGAGGGATTTGCGACGGATGTTGTTGATGATCATGGATTGAGGAGACTTTCCTATTCATGGTGTTATAGACCTTGACGGTTTATGTGATGGTAGAGAAAAGGTGGGCAACATGGACATTTTGGATGTTGGAGCTAGCGACACTTTGTGATGTCGTATGATGGTGTTGTCTAGGACGACAATCGTTTAGAGTGGGGGAGTATGTCATGCCCACGAGATGAGTGCGTGTGATGTGTGACAGTGGGGTGCAGAATCTTTGGTTAAAGGTGACGAGTCACTGTATGGCAAGTTAGGCGATCGGTTAAACGTGCCTGAGTCACATGCGATGAAGTTGAAACGATGGGATGAGTCAATGTTCGATGAGTTGGGAGGTCGGTTAAATGCACTTGAGACACGAGTTGCAACAAGCCAACACGGGGGTCAAAAAATCGAGAAGGTGAAATTTGGGTAAGTGTGGGGAAGTGCGACAAGTTTATAGGAGGCTTGAAAAATCAAGCAAGTTGGTGAAGCCAACATGTGGTTGGGGTGAAGCTGACATAACTTGGTGGTGCGATGACCGAATTATATGGTCAGCCTGGGCAGGCCGACCCACCTTATCACTTGGAGAGTTCATATATATTGGTGGATGCATGGAAGAGATAAGGCATCAAGTTAAATCATCAAAAGCAAGTTCAAGTGTACTCATCACTTGGGCTAGCAAGGAGGAAAAGTGAACAAACGGATCGAAAGCACAAGTGGATTGGGAGCCACAACACTTGGCCGAAAAACAGAAAATGGAACTGGGGTAGGGCGCTTCTAAACGAGCGAGTTGTGGCAGGGTGATTCTAAACATGTGAGTGACCCTGCCCGGAGCAGCTATAGGAGGGGTGCATCTGCTTGGGGAGCTGCAATGGGGTGCCTCTACCCGAACGAGTTGCAAGAAGTGAGTGACTAAATGGGGCTACCCTGAATGACTGAAGGGCGCGATTGAACAGGGCGACCCTGAACAACTGAATGGGGCGACCCTGGACCACTGCAGGGCACGGTTGAATGGGGCAACCCTAAATGACGGAAGGGCACGACTAAACGAGGGCGACCCTAAATGACCGATTGGGGCGCTACTGAACGAGCAGGCCAAATTGTTGAATTTTGACATAATTGGAAAGGTGAAACTTGGGGTTCCCTTGCAAACGTTGTACATGTATAATTACTCGTAAAATTGTATTATTACTATTATTTTGGCAGACTCTAATCAAGGATTTGCCCCTCCCATTAAAAGAATATTGTATCTATCGTGCATTTTTATGAATGATGATGATGAATGTATTTCCATTGTGTTAAAAGATGAATGCTTAGTAAACTTGAAAAATATTCTAAGTATTGAATGTTAGGCATAGTCTGTACTTGAGAGTATTGGTGAAAATAAATTTGGTAGTGGTGCTGCACCTGCCTATGTGTGGTTGAAAGACTACCACCAGGAGAGGGGCATGACACTATCCCTCCCTCTCTCCTCCTCTCTCCCTCCCTCTCTCCTCCTCTCTCTCAAGTTTGCTCTCTCGTACTTCTTCTCTCTCCATTTCTCTCCTACCTCCCTTTCTCTTCCCCCATCACTCTCTCTCTCTTTGCCCTCCAATCCTCTCTCTTCCCCAATCAGTCCCCTCCTCTCTCTCAATTCTTGACTCTCGTTCTTCCTCTCTCTCCCTCCCTCTCTCTCTTTCTCTCCCCAATCCTCTCTCTTCCCCCATCACACACACACACTCTCTCTCCAACTATGTTACTATATCCCTCCCTCTCTCCTTCTCTACCTCTCTCACTCCTTGCCCTCTCTATCTCTCTTCATTTGTCTTCTCCCCTCTCCTTTAACATTTAACATTTTTAATCTAATGTCACCCCTATTTAAAAATAAATCTAATTATTATTATGTATAAACATAATACAAATTTCTTAACTCTGGAGCAATTTTGTAATGTAATGTTTAACATTTTGACTAAGTCAAATTACATAAGATAAAAATAAAATAAACTTAAATAAATTAAATTAAATTAAAATATTAATGTAATGTAATGTAAACATTTTAACTCGGTCAAAAATTAAAAATAAAATTAACAAAATAAAATTAAAAAAATAAAAATAACCCTATAAAACCTCTTTATATCATTCAACACTATCTATCAAGCACCAAGAGGGATCAAATCTCTTGAGGTGAGAACCTTTCCTCAATTTTTGCACTCTAAAAAGAGGCTTGGACGTTGAGAGATTTGATCCCTCTTGGCGCTTGATAGATCTAAAGTTAAGATGGACCTGGGTTGGGGTGCCTCCCTCTCTCCCTCTCCCCGTCTTTTGTCTCTCTTCCCTCTTGTTTTCCTCTATCCTTCTCTCTCCATCTTCCTTATCACTCCCTCTCTATCTCCACCTTTATCTCTCTAATTCTTTCTTCTTACCTCCCTCTCTCCCCCTCCAACTCCATCTCTCTCTCTCTCTCTCTCTCCAAATCTGTTATTATATCCTTCCCTCTCTCCTCTCTCCTTCTCTCCTCCATTCTCTCCATCTCACCTTCTTTCTCTCTTTATCTCACCCCCAAACATACACACTCTCTCTCCATCTCACCCTTGTCATTCCCTCTCTCTCCCCACTTATCACTCTCTATATATTTCTTCTTCCCTCCCTTTCTCCTCCTCTCTCTCAAGTCCACTCTCTCGTACTTACTCTCTCTCCCTTTCTCTCCTACCTCCCTCTCTCTTCCCCCTCTCTCTCTCTCCCCCCCCCCCCTCTCTCTCTTTTTCCCTCCAATCCTCTCTTTCTCTCCCCCTCTCTCTCTCTTTTCCCTCCAAGCCTCTCTCTCTCGCTCTCTCCCCCCCCCCCCCCCCCTCTCTCTTCTCCCTCCAAGCCTCTCTCTCTCTCTCTCCAACTATGTCACTATATCCATCCCTCTCTCCTTCTCTCTCCTTCTCTCCCCCCTTCTCTCTATCTCTATTTCTTTATCTCTTTATCTCACCCATAAAAATACTCTCTCTCTCTCTCCATTTCTCACTCTCTATGTCTTTCATCTTCCTTCCCTCTCTCCTCCTCTCTTGCAAGTCCTTTCTCTCCTACCTTCCTCTCTCTTCCCCCATCTCTCTCTCTCTCTCTTCATTCCTCCTCTCCCCTATCCTTAAGTTTATCTCCATTTCTCCCTTTTCACTCCCCTATCTCTCCACCTCTATCACTCTATGTCTTTGTTCTTCACTGCCATATATATATAGAGTTAATATATATCATGATATATTATAATATAACAAATTTAATATTGTATTAATCCAACGTTATTAAATTTAATAATATTAATTTTTATATATATTAATATGAATATCAGATTTAATAATAATAATAATAATATTTTAATATTTACCCCATAAGGCATTTCCCTTTGAAATAAACTCCCCCCCTTGCCCACCTATCATCATTTTGTGCCCGAAGATTATATGTTAGATGATTCAAAAAGGCGCAATCATTGGATCATGGGAAAATACTTACAAATTCGCTATAGACTGGTATTCGATTTAAAGGCATAAGTAAAGACACTGTATATGAGCTCTGACTGCTCACCAAATGGGGCCAACTATCACTGCATATGTATAGTTGAAGCAGGTCCTTAATCTTTTAATCTACACCAAAGTCGCAGTGCCCTAGACACCATCGCGCACTATCAATTATGTATTCTCTGTTGTGTATATATTCACATAAATATTGGGCATATACAGAGAATGTTGTAAGATGGTATGAGTCTGCAGATTGTGCAAGTTGTGGATCGCCCAGCTCTAGCACAAATCCTGTGCAAAGAGCAGAGGCAGAGCATCAGCAGAAGCACTTTGTACTCCTAGAATGGAGTGCATGTCGGAGAGCAAGGTCTAGGTTTAGAAATTACACACACCCAATAAATAAAGGAAGGTTGAAGGGCAACTAAAAGGCATCCAAATTTTGTTATTTTTTTGGCTTTGTGCTTATTGGCATAGACCATGGATATGAAGCCCAATATTTGATGGGGAGGTACGAATTAGGGCCCCTGATGGGGAAAGGGACATTCGCCAAGGTCTACTATGTGAAGAACTTGAAGACCAACAAGAGCATCGCCATTAAAGTCATGGATAAATAAAAGATCCTCAAGGTCTGCATCATTGAGCAGATTAAATGGTAAACCTCGGTTATGAGACTGGTTTGGCACCCCAACATCATTTGGATCTATGAGGTCATGGCGAGAAATTCCAAGTTTTACTTCGTCATGGAGCATGTGAAGGGCGGCAAGATTTTCAATCAGGTTGCCGAAAAGGGGAAACTTAAAGAAGCGGAAACAAGAAAGTATTTTCAGAAACTAATTAGCCTGATGGATTTCTGCCACATCTAGGGTGTGTATCACCTAGATTTAAATCTAGAGAACCTGTTATTAGATGAAAATGGCGATATGAAGGTCACCAAATTCGGCCTCATCAATGATTTCGGACAACTGGAAGATGTTAATTCGACCTTCACCGCCCCCAAGCCGACTTACCTGAACGCCTTCGACATAATTTCCCTCTTGTCGGGGTTCAATATCTCAAGGTTGCTCAAGGATGATGTGGTGAAGCAGGAGGAGTTGAGGTTCACTTCTACTCAGCCAACATCAAGCATAATGTCGAAGCTGGAGGAGATTGCAAGTATTTCCTGGTTCAGTTTCAAGAAGTATAAGGACTGTAAGGTGAAGTTTCAGGGGATGGAATAGGGGTAGAAGGGGCATTTGTCTATTGACACCAAGATTTTCAAAGTCACACCCTCACTCTTCATGGTGGAGCTTCGGAAGACCAGAGAGGATTCGCTGGAAGACAATAAGTTCTACAGTCAGGATCTAAAGCCCGACCTCAATGATATCATCTGGACATGGGATGGCAAAATAAAATCAATATATATTCACTATGTATGTTGCATGATGATTGTTCACTTTAAAACTATTTTTGAGTTAAATGATTGGTTGAATCTGCAACCTGCTCTATGTCGATTGTAAATATATTCCTGGTAGAATTGATAGGATTGAGATGGAGCTTCTTCTATCCTTTCATTCCCAATATGTTTGTAATCTTCTTCAAAGAACCTAAGAAGAAATATTTCAAGTCCAGTTATAACTATAATTATTGTATTAACTTGGCCACTTGATTGCAGTCAAACCCTCGACTCAGCCAACATCGAGCATAATGTTGAAGCTGGAGGAGATTGTAAGTCTTTCTCGATTCAGTTTCAAGAAGTCTAAGGACTTTAAGGTGAAGTTGTAGGGGACAAAGTAGGGACGTAAGGGGCATTTTTCTATTAACACCATTATTTTCGAAGTCACACCCTTGCTCTTCATGGTGGACCTTTGGAAGCCTAGAGGGGATTCACTGGAATACAGTAAGTTCTACAGTCATGATCTAAAGCCCGGCCTCAAACACATCATCTGGACATGGGATGGAAACAAACAATAAATATATATTCACTGTGTATGTTGGATGATGATTGTTCACTTAAAATTACTTTTGAGTTAATTTACTTGTTGAATCTACAACCTGCTCTATATTGATTGTAAATATATTCCTGGCAGAATTGATAGGATTGAGATGGATGTGCTTCTGTTCGTTCGTTGTCAATATATTTGTGGCAGGATTAGTAGGATTTATATGGTAGTTGATCTGGTAATCTTCTTCAAAGACCCTAAGAAGAAAGATCTCAAGTCCAGCTATAACTACAATTCTTGTATTAGCTTGGCCACTTGATTGCAGTCAAACCCCACCCCCTTTTAGCATTTCCATAATGTGTTTGGAAGCCTCATTTTCTTTGTGATTCATCTAATTGTTCCAAGCTCTTAAGATATGATAGAATTTTAAACTCTCAAAGTAAATGGTTCTAGAAAATTTGTCATCCACTAGAGATGAGAACCTTAAAACATTCTCATATACTTTATCTCATAAACCTTTATAATTTTCAATAGTAGGCCTGCTGCAGTAGTTGCATCTTAGGTTGTGCATTCACAGTTTGTAGATATATGGATTGTAATGGCTAGTCCCGAGCCTCATCAAATATTGTGGAGAAACCTTGTCATGCCCTTCTATGAGAGGATGATTCGAGAGAATGTTGTATAAATTATTGTGTTTCTAGCTATTTCTTTCTACATGATTCCCATCACCTTTATCTCTACACTTACAACCCTTGATAATCTAAGAAAACTTCTTCCTTTTCTGAAATCGGTTGTGGATAAACAAGCACCTAAAAGCATCCTTGAAGTTTACTTGCCTAAACGAAATGTCATTTCATGGACTACAATTATAGGAGGATATGTGCATAGCAGAAGGTGTGAAGATGGGCTAACTTTGTTTAAGAGGATGAGATTGGAAGGAAAGAATCCCAACCATGTTACTTTTGCAGGAATTCTTAGGGCATCCGCTGAGCTCGGAAATCCGAATCAAGGGCTTTAAATCCATGGGTTTAGTGTCAGGACTGAGTATGAATCGAATATATTTCTCAATAATGTGCTTCTTACCACTTATGTGAGTGTTGGTTATGTAGAGGATGCATGGATAGTGTTTGAAAAAATGCATGAACAAGATGTGGTGTCATGGAATACTATGATTGTTGGATATACTAAAAATGGGTATTGTCAGGGGGCATTAAGGCTTTATGGCTAGATGCAATGGATAGCTATAGAGGTGGATCATGTTACCTTTTCCATTGTACTTGGAGCGTGTGCTGGCCCAGAAGCTCTACAGCAGGGAAATGAGGTGCATGGCCATGTAATTAGAAATGGGTTCGAACTAGAGGACCCTATAGGGAATGCTCTTCTTACTATGTATGTCATATGTAGGTTCATTGAGAGTGCAAAACAATTATTCAATAGAATGCTTGAAAGAGATGTGGTGTCATGGACTAATCTTGTAAAGGGATATGTTTAGACTAAGAATGACGAGGAGGCTTTGCAATCCTTCCGGAAAATGCAACAGGAAGGTATTAAGAAAAATGAGTTCACCTTGACTATTATTCTTGGAAGATGTGTAATTTTAAGAGATTTTGAATTGAGAAAGCAGGTCCACGTCTTTGTGGTCAAATTGGACTGCCGGTCCAATGTCTATGTCGGAAATACCTGGTTGACATGTACACCAAATATGGGAGTATAGAAGATGTGTGTCAAGTATTTGAAGAAATTCCAGAACAAGATGTGATCTCATGGACAATGATTATTTCAGGATATGCCCAATGTGGCTATGGTGAAGAATTCCTAAAGTGCTTCTGCTAGATTCGACACACTGGCATGAAGCTGTACATGTTTGTTTTTGACATTATTATCAGAGCTTGTGCTGACCTTGCATCTCTAGAGTAGGGAAAGAAGATCCATGCTTGCACAATGAAAAATGGATTTGCCTCAAATGTCTTTGTGGGAAGTGCCTTTGTAAATATGTATGCCAAATGTGGTAGCATTGAAGATTCATGGAAAGTGTTTGATAAAATGGTTACAAGGGATTTAGTCACATGGAATTCAATGATTATGGGTTACGCTCAACATGGGCAGGAAAAAGATGCACTGGAGCTCTTTAAACATCTTCAACAGGCAGGTGTGAAGCCAGACGACATTACATTTTTCGGCGTGCTCTTCGCATGTAGCCATGTAGGCTTATTACATGAAGGTTGTCACTACTTCGATTCAATGAGTAGAGAGTATGGCATCTCACCAACAATGGATCATTATGCCTGCATTGTTGAGATTCTTGAATGTGCAGGACACTTGGAGAAGGTCGAGGCTTGCATAAACAACATGCCATTTGAATCCAGTGCTTTAGTTCACAAAACTTTACTTGGTGCATGCAAAATCCATGGCAACATAGAGATGGGAAAATGTGGCAGATCATTTATTAGAGTTGGAACCCCAAGACTCCGCAACATATTTTATGTTATCAAATTTATATGCTGCAGCTAGTAGGTGGGACAATAGAACTAAGATGAGGAAAATGATGGAAAATATTGGGGTGTAAAAGGAACGAGGATATAGTTGGATTGAGGTAAAAAACATGTTGCATGCATTTGGGGTAGGAGACACATCACATCCACAAACAACTGAGATCTACACCAAGTTGAATGAATTGATCAGACAGATAAAAGAGATGGGATATTTTCCTCAGACAAACTCTGTGCTGCATGATATGGAGTTAGAGAAGCAAGAGTACACTCTTACTCATCATAGTGAGAAGCTGGCAATTGCATTTGGGCTAATCAACTTATCTCCTATGACTCAAATTAGAATCATCAAAAACCTTCGTGTATGTGGTGACTGCCATACTACCATCAAATTCATTTCCCAGTCCAGTGGATGACAAATTGTGATGAGAGATGTCAATCGCTTCCATCATTTCAAAGATGGTTTATGTTCTTGTGGGGATTATTGGTGATACTGGAAGCACGACTAAATTTTCATACATTTGAGTTTTAGTGAACATGAAGCACTTTTTCATCCACAGAAAATATTATCAGATTTGAGGATGATGACAAGAAGAAAGTTTAGGATGACCCTAATCACAAATCAATAATTTCTCTTGGAATGATTTCACTAACAAAATTAATGGTCGAATTGATGGAACAATTCATGTGAATGGATCGCCTTCAGAAAACTCTACCTATGCGGAACACTTCTTTGGCCTACTTTGCTGAGTATTTAAGCTCGCTAAGACAAAATTGCTTGAATATTACTATTATGAATCATCCAAGATATTCAAATCAAAATTTTGTACTACTGAAGTTACCTTTGTTACATACTCTTTCAGCACAACCTCGGTGTATATGATATAACTTTTTCTTGCACTAAGATATCTTGCCAGTGCAGCTTGTACCATCATTTCTCTGAGTTCTTCACCCTTCCCCATACTCAGGTGGCTTGCAATGATGTCATGGAAGTTCCAAGCTTGTCCTCAGTTGTGGAGGCTTTTACCCCTCCCTGTGTATTTGTGGAGGACAAGTTTGATGATGTTGAGCAATTTGAGGATGCTTGGTCCACCATTTCCTCAAGGACGACCTCTATTACTACATCCATTGCTTGACCAACCATACCTAATTTTGTTTCTCCAATTCCTTCTGTGTACAAAACCAGACATGAGAGTCAGGAGACTATTACTGCTTTTCCCATCGTTGTAAGAATAATATGTCATTTAATTTTGATAGGACCATACAAGCGTTCCAAGATCCCCAAGACGAGCACAACTCAAGCTCTCTGTTGTAACATAGTTTAGGATGTATGGGAGCCTAGAGAGTCATGATTGTCTGTTTATCTTCTATTTCCTCTGCTTCTTGTTCATTCTATTTATTTTGTATATATCAAATGAATATGATATACAATGGTTGCTAGCTATTTTCATTTGTTTAGTTGGGCCAACATGAAACATATGTTTGTGGTTGTTTGCTTAGCTTGAAATAGTGTATATTTATGCCCTTTTTTCTGCAATGTTTCTTAGGATTAAGTTAAAGTTGTTATGTTGTGAGTTTGCTTCATCAGTTTGAGGCAATGCTAAAGCATTGTTCACAGAAATAAGGCTGAAATTTCCCTGCAATGTTTATTAAGATTAACTTAAAGTTGTTATGTTGTGAATTTTCTTCATCAGTTTGAGGCAATTCTAATGCATTATTCACATAAATAAGGTTGAATATTCTTATCGGCTGATTGTTTACACCATCCTTTAATGGTGGAAAATATTTCAAACAAATGTTTTTTGAACTGGCTTCCTCTTATTTACCTTTAGCACCATTCAATTCAGTGACCTTCTGCTTAGAAGTGGTGAGTAGGGGGTGTATATTCTGCAAAAGTTGTGAAAGCACAATTACAATCATAAGCATGTCAGTGATAGTTCTGAGCTGACCATTGATGACCAAGTTAATTTTAGGTGAAAGCTTTATTAGGATTATTTTTCCACTCAAAAAAATCTAGAGGAAATTAAAGGTAAAATATTTATGCATAGATTACAGAAAAATATAACATGGTACTTCAAGATGCTCCCAAACACACTAATTATTATAGATCATTATTATCTAAACTTGATTTCCTTAACAAGAACCTGAATAAAGACATAAATTAGTTATAAATTTATTTTAATTGACGGAGACACCTAATATGAACTTTTTCATCTGATTATAGCTCAATAATATGGAGTTTTTAATGATACCAGAACTTTTACTGGACATTTCTGAGAAATAAGCATTGCTCTATGCATAACGCATAGAAGGAAAATAATTCATTTTATATGGTGTAGAGTTCTTTGCAAAATAACCCTGATAATGGGAATTTGAGGACAGCCACCACTATGGAGCTAAAGTTAATTTAAGGACACATCAACTGGATATTTGAAATGGGTGGAGAGTAAGAGCTTGGCTTAGTGCTTAAGGATGAGCACCAAAGGGGGTTTATCAAATCTTTTGAGTTGAGGAATCATTCATTAACTCTCAAGATAAAATAGGCAGTAGTCTAAAGAGGTCATTTTTTCCCTTTTCTTAGGTTGAATTTTCAGTTGATTTTATTTGAAATTTAGTTAGAAATTGGGAAAATTATAGTTGCAAGTTGTTGAATCTATCCATTTTGACATTTGAAAACACAATTTAATTGACAATGTTACAAGATTAGTATTTCCTGATTCCGTAAAAAAAACCAAAAAAGTGGCAGCATTTGTCAGCTGAAGACATATATGCTCCAGCGTCTAGAGTCACTTTCTTCCAAATGATAGCCTTTTGATTTGAAGACCTTGTTTGACTCTCTTTCTCTGGAAGAGGGAGCAAGTTAGCAAGGAAATTTTGGTTTCAAAGAAAGGAAATTTCCTGGTGTCGATGGTATTCCTCTAGGGGTTTATCGAACTAATTTTGTTCTAATTATAAATGGTTTGCTAGAATTTTATGAAGAGGCTATATTTAGTGGTACATATTTTAAATTTGTTCTGAAGCCAAATCATAAATTACTATGAATTGCATAGCCATTATGTTGCTTCATGTCATCTTATAAAATTTATGTATTCTATCAAAGAGGATATATTGAAATTCTAGGAAGAGGCTATATTTGGTGGCGCTTTGACTAGAGGTCTTACTAAATATATTCCCAAGCCATATGATGGATTAGTTAATGTTTCTTACAAATTTCAAATGTGTAACCCTCGGTGATTATTTTCTGTCAAAGTGGCTTTGTTTTTATGAGATTATTCTTTTAGGAACTCTCATTCCTAGTTAAGAGGAAATGTATTAGGTGAAGAATTTTGATTACAATGTTGTTTTAGTATTATATTTTGAATAATGTTTTGATAGGATTAAATAAGTTTTTTTTTATAAATGCTAGGATACAATATACTTAATATTTGGAGAAAATTTTAGGGTGATCATATTTACTTTAAGGATAGACTTTATTGAATCTAAAATATAAGATTTAAGATTTGAAGAAATTTTATAAGAATGATTAGTGTTTTGTTCAAAGATGTTTCTACTCATTTGGAAGTTAATGACAAGTTACTAATAATGTTTATCTTCAAAGTTTGATCAAACAACATTGTCTTCTTATTTTAGTGTTTTGTTTCATATGTTGAAGCTCTACATTATGTCTCAAGATATTTATTTTAAGGGACCAAGTTTATTCTTACCTAATTAGTAAGAGCTCCTCCCCTACTAATTTAGATAGAAATGGATTACCCTTCTATATGTTATGCCTATAATTGTTTATTTAAGAAATTTGATACAAAACGTACTAAATGGTATTAAAAGGTTTTTTAAGTGGCATAAAGATTTCAAGAATGTCTAGAAGTCATATGAGCTTTGCATATCAATTGTGCTTCTTGTTGGGTTTTAACAAATTGTCATTTTAAAAATCAACGATTATCATTATGGTCATTTTGAAAAAATAATAATGAACTATTTTATTTAATATTGGGTTGTTTTGTTCCAATTTTCCAGGTCGTGGCCTTTCTCAATAAAGGTTTTTGGATACTTGTTAGATTGGAAAGTTCACTAGGTAAGGTGAACAAATATCTATTTCTTGGGTCAAATGTCAAAGACCTAAGTCATACTCACTTTTCAAATGATCCCCCTTCCTCACAACAAAAGGAGATTGAGTGTCTAAAAAATGTGATGAAATTCCTAGATATATTTCATATATCCTTAGGGTTTGAACATTCCATGGACCAAAACTATGTCATATAAACAATGCTAACGAGCTTCTGAATTAATTAATGTAAGTTGGTTGTAGATTCAATTTAGGCAGATCTTTAAATTTCTAGGTATCCCTTTCTTTTTAGGCCTCAACAAAAGAGTTGTGGCAAGTTCTAGTTCAATGAAATGAGCAAAATGTGACAAAATGGATTATGAAGTATATGTTATCGGTAGTTAGATGTCAAATTTATATGAATGTCCTAGATTCTACACATGTTTATTATTCCCTACATTAGTGTTCCTTGGCATTGATTTATAGTATATTGGAAAAGGTTATGAGATATTTTACAATCTTAAGCCCAATGCATGCCTTGTCATATAACAATCACATTGTCCAAGATAAATTAGTCTATCAGATAAATTTTGCATCTTTTGGGTGAATTATGTTAGGGAAAGTAGAATCTGTCATGCATAACTTCTATTGAAATCTTCTACACACATCCTTAAATAACTATGCTCGAAATATTGTCTATATCAATGACATATGATCACATGATGTGTCACCATTGGCATACCACCCAAAAGCACTGCATTACGCAAATTGCTAGCAATACTATACTCAATGTAACCCCTATTCTACATTTTTTGTAAAATTATGGCCGATATGAAGAAATGAATCAGGTAGAAATTCAATTTGGCTTATGAAAATGTCACTAACTATCCAAGTCTGTTTTTGCTATGTATGCACCCTAGATACACCGAACAGAAACTAATACACATCAAATATTTTACTAATCCCCTTGATGAGTGTGAGTATTGTAGCAAGAATGTTGCAACTCCTGGGCTACCAGCTTTACTTTATCAACCCGGGGTTCATACAAACTTGGAGGTGACAGTGCTGTATACACAAGTAAAAGTGATGGTTCTGCCTATTGTCATTGTTCAGCTGGCGAGAGACCACTGGGGTTTTCAAGCCAGAATTCTATGGAGTCAGAAGAAGCTTGATTTCTTGATGGAAGAAAGGTAAATCTACTCTAAGAGAGAGATACGCTTCTGCAATAATGGAGAAGACCAAAATTCAATGTTAAATCATACCATTTCCTAATTAACTGCTAAGAAACTATGCTTTGCAGAAATGCTAAATCAACATGAACCAAATGCTACTATCTAAGTTATATAAGTAAGAAGCATCAAACATCACTAATGTGCAAGTAAAGAGACTGAACTAAATTTGTTTTTGCCTTTTTGTCTTTTCATGCAAAATCAAGTATGCAAACTAATTTCTTTGGTGATGTGGTAGGGGAATTAAGGATGTTTGAGGATGGATGGAAGGGTTGGGAGATGGTTGTATGGTGTGGGATACCTTTGGATGCTTTTGGTGTCTTCCTAGAGGTTTTCCCTCAATTCGGCCTCAGAACAAGCCATTTCAGGAAAACCTACAGGGTGTACTAGAAACCTACAAGATTCCCAGTAAACCTACAAGATACAGCCGAGAGAAAAATGTGAGGTGTTGGAGGTGATGGAAGGCTTAGGAAAGGTGTTTTATGTGTGGAATGGAGTGGGAGAAGGTCTAGGATCACTCAGAAGTCAACAACACAGATAGGCGATGGTTGGATTTGGTCAATGTGCTTGGAAGGATTTCTATGCAAAATGATGAAAACTAGTGAAGGTGATGGTGAAAACAAGGGATGGCTAAGGTGGATGGAGTGGAAGGTGGATGTTGGCTATGAGTCTTAGACTCCTCCTCAAGCACTTACTTTGCATAAAACATGTATATCTTCCAAAACGCTGTGTAAACAAGAAACATTCTCATAAACTAGAAAAACAGAATTAATGAACTAATTGCATACATTATGCATGAGGAAAGTTGCTTAAAGGAATGAAAGCATGGATGAGATATAATAAATAAATGAAGATGAAAAGGGTGAAAATGGAGTCCTACCTTTCAAAACTGATCAAATTTTAATTTAAATAAAACAAACTCCAAAGCTCATAAAAGAAATAGAAATATGTGTTTTGGGGGCTGCTTAAGGGTCCCTTCCTCAAGTCGTGATCCCAGAGGGATGAAGTGAGGCTGAGACACCTACTGAAAACCTTATGGTGCTCCTTTTATTCCTGCTAACCTACTACTAAAGTAAGGCACAAATGAAAGCAAACTAATAAACAACCAATCCAATCTACACTACCTGCAATGGAAATGCATCTAAAATCAAATTAACAATGAAGCTATGAAACTACAATAAACATACATATTCAAGAAAGAGGAGACTTGGTTGCTAGGGTTGGGCCCTAACCCAAGAGCTTCATCCCTCTGAGTTAACTCAGTGCTGGCTCAAAACAAAACTCATTCTTATTACCAAAACAAAAAATTACATCAATAAAACTTTCACAAGTCTGGAGCTTGAAAATAGCTTAGAGTTTTACAACCAAAATTTGAATCCTAATGAGGCTCTAGGCCTCTCTACTTATACAACTGAATTCCCCAACAAATTCCTTAAAATCAGGGAGGCTCAGCTCTCAAACTTGAGATAAACTAGCTCTTTGTCTCTCACTTGCTTAGCTACCTTCTAATCCTAATGGCTTGGCTACTTACACTCCGAGCTGGTGTGATGGATGGAGGAATATTTGAATTGGGGACAAGTAAATGAGGAGGATTTACCTCCTACAATCCCGCTCCCTTGTCCCATTCAAGTTTTAACCTTAGTATTTGCAAAAATTCCTTGATTTTCTCCTTCAATCTTGCATTCAATGCATATTAGTCCACTAGGCATAATATCCAACTCTAACTCATCTCATAAACAAAATATAATCAAAAACATGTAATAAGTTGTGAGAAAAGTTGGTTTGACTAAGCTAGGAGGTGAATTAAGGCCCATCTAATTACCCAATGATGAGGCTCATCACCCCTCTGCTTTTGCATTTGTCCATTTTTCTCTATCAAACACATGCTTGTCACAAAAGGAAAGTAATTGCTTATGCTTACAGTCACACGGTTTTGTATGAGATGATTTGCAATTAGCATTATAATAACCAGTGCAAGAACAGAGTCCATTTGAGAAACAATGGAAACAATTTTCATCTCTCACAACAACTCCCTTCCTGGTGATCATCAGAATGAGCTTTGTGGCATTGTGGCAATGCCCACAAACGTGAAGGTTCTTGGTAATCTGGATAGCTGATCTAGGCATCTGTTGATAACCAAAAGCAATGGAAAGCTTCTCGATGTGCCCATAAATTATTTGCACCTTCTCCTAATCATATACCTCCTTGATAAAGAGAGACCCTTCTTGTGATTGTACCAAACCTTGATGACTATAGTCTCACTGAATTTCTCCTTGTTGTACCAAGACAGAGTTTCACCCTTGACATTGAGACAAAACTCCCATTTTCTATTTCCACTCATGTGCTAAACAATCTCATTGCCTAGTTTGGTCATTTGGCAGACATTAACAAACTTATATTATCTTATATACATTTATTACTAAGTAAATGCACATATAACATGGGGCATGTACTCTGTAAGCGATATTGCTTACCTTATCCATTATCTCAAAAGATTCATATCTCAAGGCTTTGATTTTATTCTATGGTCTTGTTAACGTGGGAAAATGTTCCTTGTCAACTTCATAGGATTATTGGGAAAAAGGCCCAACTATTGAAATGGCAAGCCCGTTGGTTATGGACCAACTACCATAATCTAGGATTGATGGGTTAAAAATGAAATGCAACTAATAATGCAATGCAAGTGTGCAATAACTAAATCCTATTTAGAAGTAAATAATAGGTTGACATGAAATGAAATTAAATATAAATGCTAAAAGAAACAATCCACTCACTGCAACCTATGATGATGAGTATGGTTGGGCGATGCTCGTCACTAAGCTCGTGTAATTGGTGTATCTGGTAGAGGGGGTGTGGGAAAAACTTTCTTGCTTAAAATCATCTACAATACCTACAAAAAACAGGCCAATCATTTTATTTTATTTTTCGTCATTTGGCTTATAGTTTGTGGGAACTTTGATATTGAACAGTTGCAAGATTCCATTGCAGAGGCTCTGAATTTAAGTCTAGAGGAAATTGCTAATGTTGATATTAAAAAGATGAAATTGACTGCATCGCTAAAAAGAAAGAAGCGAGCATTAAATATTCCTAGAAGAAGCTGCAGGTATGGTTGAGCGATGCTCGTTGTGAAGCTCGATACAACCTCCATTTAACTAACTCTAATTTTAACTGGTCCTCCCTAAATATTTAAATCCAAACTTTCTTCCTAGATTCTAGGAAGAAAGAGTTTACATAGTGGATATTATTTTTCCTCTGAAAGTCCCCTAGCCATGATCTCATGTTTTCCTCTATGGATTCCCTCACCCAAATCTAAATCAGCCAGAGAGGAACAAACATATATGGATTTATATATACATGCGAATAAGAGGTAGATTGGTTCTAAATGTTCTCTAGAAATTTCTAGCATACTAAATTTTTTACTATCAGGTAGGCTCAATATAGTATCATTTAAGGCCAATATACATCGACCTTAAATAAAAGTACCCACACGTTTCCCATGTAAAGTATTAATGTATTAACATGATGCTTAGGCATCACTAGTGAAGCTACCAACAAAATGGAGATGACACCTTAGATGAATAGTTGATTAATGAGCTACCACCTAGCTCTCATGATGAGGATTCATTTAGATTTTTTAGGGATCTTTGCCTTCTATAACAAGAATGGAATGAAGGCATGAAATTTGCAATTGAAACTACAAACTTAGTTGTGCTTAATGTCAATCAAGAAAACCTAATGGAAATGTCATTGCTAAGATAGCAATAACATAGGTCATTGAAGAAACATTTTTATGAGATGACACAAATTAAAACAAAAAAAAGAGGGGATACAAAACTTCATGAATCAAGGCTCTTAGTATAAAGTTTTGAAACATAATGTGAATGAATTCTTCCTTTACTTTCACAATTGTGAGGAACCAATTGTGCCACTTATCATTCACTTCTTAAATGATATTCTCATGAACAAGGATTATGATGCCAATATCATCATGGTCAAATAAAAATTAGAATGGGGAATTTCACAATTGTGAGGAACCAATTGTGCCACTTATCATTGACTTCTTAAATGATATTTTGAGGAACAAGGTTTATGATGCCAATATCATCATGATAAAAAACAATTAGAATGGGGAATTCATAAGAGGGGAGAAAGATTAAGACTTAGATGACATCATCAGATGGTAAGAGCAATACAATTTTACCCCAACCAATGTACACTCCTTTCTACAAAGTGAAATATTTTGGTTTTCCACCAACATTTATTAAACCAAATTTATGAAATGCATTTAAAGACATTGAATCGCTATGAAAAGAGAATGATAGGCACCTAGTTGAGGCTATGAAAATGATTGAGTTAGATAAAATACAAAGGTCTTAAGAGACAAAAAATAATACTATTCTTTTATAGTTTGGAAGTTTTACATGACTAAAATAAGGATAAGAAGCAACAAGTAATTAAATTAACAACATTTAATTTGTTATGAAATGTTTGATTTAAATCATTTACTTATAAAAATCTTAATGAAGAGAATTTTCATAAATCCTTCACTTTGAACATATCCTAGTTGGAATCTCCCTGAAACATAACATATAATAAAAGAGAAACACCAGTAAATAAACAAAATTGCATAAAATTTTGACTTCTTTCTTCTATGCTATTGTTTCTTATGTCATTGCCTTATGGCTTTTCCTTTGCAACATGTGGTGAAAATTCTAGTAATATATGGGTTAATAATGTTTTTTTTTTTTTTTTGCGTGGTATTAATAATAATTTGCCCCATGGTATTCGACCCATAGGCTTCACCTATATAAAACCTCTATTTTGAGTGTTAGTAAGTATAAGAGGTTTATGGAGTAAATATAAAAATAGGTTTTATTTATTTACCATACTTTTGATTTATTTATATGTTTATTGATTTATCATATCTCTTTTATTTACCATGGTATTTGGCCCATAGGGTTGGTATATAATTAGATGTTGATTTATAATCCTATTTAATATATTTTTATTATTTATCATTCCTCTTTATACTTCTTTTATATTTATTTATTTACCATGCCTCTTTTATAAATATGGTATTTGGCCCATGGTATTATTAATTATTTGTCCCATGGTATTTGGCCCATAGGCTTCACCTAAATAAAACATATTTTTAATTTTTTGTAAATATAAATAGGTTTATGGAATAAATATAAAAGGAGGTTTTATTTATTTACCATACCTCTAGTTTATTTATATTTTAATTTATTTACCATACATATGGATTAAATATAAAAAGTTTTTATTTATTTACCATATCTCTACTTTATTTATATTTTTATGTATTTACCATACATATTTTTTGAGTGTTCATAAACCTCTTTATATTTTAAATTTATATTGTGTTTATACATACTAATAATTAGATTGATTTTTAAAAAGTGTCATTACATTAGAAATGTTAAATGTTAAGCATTAAGTTTACGTTTAAATGTTAACATTTTTATGTGAGATCTACCTCCATACTAGGTTGTTTACATCTACATTTACGTTTACATGTTTATGTAATATTGTCTTAGGCCTTTTTTAGTCTAAGCATAAGACCTTAAAGTGCTTATAATTGGTTAAGTCACTGTAACTGATCATATTCCTCCAACATAAGAAAATAGGATAAGAACCCAAGACCTAGAAGCATTTAGCAAGAGTGAGTGATATTCTACAACCCTATAAAGCACCAATAGGTTATTATAGGTGGCCAAGTTTTCTCTATACACATAGTTCTTAGGGTTGTATCAATAGATGATAGGAAATAGATGATAGGCTAATAGTACTAAGATTGGTAGGCTTTTTTGTGCATTAAAAAAAAAAAATCAAATAAAATAAAACACTTATAAGAATATGCATATAATATTTTTTAGGAAATTAAATCAAAAAATTATGAAGAACTTATATTGATAAAGAAAGTAATATAATGTATATGTATATGTATATGGTGTGCCACAAAATTAGGGCTTTGTAAGTTGTTGTCATCCAAATTGGATCATTATATTGTTTTTCATCTATCTCAATGCTTTTAGAGTGGAAATATTGGAGGAATCGGGTTGCAAGAGTAGTGTTATCGACAAGACCCACTTTGAAGAATTGGGATCTAAAACCTTACAAGGTCATTTTGAGGCCTTAAATGACATTTTTTTATGGGTAACATTTTATCACTTAAGTGTGGGACTAAAGACACTGTTCTAGTACACTTGGATACCTTCCCAATAATGAAAGAATATCATCAATCAGAGTTTGTATGTAAAAGTTATGCCTCATGGAAATTGACCTACCATATTGGACTTCCATGGTTTGAGGTGATGCCACGTCACTGTAACAACCCCGGGTTAAAAGTTCAAGTAATAAATTCAATAAAGGAAAAATAAGACCAAGGTCATGGGACATGTATTCCAAGCTGAATGTTGGGAAAAACATCCTATTGGGTGCTCATTTGGTTTATTATGGCTAAGGGGAAATTGGCAAAGGCATTGGAAAAAGGCAAGAGGAATTAATTGACATTTATTTATGAAAATAAAATAAAATAGGAAAAAAGGAAGGTGAAAGGTCATAGGTTTCATGTGAGGAGGATAATGAAGGAAAAATAATGGAAAATGAAGAAAATAGAGGCCTCATTGATAAAAAGGCATCTGAGGATCAGTTCACAACCTTTTGTCAGTTTAGTTTTTGAGCTCTCTCTCTATTCTCTCTACTCTCTCATACTCTTGCATACTTAAAAAAACCTTGGAGCACTCTAGCATTGGAGGAATGAGGAAAAGGAAAGAAAAGAAAACAAAGGGAAGCAAAGATCAAGCAAGGAAGAGTTGGATCAATAGGCTACAATAGGATTACTTGCAGGTATTGAGTTGCATTTATGGTTTCCTTTCTCTATTTGGCATGCATGGTACATGCTTGTGTGTATTTGGTTCTTTTGTTTTCATTGGCATGGGTTTTTCCAGGTGTGACAGTGGTTTGAGTCTTGCCTTTCCATTTCCAGATAGTCATGGTGTGATGGGATTCTCTTACTTGGTTGAGTTGGATTACTGGATGGTTTCAAAACTAAGTGGGGTGGTCTCAGGAAAAATCACAAGGCCTAGCAAACCCTGGACAGGTAAAAGTGGGATTGCAGTAAATATTGGTTGTGTATCCCCTCATTAGGCCTAGGATTCCTAGATTGGTAAATGGCGAGATATGCGGTAAATCCTAGAGAGTGGAGATGGAAAAACTCCTCATAGTTTAGGTGGAGAGATCTAGAGGCATCCATGCTTGTATAGGCCTAGTGATCCCTGGACTAGTGTATGATGGGGTTCTGGTAAAACCTAGTAGTGTATGTTTCTTGTTTGGGCCTAGGAATACCTTGGTGGGATATACGGTAAAGCCTGGTTGTATTGGTGCTTGCTTTAGGCCTAGAAATCCTTGACTAGTTCGGCAAGATATGCAGAAAATCCTAAGAAGCATGGTCGGTTTGTTGTGAGTCCCACATTCATGCCTCAAATATGGCACAAGGGTGATTGCCTGAAAGAAATATTTGGTTCAACCCAATCTATGGTCGGGTGGTATGTTGAAGTCCCTGACTCAGTTGGTTTTTTCATATGTTAATAAGAGCTCTTGTCCTCGTGTATTTTATGAGTAAATGTACTTGTTATTGTGAGGCTTTAATGGTTGATCTATCATTGTTAATATTTTGGTTACATGTTGGTTATAAACATGGTTTCATGACATATTCTAGTTATGGCTCATAAAATGTTTTCATTGGTAAATGAATGGCTATTGGATGCATGACCTAATAGATGTTATTACAACTATTATGAGAAAGCATTAGACCTTCTTGGTGATTTTTACATAAGAATCATACCCTTATGTTCAGATATGCATTTATAGCATGTAGATTACATGTTCACAATGTGTTTGAAGAAATGTTTGTCATGGCTAGGCTTGGTTAGGCCAAGTGCTTCATCAATTTTTCTGTTAGAAGCTTTTTCTTTGTGTCATTTATTGTTTTGGAAAGTTCCACCATGTTCTAGGCAGTGACCTGGAGTCTAGCCCTGAAAAGGTTGCACGTATTTCACAGTCTCAAGCACAAAACTGGCTTTAAAAAGACTGCAGTCTCTCCCTTTTAGGCGTGTGCATGCAACTGGAGGCTTTCAATCACTTGGATGTGGACTTGTGCATGTGACTAGGAGTTTAGGTCAATCAAAGGCAAGTTAACTTAGGGGTTAGTCACCTGGAGTGGTTGGTTATCCTCTAAGGGTCCTGTAGCTCCTATGGAAGGTTAGTTTGGTGTTGGTTAGTGTTAGGTTCCTATACCAATAGGTGTCATATATCATCATTGAATGGGTTTAGTTCTAAAATATGTACATACCTTTGCTTCTGCAAATGTTTTCCATATTTGTAAAAAATCAAAAAATTAAAAAATGTAAAGAGGGTATGTCCTAGAAAAAGAATAAAAGGACAAAAAGAATAAAGAAAAGGCTAGAAAAAATAAAAGAAAATGAACCCCAAGAAAAACAAAAGATCATGAAAGTGTGCAAGTCCAAATGCCACTACTATTTTACTTTTGTGTAATAAAAGTTGTGTGCAGCTTGTCACCTATGCCACAATCCATGGTAGCCAAATAGTTTAAACTTGGTTATTCCATGTTTTCAATTTCATGTTTATAGAGATAGAGAATAAAATCTGACCAAATCGTATAATCTTAGCAGATAAGTAGATAGGTAGAGTGAATAAAAGGAGCTCAATTGTTTAATTTGAGCCCTTGCATGTAATAAGTGTAGACTTAGATAGATATCTACATGTAAAAGAAAAGAAAGTGTGATAAGGGTTTGCCAGTTTAAGTGCACCCTAATAAAGAAGTAAAAATGCTAGGATAAAGTAGGTAGAGTAAGTAAATGATGGTTTCAGAACAAAGGTGTGATGAATGGTTAAGTTTAATGCTTTAATCTTTTTTCTTTCATCACTTAGAAAAAGCATAGAGCATAGTAAAGATAGTATATCAAGAATTCAAAGTCAAATTAATTAACTTCCTCACTCATTTTCCCCTAATTTTTACTAATTTCCCCTAAAGTACTAAAGGCACCTACAACAAGTTAGAGGGGCTCGGAGCATTTCTCTAACTTTTGGAGGGACCGGACCCTTGGCCCAATAATTGGAAATTCCTAAAGTACTTAAGTCCCTTTCATCAACATTACCCCCCCATAAAATCACTCATTCCTTTGATAAAAAATTTCCTAAGTAAAATCCTATTTTACTTAGGTAAATTGAATAATTCCTCATAAAAACCCTTTTATGCATTTTAGCCTAAGTTAATATGTTGTATGATGAAATAATTTCGGAAAACATTAGACTTAGCACTTTCCCATTCATTTGGTCATATTAACCAATAATGTTATTATTATGTAATTCCCGAATAAAACAACATTGCCCACGCCTGTATTATTATATACAAAACCCAAAATTTTTACATATCCTATCTCGATGGTTAAATATAACCGTAAATCAAATAATAAGCAGGATTAATTAGCTAATATGTAGTTAATTAAGAACCCGACTTCCCTGCCATGCTAATGAGAATTAATTAAGTCATCAGGACTAATTAATAACACAGTGACCAATCAAATCACCCCCGATATGATTAAGTCTTTTAATTAATATCGGGCACGCCCTTATTATACATTAGTCATGTCATTGCCCTGACTACCGTTCGATCGGATCCTTTAGATATGATGGCCCTCACTCATATTGTGCAAGCCTTTTGGTCGACCTTTAGCACGCGATGTGAGCAGTTTGGTGATCAGTGCTGATGCTACGTGTCGAGCAACGTATGGAATCACATGCTCCCCCCAAATACCACTTACCCTCCATAAGAGGTGTGATGAAACCCGCTTACCGCCTCCCATAAATGACAAAATGTCATGTCATTCAATTGATACCAACTGTCACTGTTGTTAACCTGCCAATATCAACCATTTACCCATTTAAACACGAAAACCCCAGTTTTGCTCGTTTTCAACTGATTGTGCAGTAAAACCCTATGTAACCCATTTGTGCCACCTGAAGCCTTTGTTAACTGATTCAAGCATGGTTCACCTCCCGAAAATCATTTTGGACTCACTCCATAGACCTTTCAAGCTCAAATGAAACCTTTTCGACCTCCCCTGTAAACCAATGCTTTCTTAACAGTTTGTTTTGTTTTACAGGTGATCAGAAGACCACAGCCTTGGATAAACAGTCTCAATACTAGTCATAAGACCTGTTTACTCCGAGATTGTTATTAAATCTATTCATACAGAGATGGAAAATAAAAAATACAGTTAAAAGACAAGTAGAGGAAACATGAAATTAAATGATTTACTGTTGAAATAGACAATAAAAACCTAAAATATACAGGAAGGTAAAAGGACAAAGTAAAGAACAGTCAAAGTGTATCAGGGTTAAAGAGTATCAAATTGAAGAAAAAGTCAAGTAAATCAGCTAGCATGAAGATAAACAGTAGGGAAGATAGTTGCATAGCATACAAATTCATGTCAAAGTGAAGACAGATGAAAAACTAAGCGGTAAAAGTAAAAAGTAAACAGTAAAAAGTAAAAGTAAACATGAAGACATTAAGGGTTAAACAAATATGAAAACAATTTCACCAGCTACAATGAATTTTATCCAAAGTAAAAGTGAAAAATAGTTGAAAGGAATTTAAGGTTAAAAGATGAAATCAGAGCATAAATGGTACATTCTTCAGAAATTTCTTGTTTAAGTTATAGTTTTGCAGAAACTATTGTGGCCAATCCAAGAAGTATTTCATGAAACTAGAGGATTATTTTCTTCCTAATAGGCTAATCTACAAAAACCTATCTCATTTTTACACAGGTATTACCAAGAGGGAGATAAGTGCATGTCTTTGCAGCCTGTTTTTCAGTTTGTGCAAAGTCCTGTTTTTGACATCCTTTTACAGAGAATATTGTAAACAACAGGATATGAATTTTTGGAAATTGAGAGAGGTTTATCTCAAAGCCATTCTTATCTACAAGAACCTCTTTCACTTTTGACATATCTATCACTAATTGAGATATACAAGCGTATCATTGGACCCTAAGTTTGCAGAATTTCTGGGGCAAAATGCACAAAGGAAGGATGCAGTTAGTGACAGGGATGCCTCATCATCAACTAAGAGTTGCTATCAAATTCTAATTTCTCTTCTTTGTCACCATAAATCCATAGAAATAGTGCCGAATAGATTCATTAGTTTTGAATGTCCTTTATTTAAGTTCTATTATTGTAAAACAGTTTGAGATATTTGTAAACCAATCATGATATTTTTTCAAGATATTTCAGTTTATAATTTGTATAAATACTTCTTCATTTGAAGTATTTTGGGGTGGATTCTTAGACATTTCTGTAGACTCTTTATTTTGTAACAAAGTGATATTGAACAACTTTTGTATGGTTGGCTAGACAAAGTAATAAATCAAAGGACTTTTACAGGATTCCTGTGTCAAACGAAAAACAAATAAGTATTATATATCTTATGTTTTTATAGTTCTCTTGTTTAAATATTTCACGTGTTTCATTTCTGAATGATAAACGAAAAAGTATATTTCATAAAGCGCTTTACTGCATTCTGTCTTTAAAATCGTTTATAATCTTAATGTTTTCTTCCAAGCTATCATAGGTAGGGAATTCTTAATTGCTCCCTACTTTTTAGTTTAATCATTGTGGCCATTTAACAAAGAATTCTTAATTGCTTTTTGTTATTGATCACCCACTTTCTCTCATCTTGAGACTTTGTTGAAGGATTCTTAATTTCCCTTCTTCCCTTTCAAGACCATTTCATTCGTATCTTGTTTAGCTATCTTTCCCTATGAAGCCCTCCTTCGTTGAATCATTCTGATCTAGTTAAGCCATCTTCAGTTGACTCCATAGCCCAATGGCCTGAATACCTTGTTCTATCCATCTGCTCTTGAATTCCACCACCAAACAAAATGAAAACCTCCCAAGCTTTCATAACTAGCCTAATATCCCATAAAAAAAGCTAAATCATAAAGAGAGAGCCCTCTCTGAGTACAGATTGCCTAGATTCTATACTTAAAAGATTGGTTTGTGGTTACCTCAGAAATTTCTTTCTTTAACCTTGAGAAAATTTTGAGTGATAACAGTTAGTCGGTTCCATTTCCTTAATTGTACTTAGGGATTTGAAGCATATCATATTAACTCTTTGTCACATATTTACCCCAGTGGACCAGTAAGATTGGGTAAGTGTGGGAGGAGGTTGTTATAGTTAGTCCCCATTACTCATGCAAAAGCGGTTAGCCACATGGGGACTTGGAAAAATACTCCAAAATGGTTAAGTTTGTAATTCTAGTTGAGATTTAAAAGAGTAAAACTTGATCCCTACTCGGCTATTGGGCTATGCTATAATGAGGCCACTAGAAGGGAAAGGGGTTCCATTCATTTTTGATTATATCTTATTCCACAATACAATAGAAAAATTGGGAGTGGGAGTGAGAAGGAATAAAGGACGAAGTTGATGTTCTGTAGTAGCTTGTCAAGCCATAGGTCTAAGGTGACTACATATAGAGCTCCTTCTCCTTTGTACTTGCATTATATCCATTCCAGACAAAACAGAGTAGAGCAACCTCACTTTCCAGCTATTTTTTCTCCTTTGCGGGTTTCCCAGAGAATATATTGTGTTCATTGTGGTTGGTGTGTGATTCTTATTTATTGTTTCTATTTTATGCATTTTTATATATTACATGTATACGTATAAAGCGACAATTAATAAATTTGGAATATAATGAAATTAACCCTCATAGTATAGATTTAAGTCTATTTTTATCAGATCTATTGTGATGACCTATCCAGTGGAATATCCACAATAGTTTATAAATCATTTGGCAAGCTTTGAGGGATAGATGTAATGATATAGTAGATTACTTCGATGACATTTTGGAGGATTTCTAAATATTTACATCACTTATGATTGCAGATCCTAGCTACTCTTGTGGCTTAGGCACTAGGTCTAGGTCTTTATCCACCAAAAAACTTTAGGAATCAATGAAATGGAAAAGTATTCAAGGTACAAATCCTTTCCATTCCATAATTTTAGTTCAAATGGAAGATTGGATAGGAAATGACTATTGCTGTTGTTGTTAGCACTAGACAATGCCTTTAATGATACTAGACAATACAGAGTATATTTTGATGGTCAAATGTTGCATAAATTAAGTGGTGTGGAAGGTATTGATACAAGGGATTTATTTCCAAATATTTTACATTGCATTGAACATATTATTACACAATTTGAAGTGAATGAAGTCATTTATTGACCTCATTTTTCTTTGCATGTCTATCTAGAAGGATCTAGGGTCTAGTTTCAAGTGTAGAAGCATAGTTATAAAGGTGGTGGTTCATGTTTTGTGGGAAGAAACCTTGACCAAGGTTATGATAAGTTCTACATATAAAAAATTCCTAGCTCCATCTAGTTCAGGGAGCATCCAATGAAAAGAATACATAAGATGATAAGTGAAGGAAGGAAGTCATTAATTTTTTTTTGGTAAGGATGTGAGGATGGACAAGGAGGTTTAGTTCTAAGGGAAGGTTTTTCTTAGTAAATTCGGGGGAATATTTATTTGCAAAGCCGCATTAAATCATTGGGTTCAATATTATTTATCTCGTGTTCTCAATTATGGTCTTATGTTTCATCTCCTAGCCAAAGGATGGTTAAGCTTTTTCTTTATATCAAAGGTGGATTCACAAGCAATCATGCAAGGTCATGGGTTTTCAGGTTTGATAAATCTATCACTTCAACATTGGACACCAATTTCTACCTGAAAGTTGTTAATAAAATTTTAGTTTGGGTAAAACTCTAAGGTTTCCCTAGGAATTTTTTTAGATGAGGATTTAAGGGAAAATAATGATACTCTAGGTAATACATTGGCTATGGTTCAATCCTTTGAATCCTCTATGGTTTGTACTATGGAAAATTTATTTATTAAGATAGTTATTAGTGGTGGTATTATAGTAAGCATGAAGATTTCAATGGGTAGTTCACCTTATTTTCAATTATTAGATTGTATGTGTATTCCCCTCTTATGTGTTATGTGAGATGTGCATGAAACTAAGTCAAAGGAATATGCTAGATCATGATACAGATTAGTTATATTATTTTTCATCCATCTCAATGCTTTTAATGTGGAAAAAGTGGAGGAATCATTTCTCAGGACCATTTTTACTGTTGGGATCCAGTTGGGAAAATTGGGGTTTGAAACCTTCCAAGATCATTTTGCAGCATCAAACAATTTTTTTGGGGGATAGAACTTTGTCACTTTAGCACCACATCTTTTTTTCCTTTTATACATGTAGAAATTCCTTGTAGATTCAAACTTCTAATTGTGTTGGCTTATTGGGCCTAATAAATCCTGGTACTACTGGCCCTTTCGGCAACAATCCGCGGAGCGCAGACTGAGGTCTCACCTGAAGTAGTATGGGAGGGTGCTAGAACCAGGTTTCTACACCCTGGAGATGTCTTATGGGTTCAAGTGGTCTACAGTTTAACCTTGCGCGCAGGTTTCTTCGCGCACTTTCCCATAGCTCGCGGCCCGATATACTGCCTACACGCAACCCTACTCAAGGGCTGAACGTGCTCTTCTGCATTATTAACCAAGACTTTACTGGTATTCCAATGTTAATTGATTATCTTAGCCTACTTGCATGCTTTAAGTTATACTTAACAACATAAACCATTCATATAGGTGCGTGCAGTAAATAAACAGTATATTTTCAAATCAAATCAAACATGCATTAACCCAAGAACAGATACATAGAATTATGATAAAACTTCTCTTTATTGATTCCTTCCTTGGTTACAGACTCGACTCCACCCTGCACACTCAGCTGTAGGGGTCTGCGCACTCATCTGTGGACTAGTAGGCCTCTACACACTCAGCTACAGAGTCTTCTCCTACTCTACGACCCAAAGGCACACTTTACACTTGCTTCCTTAGCCTCTCTTCCTATTTATCTACTTCCCCTCTTTACACTTAGAGCCTCACTCTATTTATACAATCCCATGGTCCACGGACCATGGGTAGGTCTATACAGCCGACATTACATTACAAAACTCGGGCGAACAACCTTGTGACTCTATCATACTTTTCGCGCTCTGCGCCTGCAATTCACAGAGCTTTACAACAAGATTGGGTGAACACTTGGGCTTTAAGCCCCAAAACATGCCTTGGGGGGGATTCCATGCCCAACAGGCCCCCAACACAAACATTGTGACTCACCCTCGAGTCACTCTGTCGGTGCGGCAATGTTTGCACGAAGGTCAACAGCGCACTGAACCACTGCCTGCTGGATCTACTGCATACGTTGTTCCGAGACCTCTATGTCTGGAGTGTTTCTCTGCATCAATGTGTTCATCCATTGTATGTGCGCAATCGTGCCTTTGATGTCTACCGTGATAGTGAAGGCCTCCTTGATCCAAGGCTAGACACTCGCTTTGAGAACTGCCTCCTTATGTTGTGCCGCGTCCACCTGCTCCTTCAATGCTTTAGCCTACTGCATTTGTGCAAGCCTCTGGGTGAGGACCACTGTCTGTGTAGTTCCTGAGACACTGTCATACTATTGTTGGAGTTCTCACGCCTCTGTTTCTAAGCGTTGGATGTTGGGGTCCTCCTGCAGAGTTGTGAGGACCTCAAGTGATTCTTCCAACATGTTGGTGCAGTCTCGCACTGCATCTCTGATTTCCTCCAATCCTGCTATGATAGAGTTAGCGCGCTGTTCTCTAACTTTTGGGGGAGTGGATGGTTGTGCTTGTAACAGCAGCTCGGTGATATGAGGATTTAGATCCAGTTGAACCTTTGTCATTTCTTCCCTGGCCTCGTGGACTCCTACTGCTAAACTATGGATCTTCACCTCCCTGGCTTCGGTAAGCATCATCTATCACCTGTACTAATTGTTGATTTTGCGACACTAATTCGTCATGCTGCAAGCTAAGTTGTTCCATATTTATCTTCTGCTTGTTGGGGACTTGGAGTGCGCAACCCTCCCTAGTGCACAACTCTACCATTATCCCATCCTACAGTAGATATAATGTCTCGCATGAAAGGGCAGCTAGATTAACACTGAGACCTTTCATCGTGCTAACCAAAAACCTATCGGCCTCATTTTATGTCATTAGAGCACCTTCTGGCAACACTATTGTGTTTGTCATCCACGCGCGCAACATCTGCTTTGCTACCATGGATCCGACTGCGAGGTTGGTCGAAATGGTACCAACCTGAGGGGGGTGCACCTGTAAGTCCTGCAACTACGCTCCAAGGGCCCCCAACACAGTCTGGTGCTCCTGCAGGAAATCCTAGAGAGCCTCATTTGTGATATCGCGCACCATCTCATCGATGTCATGCAAATCACCCTCGGTTAGGGTGATCAGGTTAATGGAAAATTTCGAAGCCTTGACCTTCTTCCATGATCCTGCCAGTTCTGCTGGGTGTTGGCACTTTAGTTGTGTGGACACGGTTCATGGGTCCATGCTTCCTTCTATTGTTTCTGCTTCCTCTGCCTCCTTCCCCTGGGAAGGCATTGTTTGGCCCTCACCCGCCTTTGCGGCTACTGCCTGTGCTGCTGCGGCCTTTTCTTGCTTATCTGCTTTTTGCGCTGCTTCCTATGCTACCCTCACTTTGGTTGCTATTGTTTCCTTCTGTCATTTTTCGGCCAACTGTGTGATGTGCAGCTTGGCATCGTCTTTCTTCTTTTGCGTTGCTGATCTCTCGAGTTCTGCAATGTCTGGGGCGCGCCATTCCGTAGACCATGCCTCCAAGACATTGAAAATGGCGTCTTTAGTGGCTACAAAGGGTAGCTTTGTCCACTGCTTCATCATATCCCTGCATGCCCTGATATATATATTATTCATGTCTACCTTAAATTCTGAAAAAATCTGAAAACTGTTGTAAACTGTGGGCGAAAACTGTGGTTTACGGTTGATCCACATTTGGATGTTCATCTCCATGAGCACCTAGAATATCTTGCTATCGCATATCCTTGTAGCATCCTTTGTGGCCAAGAGCAAAGTGTACTTCACAGCCTCCTATAAATATTTGTCAATTATGGGGAATTGATTATCCTCCAACAATTCCCCTGCTACAAGCGCTATGGACAACAAAAACCATGCATAGTGGAAGGATTTACCCTACTCCTGGGCTTTGCGACAATTCTTTGAAAATTCCTTGCAGAGGAATTTGGACCAATTAAACTGGATGCTCTCCGCGCATTTCTCGGCTAGCGCGACCACCGACGCAGGTACCTCATCTACGTGGCACTTGCGCATAACTTTTCCTGCAAACATTTGGTTTGCCACATGTACTACTTTGTCCTTGATGTTGGAGATGGCATAGCCCCTCTTCTTCATTTCCAGCTTGTACTTCTTCTTCATGGCCTCGTGATGGCCAAATAACTGCCCTTCCCTTCCGATATGGTCGTTGGGTCTTCTCCTTTGTATGGAATCTAGGAGATGCGATGAATCAAGTATGTCGTGATGGGGATGGGCTCCTCCAGCCATAAGCACCCATCATGCACTAGGTAGAGCAACTTCCTGATGACAAAAATGGTTACTGGGGCACGATGGAAATGTGGCACCGAAATTAGGTTCAGTAGCCCCGCCTTCTCCACTCCGCACAACCACTTTCGTGGCTCTAATGCTATCACCACCCCCGCGGTGTTCTGCTTCATGAGGTTTCCAGTCTCAAGGTGAGGGAAGTTCTCGTGGTTAGCGAGGTCCCAATCTTTGAATTTCATGGATGGCACGTAGCCCAGGTGCATGCCTTCATACATAATGCCATCTGGGATGAGCGGGGTCTGGAGCGAGCTCTTGGTCTTGTCCAGGTCCTTGGGCACTTTTCCCTTCCCTTTTCGCAGGGGACATAGGCGGGTAGTTTTGTCACAGAGTGCCTAGGCTGGGTATCCACTTATATGCCTTCATCTTCTTCTTCTACAATGATAATATCCTATAAATCTTCTTCCTCTTCGTTTGTTTCCATGGCGATAGCTTTCCCTTTCTCCTCCATCGATAGTTTGTTTCGCAACAGGTTCCACGGGGACACACATATGGGAGCCATTGCTTGTTTATCCTTCTTGGGTCTTGGCATACGCGATGATTTCAAGATATTTTCCACAATCCTGGCACCTTCTGGAACATCCCCCATAGTTAGGGCCTACGCGGCCTCCTCGGCGGTCACTTCTGCTATCCCCATGCCATCCTTAGTTGTTGTCATTGTATCTGTGTTGTAATCTGTCACTCACGAATTCAGGGGCTCAATCAACGCTCAACTCACAACACGCAGGGTTCTGCTCAATTGCTTAATTTGAAAATGACCAAGTGTTGTTTGTTGCACAACCCTTTGTATTTTATAGTGCTTTTTGAATTCGAATTCGTCCGTTCCCCCAATTCTGGTTCATTAATGCTTTCTTGGCAGTAGATTTTCCCAAATCTTGCGCATAAATTTCATCTTAAATGCTTGCCACCCGCTCCATTTGGCCTCAAGTCAAGCATCTCATTGTGAATAGTGACTTCAACAGTCACTTTCTAGCCAACCCATGCGGCAGCGCAGCCCCCCATGCGTGGTCATGAACCTTGTCACTCTTTGCTTCTGTGTGCATCCCAATACCACACAGCTCCTGGGCAGAATAGTTTATAGTCCCGCGCTCCCTTCCAACTACCTGGAGCGCTAAGACTATCCTTCCCTTGGGTAGTCAGGTGGCCGCACCACCCATGTGGAGTTCCATCATGTCCGTTGTCATGGTTCCTAGAGAATCCCCACCTTGTATTTTTATGGTCAGCATCGTGCACTTCACCAATTGAAACACGCTACCCTAGTCACTATGCTTAGCAATATGCAGTTCAAGCCAAGGAATCAGAATAATCAATTCACGGCGATAGTTCTCAAACTTTTTCGTATGATCGTACGCACCTTGCCTTACCATCCTAGTTTTTTCAGTGAGAAACTCTTCCTTTATCTTGTCCTCCAACTTCTTGACTTCCGCATCCACCAGCGTGCTTTTCTTTCTTAACCGTACCCTATCTTCTTCAAGTTCTTGGAGTCTAAGGTTTCCCTATTGGATTTCAGCTTCCAAGGTTCTAGGAATCATCGTCCCTACCAGTGATGGATTAGGTTGTTCAAGTACTAGAGGGCTTATAGTGTTCGTCTCACATTCTAGCCTTGGTAGTGCCTGCATGGTTAGGTTCTTGCACGTGGTCCTATATGCCCATAGAACCACTGGTACGCTCAGGTCCCAGTCAATCCATTTCACATTGTGGACCCTGTTCAGTACTTCGCACACTTTTTCAAAGGCTTCTACGTGAATACGCTTTTGCATGCTTGGTCTTACCATACTTCCTAGTCATCGTTCGCACCATTGCCTTGCCCGTTCCTACTTTCCGATCGTGTTTCCTACCGTGCGGATGGTGTGCCTTCATGCAGGCTGCACACCATACGCCTGTACCCATCTGGACAAGTGGGCACGCGGAATCTTTCGTCCATGATACTTGGATTTCATCCGCATCTGAGGCTTCCCAAATCGTAGGCGCATCATCCTTCTTCATCCACGCCAGTCCTCAAAATTATGCTGGTGCATATCCCACCACCTTGCGGGTGTAGCATGCAGTACCCATTTTAGAGCATCGAACCGCTACTGTTCCGACACTTTTTCACATTTGTTCAGGAAATCATCCACCTCGCTCAACTTGTCATACATAGGCGGGTCTCTTACCTCTGTTGTCATGTAGCGCAGTGACTTTATCATCATGTTGCAGTTGAGCGTGGTTACCTCGTGTAATCGGTTCTGCCATCATTCTATTTCCTCATCCGAATCTAAGGTGCAGGAGCTTTCGCACTCCCACGAGAGTCTACCATCCGCTATTAGATTTACCCAGTCCTGCTCCCACGCGATTATCTTGTAGATACATCCTAGATCGTCATCACTATCGTAGTCATGCACTGACTCTATGTAGCACGATCCTTCCGCAAGGTATAAAGGTACCACTACACGCAATGACTTTTTCTCAAAAATCATCTTGCGCTTCTTTAGATTTATCACTTCATTCATGTTAGTGGCCCAATCTATTCCTAGTAGCGTGGGATAGGGATTGCTATCATCAACAATCTCTATTTCTTTGAAATCTACAAGTGCGCTCGCACCTTCGATATCTACCATTATTCCCTGCAATTTTCCATAGGTAGGATCTTTTGTTGGTTCACCATTCGCAATAGAATAGGAGATCATTGCAGCACAGGCCTACCCATGTGCTCCCATGTCTACTTTGGCAGGATGTTCGTGTCTGATCCTAGATCCAAAATCACTTGATCCATTTCATATTCCCTGATCTGTGCGGTCAATCTCATCTCTCTTCCTGTTCGCATTGTGTGCTTCCCAAGCTTCCGGACTATGTGCAGTTCTCCTGGCGCGGTCCCAGAACATCTAGTTATGAGTTCTTGCAGTCCCTTCACAGCCTTGCTGTCACGCAGTAGCTTCATGCATGTCTCCAAAAAGGTAGTGAGCATTGATGGGTCCATTTCCGATTCCAATTTGTCTTCACTACCTAAAGTGGAGGCCTCCATGAAGCTCTTCTTAGCTTCCGGGAATGTCTCCTTAGCACGCTCCAAATCAAATTTTGGTTCCTTTGTTGGAGCCTTGCAAACCCAGGCACTTTCTTCGGGCTGCTTTCCTTTGTCATCACCTGTCGTGATACCACTTCGGAGCACGATTTTTACATTCAGGTCTTCCTCACGTGGCTCAGACCTCATCATTTGTAGGTTCTGAGTTGGGAGAGGTTGGAGTGTTCCTTTATCGCACAGCCTCGCTATCAACGTCGGACAATCCTCTGTGTCATGATCAAACTAGGTACAATATAAGCATGATGGTCTCATCAGATTTGTACAATTATGGCAATAATGCCCTGGTCCTTCGCAATTGTAACATATCAGTTGTTCGCGACCTCTTCTTGGTCCCAGTCCACGTCGACCTCGTCCGCGCCCCTGAAATCTAGTGTGCGTCATCCTCGCATTTTGATCGAGAGCTCGTGTTTCAGTCTGAACTCTGTAGGTAGGAGTCTGATCCATCATCAGTTCATAACTTCTACAGGTACGCTCATCATGGCCTATTGACCTATAGAAATTACTGAACAACTACTAGGAAGCCTGCGTATACTTCTGTAATAGATAGCAGTTATCTATAACATGCTTCCCTCCTATCTAACAAATTGTGCACCATAATGCAAGCACCACGCTCAGTCCTGCTTGTGCCTCTAGTCTCAATGGCATTGGTCCTCCTCCCACCAGGTAGTTCACGAAGACTGAACAATGGTCCTTGTCATGTCCCTAGCCCTTGCATTGTACGCACCATACCTCCTCACGCGCTTCTAGGCGAGCTGCCTTGTCTTGTTTCAACTCTGCATCTCAAGACACAAGTTTTTCAACTGCACATGGATCTTTTGAACTCTCAGGTTAGGATCTTGTATCGAGGTCTCGTTCAATCTCATGCGATCTCCAAGGCCTCGGCCTGAGTGGATAGCTTCTGCTATGACAATGCATTCCTTAGATGCAGCGTTAGTGATGCTACAGACCATGCGTAGTGTTTCCCATCCGTCAAGGTCATGTTGGCTTCACAAATCATAGCCTTTAGTCTCTAATCCATCTCCCAGGGGGTCTTGCCTGGAAGCATTGCGATTTCCTTAAATCTAATAATCGATTGTGTCTCTGATTTTGGCCTACGAAATTCCATATTTAGCACAACTTGGATATCCGTGATCCCTACATTTGGATTGTCATTGGAGTACTTAATGTACCAAATCAGTGCATGATCCTGTAAAGTGCTGACTAGTGTTGCTTTCTTTATGTTGTCATCCGTGACTCCCTGCCTTCCCATACAACCCTTACCCTAAACCAAAACTGGTCTGGATCTTCATTTCCTACTCCTTTGAACACCTGCAGTTTTATCGCGCTTGCCATATTGAACTGTGGTGGTGGCAGAGGTGGTGTGGGAAAAGATGGGGGTGAAGATGGTGAAACTAGCGGTGGTGTAGGTGGAAGTGGTATGTGCGGAATTTTTTGTTTTATCAAACTGATCACACTTCTTGGTGAGACCTTCACAAGCTCTTCCTCACTTTCGCGTGGAGGTGATATCAAGGGGCTAGTTTCTAGTTCTGTGCTACCTTTGTTTCTATAGATCCTCCCACTTCGCGTAGCCCCAAACATCAATTTATTCGCATAACCTGCTTTTCACACAGTAGCATTTTAATCCAAGTGTTCAAAGATTTAATGTACTTACCTCGCGATCCTTTGAGGAAGCGTCATTCTACCTTGCTATAGCTCATTGAAGTATCTACTACAAACTCAGTGATAAATCCCCCTATAATTAAATCAAGCCAGTGATCCACAATGCGCGCAATCTTATCTTCTGATGCTTCCCATCTGCGCACCAACTCTGGAGTCCACACAATAGGTTTTTCAATCCTACACCTTCCCTGACTATCTGCTAACTTCGCGATCCACTTGTACAACTCAGAGGGGAATGATGTAAAGAAAATTTTCTGGATTTCTGTATATAAGTAGAAATCTAACCACTCTTCCTTTGATACTCATGGATTCCTGTTTCCCTACACCGTGAACTTGTGAATCTTTCTGTCCAACCACTCTTCAATTCCTTTCTTTTTCAGATTCCAGTGATATGACATCAGACATCTCTTATGCAGATCTCGGTCCCGTCAACAGAACCATTTGTTGGCTTATTGGGGCATGACCCAGGTTTTGAGTTCAATTAGCCAAATAAATCCCTGTACTACTGGCCTTTTTAGCAACGGTTTGTGGAGCGCAGACTGAGGTCTCACCCGAAGTAGTATGGGAGGGTGCTAGAACAAGGTTTCCACACCTTGGAGATGTCTGATGGGTTCAAGTGGTCCGCGGTTTGAACCTACGCGCAGGTTGCTTCACGCACTTTCCTGTACCTTGTGGCCCGATATACTGCCTACACGCAGCCCTACTCAGGGGTTGAATGTTGCACTTCTGCATTATTACCAAAGACTTTACTGGTATTCCAATGTTATTTGATTATCTTATCCTACTTGCATGCTTTAAGCTATACTTAGCAACATAAACCATTCATACAGGTGCGCGCAGTAAATAAATAGTATATTTGCAAATCAAATCAAACGTTCATTAACCCAAGAACAGATACACACAATTATGATAAAACTTCTCTTTATTAATTCCTTCCTCAATTATAGACTCGACTCTACCCTCCGCACTCAGTTGCAGTGGTCCACGCACTCAGTTGTGGACTACTAGGCCTCTGCGCACTCCGCTACAGAGTCTTCTCCTACTCTACGACCCAAAGACACAATTTACACTTGCTTCCTTAGCCTCTCTTCCTATTTCTCTACTTCCCCTATTTACACTTAGAGCCTTGCTCTATTTATACAATCCCATGGTCCGTGGACCATGGGTAGGTCTATCCAGCTGACATTACATTACAAAACTAGAGTGAACAACCCTGTGACTCTATCATACTTTTCGCGCTCCGCGCCTGCAATTCACAGAGCTTTACAACAAGATTGGGTCAACACTTGGGCTTTGAGCCCCAAAACATGCCTTGGGGGGGATTCCATGCCCAACAAATTGTAATATGCTAAAACAATAGATTTGAATCTACTATACTCATCAACAGAAAAAAAATTAAACAATTGCAAGATCATGAAGCATACAAGAGAAAGAATTCAATAAAAAATACACAATTATTTCTTGGGGAAAGCCACAGCTAAAAGCCCCTGTTATCTGTATATTGCATTAGTCAGAAAATATGAGAAGATTACAATTCTTTTCTCAAGCCTGAACAACCTCTGCACTATCTCTATCAGTCTCACAGCTTCCTAGACAAGCCTTGGCCAATACTTAACCAATTTCCTACTTTCCCTAGTCCCTATTTCCTTGCATCGTTTCCTTGGTATTAGAGTCACCCCTATTAATTATGGAAATTACTCAATTGGAATTGCATAATCCTCATTGGATCACTGCATGCACCACCTGTACAATTCAGCCCTGAAATCCAATCTCAACTGGGTAACTCTCATATCTGACATGCAAGAGTTATTTATGAGGGAATCATCAGTTTACTAGTTGATCGATGCAGATAGCACCACACTACTAGACCACCCACTAGTTCCTCCAATAGTTGGAACTAGTTTAAATGACTTTATCTCAATTAAACTAGATTAATTAATTATAACTCAAAATAAAATTAACTAGGGCTCCTATATTATAGGAGACATTCTACATGACTCAAGTTAGACCCTCAAATCGAATTAACTGAGCCAACTAAGTCAAAACAACTTAGTTAACTAATACAAGTTGTCATTTGTGGAATTACAATTTTATTCCCAATTTAATTCAAGGACAAAATTAAATTAGGATTTTCTTGTTTTATTTTCAATGCTCCCTATCAACAAGAAAGTGATTATCTGCTACCCCGATCCTACCTCTATGAAACTTGAATTTTCATCTTAAAATTTCCTTTGTAAAAATATCTGCCTCATGTTTTGATCCAAAATGGATTTTGGATAGACTCCTAAGTCTAAGTGTACCTCACTGAGGAAAATGAAAGTCCAAGGAAGTTCCTGGAACTAGCCCCATTATAGAGATCATCTCATTCTGAATGTACTGCAACATGAATGGGCCAAAATTGACTTAGAATGCATAAGTTACCATAAAATGAAGCGGCCTTTTTCCTTTGAAGAAAAGAGGAAAAATCCATTTCAAATGGGTCCTAAAAACCCTCTAAATCTTCAAGTCTTCTAAAAATCCTCATAAAAGGTCAAAACCACTGCAAAGGAGAAGTTTAAAAAAATTTCGGGTTACACTATCAGAACCCAAAAACATGAAGGAAACCATGAAATCGAGCCTATCAGAGGTTTAAGTCAACAATGAACATAGGCAGTCGGATTTGGCCGATCAACAGTCCAAATCCGATCGGCATATTGCACCAGCGGTGACAAGCGGAGGCATAACATGCAATGGGACCGGGCCGATGTGATACCGTGTTCGTCGATATCGATGGATTGCAATCGGTGTTGACATAGACCCTATCATATGGGAAAGACCTCGGGCTTGTGCGATCTGTGATTGCGACTTGTCGTATCGCAATATTGCATTGTCGCATTACAGAGGAGTGGGGATATGTTATATGGTATATATGTGATGCGATGGCTGGACCCGATGGCAATATGAACCGGGTTTAATATATTTTGAAATCTGTCAAAAGGCATTTTTTAGTGTATTTTCATATATTTTGTTATTAAACAAAATACAAAGGTGAAGCGCGATGCGATGAAAGCCGGACCCGAAAGGGTTCCAAAATGAAAATACATGATATTTGAAATCTGTCGTGAGCCATTTTACGTTCTTTTCACAGTTTGACATATTTTTAAAAAATACAAAGGAACATGCCAATTGTGACTTGCGATAGCGACTGAGGGTGGACCTGATTGTGTTATGAAGCGGGGTTATGAAAATTTGAACTCCGGAATAGTGTTTTCTGTGGATTTTCCCATGTTTTTACAACGTTCTCTATGTAAACACAGAAGGACTGTTTCTAGGGATTTCAAGCGCTGATAGTTCCCTTCCGTTGTGGAATAGGTGGCATCCATCCCCGAGGGCATTTAACAATGATTACTAAAGCTTAGGGAAGGGATTCAAGCAGACAAAACAGGAAGACGAAGAGCCCGAGAGGGAAAGAAAACAAACAACGCCGATTGGGCTTAAAAGCCATGAATGTCAAAGATAGAGGGCTACTGAGTTGATTTTGGGTTGTTGTCGTTGATACTTGAGGTTTTGCTACTGAAAGTAAAGCTAAAGTAGGAAGCTAAGGCAAAAGAGGCAGCGCAGAAGCCAAAGAGGCAGCGGAGAAGCAAGAGAGCAGCCAAGGGAGTCACTTGGAAGCCAAGTGAAAAGCCAAGAGGGTTGTAACTTGATAGAGGGCATAAAGAAGCTAGAGCGAAGAGCTAGAGAGCCAGAGCCAGAGCCAAAGACCCAGAGTCAAATCCAAGAGCCAAAACCAAGAGCCGAAGAGCCAAAGTCAGAGCCAAGAGCCAGAACCAAGAGCCTAGAGCCAGAGCCAAGAGCCAGAACCAAGAGCCTAGAGCCAGAGCCAAGAGCCAGAATTTCAAGAGCCAGGGATAAAATGGTGTCTGACCCCACTATTTATGTGTCGAACAGCAGGAGTTGAGCCAAGAGCTTGTAAAAAGGACTTATACCATAATCCTAGAGAGCCTAGTTGAGTTTAGTAGAGCTCACGGAGGTGTAGCCCAAGAGTTGTGGGTGAACTCCAAATTAAATTGTTGTTTCTGTGTGTGTTTCACTGTTGCATTGTCTCTACTATTTTATTTACTATTATATGCATTTATATATAAGTTTAAGCACATTTACATATCAGCTAAAACAACAGATTTTTAAAGTATATAATCAATTTAAAACAAGCATAAGCATACACTATATTGTCAAGCATTTCTTAATTTTGCACTGGTTAATCAATAAGACTTGGGAAGATTTTAAAGCTTTGGAAGTGGGAGAGGTTCTTGTAAGTTAAAAAAGAAGCCTAAGAGCCCCATTTTCAGATTAGGTGGCATCAGAGCTTAAGATTGATTAACCACACCTTTAAGAAGGTTATATCAGAATGCTTGGTTGGCAGAGCAGAGACTGCTTGTCTGAAATGTCTTTGAACAGCAAGAGGCTGATTGTATGCTTGTTTTGTAGACTAACTATTTTCTAAGTTTGCAGAGGTGAAGGGAAGGCTACTGATAGCTCAGTCCAGGAAGGACAAATAGGAAGAAGGGCTAAAGGCATTCTTATATCCCAAGGACCTCAAGGCAATCCAAAGCACAAGAGGTTTGTTGCAAAAGGTTGTTGAATAAGGTCTTTATTTATCTTGTTGAAGTTTTTTTGTTCATTGGCATAATGACAACTTCTACAAGTGGGTCCTCAAATTCTGCTCTCTTCACAAGATTTTTTGATGAAGACATGAAGCAAGAATTGTCCACCATGATGGATATGGTGAGAGAAATGTATGAGGATGGAAGGAAGAGCAACATGCTTAAAAAGTAGCTAAATTCCATGAAGGAATAGAAGCAGTTGCTTGCTAACAAATTACGGGAAATGGAGAGGCAACTTCATATCATAAATATGAACCTGAAAAGGATGCATGAGTTGGATACATAGCTCTTTGTTGCCCAAGAAGCCTTGGTCAAGTATCAACTTCAAGAAGAGGTAAACCATTCCAGTTCATCTTCAAATTCCTCTAAGGATGCTTATATTGGTTCTTTTGAAAAACATACTAGAGGCATAGGTTACAAGCTAATGTCCGAGATGGGCTATGAAGGAAAAGGCTTAGGTAGACATGCACAAGGTATTGTTGAGCCAATAATGATAGAGGAAAGGCCTAAGTATTTGGGTCTTGGCTATGGACAAGCTCATGGAGAAAGTTCCAAAGCTGCCATGAAGGCCATTGAAATAGCTCCAAGAAGGGGTTGCATTACAGAGTGTGAAGATTGTATTTAGGAAGAATGCAATAGCTTGAAACATCATTGCAGGAAGCAGGTGTTTAGAAGCACACACTTGAACCAGAGAGTTGTGGAGACTTTGACAGCCTTGAAGAGATTGATGGTGTTCCAAAGGGAGCTACTTCTTCACTCAATTAACCTCCCCATGAAGGCAATAAAGGTAAAATAGGCAGGTATAAATCTGGTTTTAAACAAATTCATTTTGATTGTGCAAAGCATGATAAATTTCTACATAAGTGTGGGGAAACAGTTGCATGTTCCTTTTTTGGTTTGGATAACCATAATGTTTCTATATGTTGGAAGAGAATGGCCACATAGAGGAAGCAGGAGAAGGAAAATAAGCAAGAAGCCAAAGGTCCAGTGGACAAGGAAAATCATGCTGTCAAGAGGATGCACATGCAGTGCACTTACTACCATAAGCAAGGACATCTTGCTGCAAAATGTTGGACACTGAATCCAACAATGCTTCCACAAAAACTGAAGAAAGTGGAAAGACAAGATGGCAGAAATGGAAGTGAAGATTCCATGAATGATGTGTCTTAGAATGATTCAAGTCATGATGCTGATGTGCAGAGAAAGGTAGTACCTTTGAAAGGGATTGGTAAGGAACGGTTAGAGTTCTTATCCAATTAAGATTGCATGTCTATTAATGCATCTACATTATATTTCATTTCAGCTTCGAAAGTACAGTGTGCTTAAGTGAAAGTTGAAGGTTGAAATGCATGCATGAGCATGATATGCATGAACACAGGGATGTTGATGATTTCCTTGTTTTTGAACATGTATGTGTAATTAACTTGCAGGGTTGATTGCTTTGACATGCATGTGATGCCATGTTGACTTGGGAGAAGTTAACTTGGTCTCCAAACAGAGATAATGATGAAGTGTTTTCATCTTTTGTGAAAGAGTCCTAATGGTATTTTTCTACATGCTTGACTTGAAGGGTCATTTGTTTAAAGGCATCTTTTGTGGCCTTGTTACCTAGTCCAACATTTGTATTTATATGTAAGACATGGAGGTGTTCATAAGATGTGAAAATATGTTTCTTTGTTGAAGCAGGAGTTTAGGCCATCTAGTTGTTATTTGCATTTTTGTTGTTGTTAAGAGTTGTTGTTGACAGCTTGTCAAATTTCAGGTACAAATGAAAGTTTTGTGGAGAAGATGTAATTCACACTTGTTTGAGCCACCTTGGATCAATTATCAAGGCAGAAAAGCTCAAACTACCTTCTATGACCATTTCAGTAGAAGTTCTGCCGAAAGGCAAGGAGGAAGACAACTCTTCCCAGAAGACAAGCCCATCCAAGAAGGGAAGTTGTCAAAAAATTTGGTTCAGAGGCACTATGCAAAGGAAAGTATAGGGAGGCTGAAAGAAGAGGGTGAGTCACTCTCATTTACTGCTCGGATCAATGTATCAGTATTTTGGAGACCAAAAGTTCTTTTAGTGGGAAGGCATGATCCAAAATGGATTTTGGATAGACTCCTAAGTCTAAGTGTACCTCATTGAGGAAAATTAAAGTCCAAGGAAGTTCTTGGAACTAGCCCCATTGCAGATATCATCTTATTTTGAATCTACTGCAACTTGAATGGGCCAAACCTGACTTAGGATGCAGAAGTTATCATAAAATGAAGCTGCCTTTTTCCTTTGAAAAAAGAGGCAAAATCCCTTTCAAATGGGTCCTAAAAACTCTCTAAATCTTCAAGTATTCTAAAAATCCTCATAAAAGGTCAAAACCATTGCAAAGGAGTAGTTTCAAAAAATTCGGGTTACATTATCGAAACCCAAAAACATGAAGAAAACCATGAAATCAAGCCTATTGGAGGTTCAAGTCAACAGTGAACAATAGTCGTCGGATCTGGCCAATCAACGGTTTAGATCCGATCGGCATATTGCATCGGCGGTGACAAGCAGAGGCATAACATGCGATGGGAACAAGCCGATGCGATACCGCGATTGCCGATATTGGCAGATCGCAATCGGTGTTGACATAGACCCTATCATATGGGAAATACCTCAGGCTTGTGCAATTTGAAATTGCGACTTGTCGCATTGCAATATCACATCGGTGGCATTACAGAGGAGTGGAGATATGCTATATGGTATATATGTGATGCAATGGCCAGACCTGACAGCAATATGAATCGGGTTTAATATATTTTGAAATCCACTGAAAGGTGTTATCGGGAAATCTTGTGTCTACACAGAGCTGTTAGTCCCACTAAGACGGGTAGCTATCTTAGAAACAAATATATTAAAGTTACTTTTGTTTTCCTTTATGAGAAGTAGATAGGAGAGGATCAAAGAATACCAACCTCAATCTTTCGCTCGGTTCTTTTCTTGTTCCTTCTCCTCACCGACAGGTCTTTGCCGCTTATCCCTTGACCACTCTGCTTCAAAGAGTACCTGTAAAGTCAAAGCAGCATAATACCTTCAAAGTGCAGAGATCTACAATCATAAGCAATATAGGGCTAGATATATATTGACCACACAAATGCATATATTATCAAACATACAAGAATGTGGAGGAAAACTTGAATAGCATTATTGATATAAAGATTAGAAGAGAGGATTACAACCCATTGATTTGACCCAACGTCATCCTCCCAGCATGAAAGCCCTTCTTCACCTCATGAAAAGCTTAGATCACCCAACACCATGATATTCCACCAAGAAACCAAGAACACTTCCTTACAAGATACAAAATTCAAGCCTCTAGATATCTAGGATGAGGGATCCATATATAGATGATTGCAGGGAGGTGAGTTAGCTTCTGGGATTTTGATTAGTGTCTTCTCTCTGATAGTTCTTGATTCCACTTGGAGATTTATGATCTCTTACTCATCCCTGGGCGAATTCAGAGAGGCAAGTGTCACAGGAGAAGTTTCTATAAGATTCCATGATCATCCACCTCGAAAACTGTCTCTGCTATTTGTCCATTCTCACCCATCGCACCCTATAGAAGGGCTTTCCAGTATGCATCGCACCTTTTACACAGGGCAGGTGAGATGCATCACACCCTTAGCACTAAGCAACCTGTATGGTCCAATTTTGACCAGTTCTGAGCAGTTTTCTGTGGAGAACTTTTGGGAGATGATGTAATCAGTTGAACTTGTTCCTTTAGGGCATGAAGCAACACTTTTAGGGACTCAGAAGCCCTTGGTTAATGGACATATATGATTAGGGTTGCAGTGCCCAAAAATGTCTATAACAGTTGCCCCCTAAAGCATGAGGTTGTTAATCTTTTGATGTCGGGTGAAATGCTTTATCATGAGGATTCGAGGTTTTTCGAACTGGAAGGTGACCTGTAATAAGATACAATACAATACATTATTTTCATAATATTTTCATGATCTAGCTGAGGCGGGAATTCCCATACTCAACTTTATAAATTCATTTTCATGTACATAGGACAGATAACTGTCTGTGTGGCAGACTGAGGATTTTGATAGAGCCATCATCCTTTGATTTGGATGATCATTTGTGCAGCAATGATGTACATTCGATGTCTTTATTTTCCTGAATATATCACAGCCCGGATGGATGAAACTAGATCTGGGGTCTTCAAACTCGTCTGATCTTCGCCCGAAGTACAAGTCGATCCATGTGAAAAATGTTCTGGAGTCGAACATGGAAAGACATCGCCTGATTACCAACCAATGATGTAAGATGTTAACAGGCATGAGAGGAATCACCAATAATGATGATGACCCTCAAGGTACGACAGTACTATTTGCATGGTGTGAAAATGGGACTTGGCGTCGAACACCACGCAAAATCTCTCGGTCGAAGGCCATTGATGTAAACCTATGGCCGAAAGAGAGAAACTTGCCATTAAGACATGCAAGCTTCAAAGTACTGAAAGGGTTGTTCCTAGGTCGACTTCTTGGATAATGAGTTGATGTCAACAAGAAGTGACCTGTCGTAGGAGGGCCTTAATGAATCCCACATATATGACACGAAACGGAGCAAATGACTTTTGGAGGTGAAAACAATCTGATGATACAGGGTTCAGGGTGGCGGTCATGAAAGAATGAAGCGTAAAGGTATTGCAGCAGATGAGACACAAGATGGGTTGGTGAATTCTCTGATCGACTTCTCTTGAACATATCAGCGACACTGAAATTGGATTGGTAGCATTAACCCCAAAGATGGATGGTACGGTGGACCAATGGTAATATGACCAGTGAATGGAATAACCCAACCCGACTCAATCATGGTGATGGAGTGAAAGTGTCATGTTCAAGAGCGACTCGCTACCAATAAAGTTTCTTCAAGTTTTCTTCCCAATTTTTCCCCAGTCATTGCTAACCAGTACCTCTTTATTTTTATCAAGCTTTAGGAGGATAACATATGCTTGTTCTATAATTTTCCCTTCGGGCAAACCTGTCGCTATGTTTTAATGATCCTAGCGACAGTGAAACGCGTTCTTGTCTGTATGGACAAGTTTGTCGCTATTGGTTTTAACGAGTTTAACGACAAAGACAACTCGGTCTTTTTTCAATTTTAGAGAGTCTGAAAAGGGACGGAAAGGAAACTCCAGTGATCCTTTTTCATCATGTAATCCCTTAAGTCCGAAAAAGTATAAAATAATACGAAAGGGATGAATTTTCGATAGTTTTAACGAGCCGAACAAGACAAGCGCTCAATCTTTTTGTGTAATAATCCCTCAGGTCCAAAAAGATTAAAATCTAGAGGATGGATAACACTCCCGGTAGCTTTAATGAGCTGGAGAGGCCAACTGCTCGGCAATCTTTTCATATTTTACGAGTCAGACGAAAATAGCTTAAAGGAGACTCATTTTTTGAGGAACAAGTGATAATTTCAGGTAGCAGCTAATTCTAGGTAAGGTTTGGAATTTTCCAATCATGGCAGTGTCACAAGGATGGCTAACAGAATCACTCTTCGCAGCTGTTCCTCAAAAGGGGTAAACAATCAAATGGAGGCGAATGATCGGCTAAAACAGAGTGGAGGTGATGATGAGAACACGACCAAGGCTCAAGAGCTGATGATAATGCATTTACAATGGTTACTTACTGGAAATTGGTTCATTTTTTAATGAGCTTAAACTCTAGGGGAAACATTTTCTCATTGCTTAGGTTTAATTTTTAACAAGCTTGAACTTCACGTAAAAACTGCTCGTGCCAGTCGTATCATAAGGACATCCCATCGGTAGATTCCATTTTTATGGAGCTTGCACCTTTCGAAGCTTTGCTCCGTATCCTTTCATTATGCAAATTAGGAACGACCAATCCTACGAATTTAAAGGGTTTGAGAATCTACAAACTAAGAAAATAAATGGTCATTCTTCACTTGCACTCAAAAAGGTTTGCATGCCCCCAGGTATAGTGAAGTAGAGTTTCCAGGTTACCCTTAAATTTGCAGACAAAACATTTGCTCTATCAGGAAAGGCCTACCTTCTGATGGAGGTATTTTCTTCGATTCTAATACCCTCTTCCTATATGGATGCACGTCGGACCAGTCACATTCCTTTGCAGAAACCTACTCTATACCCAGAGTTTTCCTGCCGAAGCAGACTAGGGTGCATGCCCCCTGGGTTTCAGTCCTGACCCCCGAATTACTCACGTTCTTTAGGTGGACGGACTGGAGATTGATGAGACATTCCTTGCATAAAAAGACCATTCAGGGATGGCATTTGACTATTAGCTATGTGTGAGCCGGGGAATGGAAGCTGATCTACGAGCTGGACCACTCGGCCTTCATGCGGAAAACACATTACTCGAAAGAGTGAGGAGACAATGGCTCCCATGCTATAAATATAATCGCGCCCAAGGAGTAGATTATAATCTAAAGGTCCTTGGACTACCATTACGTTCATATAAACGGTTTTCCTTCTCAAAGTTATAGGCAAATTTGGAAGGATCCCTAATGGTCGACTGGTTCCTTTATCAAAGCCTGTTAGATTCTGCATCTCAGGCAGAAGCGATGGTGAACCAAGCGCTTTCCAAGTAGTTAAGGAAAGGATACTCACAGAAGCCCCCTCATCTATGATGGTACCGACCATGACCATTCTGTAGGTTTGAACAATGATTCGGAATGGTACACTAGCGAGTAAACGGGGTCTGCCTAGTAGATTCCAATCGAAGGAAACAACTAGGTTGCTCGGAGGTGGGACCGAATAAACGGTCCGATACGACTCTGACGAACTTCCTTCCTGTGGTAAAGGAATGGGTAGATTGCCCCCATGTTCATCGAAGTCTGTGTTTACAAAAAGAATTTGAACGGTGTCATTCTCATTCTCTTCGATGATTGTATCATCTGAAGATGGACCTTTCGAAGACAAGACCAGGTCGACTGCCGCCTCGACCTTTTGACTTTCGTCTAGTATGGATTCGGCGGGTTTATCTTCAAGGATAGATGCTTCGACTGACTACAAAGTTGTGTCGGTCAGATTTTCAACTAACAATGGACTCGGTAAGAGTTTCTTATATCCAAGAGGAAGCCACAGCAGTGAAGCGAGACGGTTATCCAAGACTCTTTTAGCTTCGTCCAGGAAGGGACAACGGTGGATGGCATGATTTCCTTCCAACAGTTTGCAAGGAAATTTACATCTTCCTTTCTGCCCAGAGACTTCATTTTCACTAGTTGATGGTGTACTTTCAACATCATCGTCAGAGGTTGATGACACTGGATTGCACAAACGAGGAGACCAGTCCCTTAAGATCCGGGGGATACAAGGACAATCTCGATGATAGTGGTCCCCTTTCCAAATGACACATGGAGATTTAGGTCTGGACGGTGCCGTGTGTGGATTTTCGCTAGATGATGCATGGTTACCCCTTTTTGCCTTTGGCTCCTTCTTCTCCTTCCCCTTCTTCTCCTTCTTAGTCACTTGATTTTTTGCTTTACCAACTTCATCAAGCGAAGAGGAAGGAGGAGAGGGAGAAACGGACGAAGTAGAAGGTTGAGGGGTAACTCTAGTATCGTCTAGTTGCTGACTTGATTGTTCAGGAATCACAGTATTCTGAACGAAAGAGGTCGAGAAGAGCCATATTGGCAAGTCAATCGTCAATCCTGGAAGTGACAATGTGGCCATATGAGGTGCACCAACATCTCCCCAAGAGGAGAAAGGACCAGGATTTCCTCCAAGGGGAAATCCTTGGTTGGTGGACTCCATTTTCTCAACCTAAGACCAACGAGGGAATAGTGACGTTATTCCGATTAAAATAAATTTTAGACACTTTGACACAACTTGCTTTTTCAATTTTTAAGAGTCGAGAAAAAACAAAAGATGACTCTATTCGCCTTCGATTTTTAATGAGCCTAAAGTGACAAGTGCTCAGATGGACCTTTTCCTTTAAGGAGTTTGAAAAGGAACGAAAGAGACTACTCTGGAAATCTAGACAGAGGGATTACCAAACCAATCGCAAAACTGTAGAATAGTGTTTATGGTACGGCAGTCAATCTTCCCGAATGCTGTGTTCAGTGCATTGCAATTGATAGGGCAGCAGACACGGCTTCCTATGGATAAAGGATATAGCCTATTGTGGTCTCCCAATATATACTCGACGGTACGTGGGAGCACAAGTCTGTACTAGCACTTGTCGTCTCAAAGAGGAGGAATCACCCAACCTATGATGAAAGCGATAGTTACCAGGCTTTATGACGTCGGAATACGTCTCTAGCCTAGACTTCTAGATGTTGTGCGTTAGGTTCCAAAGCATTTTTATGTTCATTGAATTTATTTTATAGTTTATCTTTCTTAAGAAAATTTCCTTTCAGGTTCACCACGTGATGTAGATATACAATTCCTAAAATGCAATCTAAGATGATAAACAATCGTTTAATCTTCTTTTTGCAATGAAAATCCTAGCTACTAAAGAAAGAGAGATGATATTCTTTCAACATAGAGCAGAGAGCACACACTAGATGCACTGTCCTAAATCAAACCAACAAGCAATCTAAATGCAAATGCACATGCATGTATTTTTTTTCCGCTTTCTTAATGTGTGAATGACATAAAGAATGTTTAGTACAAATCTGAATTATCTTTTCAAAGCGACAGTACTAACAAATTTCTCTTCAAAAACGAAAGGAAGATAATGATGACACTTTACGACTTTGAATTGAAAACTGCTTTCGACACTTGAAAAACTACTAATTCAAATCAAATACAAGAGTAACTATATAATCGACCATCAAGAATGATAGGATTCTTTTCTTTGACTGAAAACGACACTTCCAAATCAAAAGACGACAATTTGATTACGCTACTTTTTGTAAAAGAAAACTGTAAACGGCGCACAATACATAAAAACATTCACAATTCTTTGTACTATGGAGGCAGAATCATGCAAAGGAAAGGAGTTTCCACAGTGGTATACTGATCACAGATATCAAAACTCCTGAATAAAACTGAAGAGAGTGAACAAATAAACCAAAATCTGGAAGCAGAAGAGGTATTATCTGATTAGCGCACCTGCAACACAGGGAAAGTGCAATGCAGCGCACCTACTGCACACGGGAGGTGTGATGCATCCAGATTCCCAAGAGAAAGTGTGATGGCCCATGGATGAGACTTCGACTTGGTTCTTGGCCACAGTTTGCAGCTTAGTTCAGGGATTTAGGCCGAGCTAATGATAGTCAGTAAATAGAAATCACAAGGGCTGATCTAATGAGGTTACTACAGCCACCACTAGGGAAATTAGGATGTTTGCAAATCGATTGTTCAGTTTATAAACAAAACTCGAACATAGACTGAAGCAACATTGATCTACTTTGCACTTGCATAGCAAATGCAGTTCAAAGGCTAGCTGGCTTAACTTCGGGCTCCGTCTATAAGTTTATAAAGCAAACAAGCTATTCGTTCCCCATCGGAGTTGCCATTTTGTTATCGGGAAATCTAGTGTCTATGCAGAGATGCTAATCCCACTAAGACGGGTAGCTATCTTAGAAACAAATAGATTAAAGTTACTTTCATTTTCCTTTATGAGAAGTAGATAGGAGAGGATCAAAGAATGCCAACCTCGATCTTTCGCTCGGTTCTTTGCTTGTTCCTTCTCCTCACTAACAGGTATTTTCTGCTTCTCCCTTGACCACTCCACTTCAAAGAGTACCTGTAAAGTCAAACTAGCATAATACATTCAAAGTGTAGAGATCTACAATCATAAGCAATATAGGACCAGATATATATTGACCACACAAATGTATATATTATCAGACATACAAGATTGTGGAGGAAAACTTGAATAGCTTTATTGATATAAAGATTAGAAGAGAGGATTACAACCCATTAATATGACCCAACGTCATCCTCCCAACATGAAATCCCTTCTTCACCTCATGAAAAGCTTAGATCACCCAACACTATGATATTCCACCAAGAAACCAACAACACTTCCTTACAAGATACAAAATTCCAGCCTCTGGATCTCTGGGATGAGGGATCCATATATAGATGATTGCAGGGAGGTGAGTCAGCTTCTGGGATTTTGATTAGTGTCTTCTCTCTGATAGTTCTTGATTCCACTTGGAGATTGATGATCTCTTACTCATCCCTGGGCGAATTCAGAGAGGCAATTGTCACAGGAGAAGTTTCTAGAAGATTCCATGATCATCCACCTCGCAAATTGTCTCTGCCATTTATCCATTCTCGCCCATCGCACCCTACAAAAGGGCTTTCCAGTATGCATCGCACCTTCTACACTGGGCAAGTGAGATGCATCACACCCTTAGCACTAAGCAACCTGTATGGTCCAGTTTTGACCAATTCTGAGCAGTTTTCTGTGGAGAACTTCTGGGAGATGATGTAATCAGCTGACCTTGTTCCTTTAGGGCATGAAACAACACTTTTAGGGACTCAGAGGCCCTTGGTTTATGGACATATATGATTGGGGTTGCAGTGCCCAAAAATGTCTATAACAAAAGGCATTTTTTAGTGTATTTTTGTATATTTTGTTGTTAAATGAAATACAAAGGGGAAGCGCGATGCAATGAAAGCCGGACCCGAAAGTGTTCCGAAATGAAAATACATGATATTTGAAATCTGTTGTGGGCCATTTTACGTTATTTTCACAGTTTAACATATTTTTAAAAAATACAATGGAATAGGTCAATTGTGACTTGCGATAATGACTAAGGGCGTACCTGATAGTGTTATGAAGTAGGGTTATGAAAATTTGAAGTTCAAAATAGTGTTTTCTAAGGATTTTCCCGTGTTTTTGTAGTGTTCTCTATGTAAACACAGAACGGTTATTTCTAATGATTTCAAGCACCAATAGTTCCCTTCCATTGTGGAATAGGTGGCATCCATCCCCAAGGGTGTTTAGTAATGATTGCTAATGCTCAGAGAAGGGATTCGAGTGGACAAAATAGGAAGACGAAGAGCTCGAGAGGGAAAACAAACAGACAGTGGTGATTTGGCTTAAAAGCCATGAATGTCAAAGACAGAGGGCTGCTGAGTTGATTATGGGTTGCTGTTGTTGATCCTTGAGGCTTGGCCGCTGAAAGTAAAGCCAAAGTAGGAAGCTAAGGCAAAAGAGGCAGCGCAGAAGCCAAATAGGTAGCACAGAAGCAAGAGAGCAGCCAAGAGAGTCACTTGGAAGCCAAGTGAAAAGCCAAGAGGGCTATAACTTGATAGAGGGCATAAAGAAGCCAGTGCGAAGAGCCAGAGAGCCTGAGCCAGAGCCAGAGCCAAAGAGCTAGAGTCAGAACCAAGAGCCAGAACCAAGAGCCAAAGAGCCAGAGTCAGAGTAAAGAGCCAGAACCAAGAGTCTAGAGCTAGAGCCAAGAGCTAGAGCCAAGAGCTAGAGCTTCAAGAGCTAAGGATAAAATGGTGTCTAAACCCACTGTTTATGTGTAGAACAATAGGAGTTGAGCCAAGAGCTTGTAAAAAGGACTTATACCATAATCCCAAAGAGCCTATTTGAGTTGACTAGAGCTCACGAAGGTGTAGCCCAAGAGTTGTGGGTGAACTCCAAATTAAATTGATGTTTTTGTGTATGTTTCAATGCTGCATTGTCTCTATTGTTTTATTTACTGTTATATGAATTTATATATATGTTTAAGCACATTTACGTATCAGCTAAAACAACAGATTTTCAAAGCATATAATCAGTTTAAAACAAGCATAAGCATACACTATATTGTCAAGTATTTCTTAATTCTTCACTGGTTAATCAATAAGACTTGGGAAGATTTTAAAGCTTTAGAAGTGGGAGAGGTTCTTGTAAGTTAAACAAGAAGTGTAAGAGCCCCATTTTTAGATCAGGTGGTATCAGATCTTAAGATGGATTAACGGCACCTTTAAGAAGGTTATATTAGAATTCTTGATTGACAGAGTGGAGACTGCTTGTCTGAAAGGTGTTTGAACAACAAGAGGCTGATTGTATGCTTTTTTTGCAGACTGACTATTTTCTAAGTTTGAAGAGGTGAAGGGAAGGCTACTGATAGCTCAGTCCAGGAAGGACAAATAGGAAGAAGGGCTAAAGGCATTCTTCTATCCCAAGGACCTCAATGCAATCCAAAGCATAAGAGGTTTGTTGCAAAAGGTTGTTGAATAAGCTCTTTATTTATCTTGTTGAAGTATTTTTGTTCATTGGCATAATGACAACTTCTACAAGTGGGTCCTCAAATTCTGCTCTCTTCATAAGATTCTTTGAGGAAGACATGAAGCAAGAATTGTCCACCATGATGGATATGGTGAGAGAAATGTATGACGATGGAAGGAAGAGCAGCATGCTTAGAAAGCAGCTGAATTCCATAAAGGAAGAGAAACAGTTGCTTGCTGACAAATTGCGGGAAATGGAGAGGCAACTTCATATCACAAATATGAACCTGAAAAGGATGCATGAGTTGGAGACACAACTCTTTGTTGCCCAAGAAACCTTGGTCAAGTATCAGCTTGAAGAAGAGGTAAACCATTCCAGTTTGTCTTCAAATTCCTCTAAGGATGCTTATATTGGTTCTTTTGAAAAACATACTAGAGGCATAGGTTCCAAGCTAATGTCCAGGATGGGCTATGAAGGAAAAGGCTTGGGTATACATGCACAAGGTATTGCTGAGCCAATAATGATAGAGGAAAGGCCTAATTATTTTGGTCTTGGCTATGGAAAAGCTCATGGAGAAAGTTCCAAAGTTGCCATGAAGGCCATTGAAATAGCTCCAAGAAGGGGTTGCATTACAGAGTGTGAAGATTGTATTCAGGAAGAATGCAATATCTTGAAACATCATTTCAGGATGCAGGTGTTCAAAAGCACACACTTGAACCAGAGAGTTGTGGAGACTCTAACAACCTTGAAGAGATTGATGGTGTTCCAAAGGGAGCTACTTCTTCACTCAATTCACCTCCTCATGAAGGCAATAAAGGTGAAAGAAGCAAGTATAAATCTGGTTCTAAACACATTCCTTTTGATTGTGCAAAGCATGATAAATTTCCACATAAGTGTGGGGAAAGAGTTGCATGTTCCTTTTGTGGTTTGGATAACCATAATGTTTCTAGATGTTGGAAGAGAATGGCCACATACAGGAAGCAAAAGAAGGAAAAGGAGCAAGAACCCAAAGGTCCAGTGGAAAAGGTAGATCATGTTGTCAAGAGGATACACATGCAGTGCACTTACTACCATAAGCAAGGACATCTTGCTGCAAAATGTTGGACACTAAATCCAGCAATGCTTCCACAAAAGCCGAAGAAAGTGGAAAGAGAAGATGGCAAAAATGGAAGTGAAGATTCCATGAATGATGTGTCTCAGAATGATTCACATGATGATGTTGATCTGTAGACAAAGGTAGTAACTTTGAAAGGGATTGGTAAGGAATGGTTAGAGTTCTTATCCGATTAAGATTGCATGTCTATTGATGCATCTACATTATATTTCATTTCACCTTCGAAAGTACAATGTTCTTAAGTGAAAGTTGAAGGATGAAATGCATGCATGAGCATGAGATGCATGAACACAGGGATGTTGATGATTTCCTTGTTTTTGAACATGTATGTGTAATTAACTTGCAGGCTTTATCACTTTGACATGCATGTGATGCCATGTTGACTTGGGAGAAGTTAACTTGGTCTCCGAATGGAGATAATGATGAAGTGTTTTCATCTTTTGAAAAAGAGTCCTAATGGTCTTTTTCTACATGCTTGACTTGAAGGGTAATTTATTTAAATGCATGTTTTGTGGGCTTGTTACCTAATCCATCATTTGTATGCAAATGTAAGACATGGAGGTGTTCACAAGATGTGAAAATCTATTTCTTTGTTGAAGCAGGAGTTTAGGCCATCCAGTTGTTGTCTGTATTCTATTGTTGTTAACAGTTGTTGTTGACAGCTTGTCAAATGTCAGGTACAAATGAAAGTTTTGTGGATTAGATGTACTTCACACTTGTTTGAGCCACCTTGGATCAATGATCAAGGTAGAAAAGCTCAAACTACCTTCTATGACCATTTCAGTAGAAGTTTTGCAGAAAGGCAAGGAGGAAGACAGCTCTTCCCAGAAGACGAGCCCATCCAAGAAGGGAAGTGGTCAGAAACTTTGGTTCAGAGGCACTATGAAAAGGAAAATGTAGGGAGGCTAAAAGAAGAGGGTGAGTCACTCTCATTTACTGTTCAGATCAGTGTATCAGTCTTTTGGAGACCAAAAGTTCTTTTAGTGGGAAGACATGATCCAAAATGGATTTTGGATAGACTCCTAAGTCTAAGTGTACCTCACTGAGGAAAATTAAAGTCCAAGGAAGTTCCTATAACTAGCCCCATTGTAGAGATCATCTCATTCTGAATCTACTGCAACTTGAATGGGCCAAAACTGACTTAGGATGTAAAAGTTATCATAAAATGAAGCTGCCCTTTCCCTTTGAAAAAAAGAGGCAAAATCCCTTTCAAATGGGTCCTAAAAACCCTCTAAATCTTCAAGTCTTCTAAAAATCCTCATAAAAGGTCAAAACCACTGCAAAGGAGAAGTTTCAAAAAATTCGGGTTACACTATCGGAACCCAAAAACATGAAGAAAACCATGAAATCGAGCCTATCGGAGGTTTAAGTCAACAGTGAACAGGGGTCGTCGGATCTGGCCGATCAACGGTCCAGATCCAATTGGCATATCACATCGACAGTGACAAGCGGAGGCATAACATGTGATGGGACCGAGCCGATGCAATACCGCAATCGCCGATATCGGCGGATCGCAATCGGCATTGACATAGACCCTATCATATGGGAAATACCTTGGGCTTGTGCGATCTGCAATTGCGACTTGTCGCATCGCAATATCGCATCGGCACATTACAGAGGAGCGGAGATATGTTATATGGTATATATGCAATGTGATGGCCAAACCCGACAGCAATATGAACCGAGTTTAATATATTTTGAAATCCGTCGAAAGAGATTTTTTAGTGTATTTTCGTATATTTCGTTATTAAACAAAATACAAAGGGGAGGCGCGATGCGATGAAAGCCGGACCCGAAAGGGTTCCGAAATGAAAATACATGATATTTGAAATCCGTCATGAGCCATTTTACGTTATTTTAATAGTTTAGCATATTTTTAAAAAATACAAAGGAATAGGCCAATTGCGACTTGCAACAGTGACTGAGGGTGAACCCGATAGTGTTATGAAGTGGGGTTATGAAAATTTGAAATCTGGAATAGTGTTTTCTATGGAGCTTCCCGTGTATTTATAGCATTCTCTATGTAAACATAAAACAACTGTTTCTAAGGATTTCAAGCGCCGATAGTTCCCTTCCATTGTGGAATAGGTGGCATCCATCCCCGAGGGCGTTTAGCAATGATTGCTAACGCTCAAAGAAGGGATTCGAGTGGACAAAACAGGAAGACGAAGAGCCTGAGAGGGAAAACAAACAGATAGCACCAATTTGGCTTAAAAGCCATGAATGTCAAAGATAGAGGGTTGCTGAGTTGATTGTGGGTTGTTGTTGTTGATCCTTGAGGTTTTGCTGCTGAAAGTAAAGCCAAAGAAGGAAGCTAAGGCAAAAGGGGCAGTGCAGAAGCAAGAGAGCAGCCAAGGGAGTCACTTGGAAGCCAAGTGAAAAGCCAAGAGGGTTGTAACTTGATAGAGTGCAGAAAGAAGCCAGACCGAAGAGCTAGAGAGCCAAAGAGACAGAGTCAGAGCCAAGAGACAGAACTAAGAGCCAAAGAGCCAGAGTCAGAGCCAAGAGCCAAAACCAAGAGCCTAGAGCCAGAGCCAAGAGCTAGAGCTTCAAGAGCCAGGGATAAAATGGTGTCTGAACCCACTGTTTATGTGTAGAACAGCAGGAGTTGAGCCAAGAGATTGTAAAAAGGACTTATACCATAATCCTAGAGAGCCTAGTTGAGTTGACTAGAGCTCACAGAGATGTAGCCCAAGAGTTGTGGGTCAACTCCAAATTAAATTGTTGCTTCTGTGTGTTTCATTGTTGCATTGTCTCTATTGTTCTATTTACTGTTATATGCATTTATATATATTTTTAAGCACATTTACATATCAGCTAAAACAACATATTTTTAAAGCATATAATTAGTTTAAAACAAGTGTAAGCATACACTATATTGTCAAGCATTTCTTAATTCCGCACTGGTTAATCAATAAGACTTGCGAAGATTTTAAATCTTTGGAAGTGGGAGAGTTTCTTGTAAGTTAAACAAGAAGCCTAAGAGCCCCATTTTCAGATCATGTTCCTCTATATGAATGTACTCCAACAACATGATTCTCCTATGCACACAATGTTGTAGATGGTGATATCGGATGTTGATATGCTTGCACTGATCATGAAAAAAAGGATTCTTAGAGAGTTTGATACAAATATAATTATCAAAGTAAATCATTTTCGGATCCATCTGTTGACCAAATAACCAAACAAGAATCTTCCTCATCAAACAGCCTCACAAGTTGCTTGACTAGCAGCCATGTACTCTACTTCTACTGAACTTAGTGCAACTAATCTCTACTTCCTATTGTACTAAGAAATTGTTGTTGGCCCAATACTAAATATTCCCCCTAATGTGCTCTTCCTGTTGGATAGAATCCCTACCTAATATTCATATGTGAAGCCTTGAAGCTTCACTCCCTCTGTTTGTTTGTACAAAATGCCAAATTGAGTGGTACCTCTGAAGTATCTCAACACATGTTTAGCTTCCTTCCAATAGATTTTGGTTGGCTTAACCATTGCTTGACTAAGTTGGTTAACTGCAAAATATATGTCTAGTCGTGTATTCACCAAATAAATAAGTGAACCCACAAGCTTCCTGTAAATAGTAGTGTTCACAACTTCACCTGAAGTAGCATCTTCCTTCCTCCAATTCCCTGCTAGAGGAGTTTCCATGGGTTTGCTACTCTCCATGTGGAACTTCTTAATTATCTTGTCGGCATACTTTCCCTAAGAGACAAACATTTCCTCATCTCCTTAACATACTTCCATACCAAGGAAATAATCTATCATCCCCAGGTCCTTCATATCGAATTCTCTTGCAAGATCCTCTTTGCAAGATTTTACCAACTTCTCATCGCCTATTAGAATTAAATCATTGGCATATAATACTATAATCAACAATTTACCTTCAACCACAATATGGTAAAGGTTCACATCTGCTTCACTTTTGGTGAAACCCAACCTAGTGAAATAGTTGCCAATCTTGGTGTACCAAGCACGAGGTGCTTGTTTCAATCCATACAATGCTTGCTTGAGTCTACACACATGCGACTCTCTGTTGAAGGTCTAAAATCCTTATGGTTGATCAATGTACACCTCTTCCTCAATCACATTGTTCAGGAGTGTTGTATTCATGTCCATATGATGTATATTCCATCCCATTTGTGCTGAAAGTGCTAGAATAGATTTGATTGAAGAGTACCTTGCTACTGGACAAAATTCCTCATCGTAAACAATTTAGTCCACTTGAGAGAACCCTTTGGCCATAAATATGGCCTTTTGTTTCTTCACACTCCCATACACTACTTGATTTACCTTGTAAATCCATATGGAACTCACCATTGACTTGTTTGCTAGTCTCAGGACCACTTCCTAAACACTATTTTTGATAATGGAGTCAAACTCCTCAACCATGGCATCAACCCATACTGGTTTCTGCACTGCTTCCTCGAATGAGGATGGCTCAATCTCTACACTCTCGCTCATCATAGCCAATACCTACGTTGTGATGTGGGTGCTCCCACATTCTCTCTAACATCATGCATCAATCTGCTAGCCTCTCTGGTGTGATTCCTTCCATCTCTGGAAGTCTCTACATGAGTGGGTGCTTCCACTCTCTTCTCCTCTGCATGTGGTTGCTCCACATCATCCTGAGATTCTTCCTTTGGAACTAAAATCTCCTCTTCTCCATGAAATTGAAGCTCCCTCTCAAGGGAACATCTCATGGCCTTCTCTTCATCAAACTTCACATCTCTACGAACCACTTTCATCCTATGAGATGGAAGGTACACCTGATAGTTGTGAGGTGTATCAATGTACCCCACAAATATTCCCAACTTAGTTGTTGGTTCTAGATTTTTCCTTGCATCCTTGGTAACATGACAATAGACTGATGAACCAAACATCTTGAAGTGTGCCATGTTTGGTTTCTTACCTGAAAAAGCTTCTTCTGGTGTACTCATCCCAAGAATCTAATGAGGACTCATATTCTGCACATCTATAGTTATGTTTCATGCTTCAACCCACAAGTGCAACAATAGGCCCTGATCATGTAACATTGTTTGTCCAACTCCCACGATAATTATGTTATTCCTTTTATCCACCTCATTATGTTGTGGGTTATGGGGTGCTATTAACTCCCGTTTAATGCCTTCTGATGCACAAAATCTTTTGAATTCATTTGACATATATTCTCCATCGTTGTCACTCCTTAGAGCTTTAAATTTCCTACCAGTGTCATTCTCAAAAAATGCTTTAAATTCACAAAATTTAGTGAACATATGATCTTTCTTCTACATGAATGAAATCCATCACTTACGAGAAAAATCATCTACAAATATTAATTACATAATACCTTTGCTTGGTTGTGGAGGTTGTCGATAATGGTCCACACACGACTGAGTGAAATCTTTAGAGAATTGCTAGCACTCGATTTTCCTTGTCATGATAGTTAACTTTGGTGTACTTCCCCAATGTACACACTTTGCATGTGTCTCTCTGCTTTAGTGTACCCTTGGGAATTTATGTAGAAATTTGTTGCATGATCTTCAAAGCTTGGTGGTGCAAATGACCCAATCTTCTATGCCATAACTCATCGATATCTTGGCTTTGTTATGCAGGAGGATTTTTCTCTCAAGCCAAAACTAGCATATAACTCAAGCTTGGGTCTTGACATTTGTCCATGAATTATAAGTCTTGAAGGACTATAGAGATGAGAGGGTAGGTAAGTGCGTGAGAGCGTGATGATATAGATGGGAGGCCAATTTAAAGTAGAAAATCAGGCCAAGTATTGTATATACAGATTCATTAATGAAAGGAAGTTTTTCTTTCCATTGTCTTTGTGATCCAGGTGGATATTGGTGGCCACCTGCCAAGTCTGGAGCCGTTTTGAGGCACTAAACAATGTTCTTTGGGAAAAATATGAGAAACATGGGTCCATGGACCTATTTTTCTCTTCCTGGAGTTGTATTTTTCGGATAGATCTTTCTAAGGAGATACTGTGTGCATCAAATGGAGATCGTATGCCAAAGTTATGACCCCGGGAAGTTGATGTACCAATTTACCCAAACAGGGCCCACAGTTTAGCGTTTCATCTTCTAGGGTTAGGTTTTTGGACGTTTAGGGTTTTCCATTGTTTCTTAGAAATAAATAGGCCTTTGAGCCTCATTGTAACACAGTTCAGAGGCATGTAGCTGCCACATCTCTTCTCAGAGATAAGTTACCATCGCCCTAGCTGGTTTATTTCCATTTCTATTTGTAAGCATATTTCAGTATTTTACATTAATGAAATGAAGTATTATTTCCACTGCATCTTTGTGTATATGGTTATCTTTGTATTTTGTTGCGTTCCTGTTTAAATCTGGATAAGTGGTATCAGAGCAGTCTACTTTTTTCTCTTGTTTTTCTTTGCATGTCCCCAATGAGGTTGGGATATAAAGAGTTAGGGCTTGAACTGGTCAAACCTTTGCAAGACCAGCCTCGCAAATCCCAATGGCCTCCCATGGTGGATGAAAAGAAAGACGGGGGGGCAGGAGATCCTATCACAATCTTGCTCGAAGAAGCCCTCAAGCGACAAAGGAACGCAATGATGGACAACTTTGCCCAGATCCTTCAGCGACTACCCAGGGGCGACGCATCGGCTTCCAACAGCTACTCTGGAAATGCCACACCATTTAAGGTACAAGTTAATTTTGAAAACCCCATATTCGAGGGTCACATGGATGCAGATGTTGTTAATAAATGGTTAAATCTGCTAGAGGGTTATTTTTCTATTCACGATTTTTCCAATCGGGAAAAGATTATTTTTGTTCTTCTCAAAGCAGCCCCCCATGTCAAGGACTGGTGGGAAACCTACTGTGAGCATAAGGATGAAAGCACAGGCTCACTATTTTCGGCCGCACCCACTTGGAATTCATTCCGGGATGCCATCAAGGAGCAGTACTACCCTGTCGGAAGCTATGAGGATCAATACATAAAGTGGACCACGCTGCAGCAAGCAAGGGACCAAGACGTGCCGAAGTTCACCAATATTTTCCATACCCTTCGCACAAAGTTTGGTATCAAGGATTCGGAGCAGCATTTGGTACTCAAATATCGTGGCTACCTGCACAAGTACATCTATGAAGAAATAGAATTCCTGAACATCTCCTCGCTCGACACTGCATACTGATATGCCATTAGGGTCGAGAAAAAGTTTAACTAGAAGGGAAAGGTGACCCCAAACCATAGAACAAAGGATAAAGCCAAGGCAAGGGGGCCCAAGACAACCCGCCAAAGCTATAAGCAAAGAACAGTGTCGTGAAGTCAAAAAAGGACATGGGAAAGTGGTGTGAGTTCCATAAGAGCTCCACTCACAACACAAGTGAGTGTCGAGCCAAGCAATCACTGGTGGCTGAGCTAAAGGTTTCAGATTCGGATGCAAGTTCCAACTCTGAGTCAGAACCCAACAAGGGGAATGACAAAGGGAAGTAGATTATCGATGCGGAGCCCAACGCCACCATTGCCACCACAAAGATCCAGAAGGAGGAGCCCGAAGATCCAGAGTAGGAGGAGCATCTCTTCCACTCCCAGATGTGGGTAAAGGGCTCCCCGCTACAGTTCAATGTCGACAATGGGAGCCAAAAGAACCTCATTTCGGTAGAGGTTATGAAGTGGTTGGGCTTACCAAACACAGCACATCCACAACCGTACACGATTAGGTGGCTTCACCAAGGACGGGATCTTCACGTGAGCCAGCAGTGTCACCTTCCATACAACATCAAGCCCTTCACAGATGAGGTATTATGTGACATTGCTCCCCTTCAAGTTTGTGATGTATTACTAGGACAACCATACTTGTGGAAGAGACATGCTGTGTATGAATCAAGACCTCATGCTGTTATTGTTACTTTGGGAACTAAGTTGTACAGGATACTGAAGGTAGCACCGTCTACCACCATCTCTTTGATTACTGCAAAACGATGTAGTAAGCTCGTTTCCAAAACCAGGAAATTTGTTTTCCTAATCATACGCCCTCAAGGAAAGAAGAAGACGGTGGCCATGACCTCTAGACAGGGCCCCTCCGCATGACAACTACATATGGAAAAGGTCATGGAGGAATACGAGGACATCTTCACCTCCCCCAGAGGGGTTACTCTACATTGTCAGGTCAAGCACGCCATCAATCTGACCCCAGGTGTGCCACTACCCAATGGGCCAATCTATCGGTGCTCCGTTTTGGAGAATGATGAAATCAAGAGGTAGATTCAGGAGCTGTTGCAGAAAAGTCACATCCATCCAATTTCATCGCCCTGTGGGAGCCCGATCATGTTGGTACAGAAGAAGGATGGGACTTAGAGACTCTATATTGACTATAGGGTGTTGAACAAGATCACGGCCCGTAATAGGTACCCGATCCCATGGATTGATGACCTCTTGGACCAAATGAAGGGGGAAAAATATTTCAGCAAGATCGATTTGAAGTCAAGATATCACCAGGTACCAATCGAACCCTCTGATGTGTGGAAGACTGCCTTCAAAGCCAAGGAGGGCCTATTCGAACGGTTGGTGATGCCTTTCGAATTGACAAATGCTCCTGCAACCTTCATGAGGCTAATGGATGACATCTTACGACCATTCACCAACTCATTTGTAGTTGTATACTTGGATGACATCCTGATCTTCAGCCAAAGTTTGGAAGAGCACCTCCACCACATTCGACAGGTTCTCCAAACACTGCAGCAACATAAGTTATGTGCCAATTTGGAGAAATGCACTTTTTGCATGACCCAGGTTCAGTGTTTGTGATACATTATTGATGAACAAGGGGTGCATGTGGATCCATCTAAGATCCAAGTCATTCGAGATTGGTCATCTCCAAACACTCTGATAGAGCTCCGTAGCTTTCTGGGTCTTGCCAACTTCTACGGCAGGTTCATGTTGGGATTTTCTCATATCACTTGGCCCTTGAGTCAAGTCACCAAGGGAGGAGTGAAAGCAAAATTCTTTTGGTCTGAATCTCAATAGAGGTCATTCACAAAGTTGAAAGATCGCCTTTGCATAGCACCCGTGCTCGCATTACTAGACTTGCAACAACCATTTGAGGTCGAGACATATGCCTCTGACTATGCTATTAGTGCAGCCCTTACTCAACACAGGTATCCAGTGGCATATCACAATGAGACACTTTCTGACACAGTCCGGAAGTATCCCACTTATGACAAAGAGATGTATTCCATTGTTCAAGCCTGTTGACAATGGAAGCATTACATTTTGGGGAAGGAAATGGTCATCCACATAGACCATTAACCCCTGCAATTCATACAGACCCAAGTGAAATTGCAGAATGATTGCCACTAGAAGTGGTCCACATACCTGCAACAATTCCATTTGAATATCAGGTATAAGAAGGGTAGCACCAATAATGTCGCATATTACCTCAATCGACCACTGATCATGGCGTTAACCACTTTGCTCAACTTTTGTGGGCACGAGACTTTTGATTGGCCACTTATCTACAAAAGCGACCCAGGATTCGACCGCACATACCAGACACTCTTGGAGGGTCAGCATGTTCCAAATTTTCACCTCCAGGATGCCCTGTTATGCCACCTGGGTCACCTTTGTGTTCCTTCAAGCGAGCATGCCAAGATGATTTGGGAAGCACACTACAGTCAGGCTACTAGACATTTTGGGGTCGAGAAAATGGTCGCAGTACTGCAGATGTATTTCTATTAGCCGAATCTTCGACACGATGTTGGGAAGTACATCAGATCATGCACTGCCTACGCCATTACCAAACTGACCATCAAGAAGCAAGTTCTATATACCCCGCTGCCTACCCCTAGTTGACCTTGGGAATCCATCTCCATGGATTACATGTCAAGTCTTCCTTCCACTAAGCATGGAAATGACTATGTTTTTGTGGTCGTTGACAGGTTCTCGAAGATGGCCATTATAGCCGCCTACAAGAATAATATCATAGCAGAAGCCACTGCTAAACTCTTCTTTGAACGAGTGTGGGTACACTTTGGGATCCCACAGTCTATCATCTCATATCGAGACAGCAGGTTCCTCAATACATTTTGGTCTAGTCTCTTGTCGATGCTCGACACTAAATTCACTAAGTCCACAGCGTTCCATCCTCAAACTGATGGCCAGACATAGGTTGTCAACAGGATGATCGTACACATTCTGCACATGTACAACTCAAAGAATCCATGCACATGGGACGAGAGCCTACCATATGTTCAACACAGCTACAACCAAGCTCTCCATAGCTCGACTAGCCATAGCCCTTTTCAAGTGGGCTTGGGATTCCAACCACTATGTTCAATTGATGTGGCCATGCCAGTTGCAGCTACTCACGTAGATTCGGCTCATGTCCAGTCTAAAACAGATAAGGCAAACAACTTCATTGAGCACATCCAACATATTCACCAGTGGGTCCATGACATTCTGGAGAAATCAAATGCCAAGTACAAGCAGCGACATGATCAACATCGGGTGCCACACAAGTTTCAGGTGGGTGACAAAGTATGGTTGCATTTGCAAAAGGAATGCCTTACCAGAGCCTATTGAAAACTCAAACCACTTTGATATGGTCCTTACACCATTACCAAGGCTGTGGGAGACAATGCATTTGAGCTCAGCATTCCCCCATTCTTTGGCCTGCACCCAGTGTTCAATGTGGACTGCCTTCGACCATACTTTCCACCATTACTATACACATCCGACATTGCAGAACAACTCACACCCACAGAGTTAAATCCATATTGCATGGAACAAGTTGCAACTAATTGGATCATGGACACACAAATCAAGCACACTCGCCAGCAAAATATCCAATTGTATTGAGTTGTCAAAGTAGGCCAATTCCTTCACCAGGGCAAGTGGCTCACTAGGGACCAAGTTCAGCAGAAGTTTCCTCATCTCGTGGAGGAACTCAACACAATGGGGACCATTGCTTCCTAAAGGGGGGGGGGAATGATCCAGGTGGATATTGGTGGCCACTTGCCAAGTCCACTTGGACCCACACCATTGTTTCTTTCAGCTTTTCAATTTCCTTAATTATAGCATAGTTTACTATTTTTAGCAGTTTTTTGGGTCCTGAACTTTTGGACCCGTTTTGAGGCCCTAAACAACATTTTTTGGGAAAATTGGGAGCAACATGGACCCATGTTTCTCTTCCCAAAGTTGTAGTTCTCGGATATATCTTTCTAATGAGATACTGTGCGCGTCAAACAGAGATCGTATGCCAAAGCTATGACCCTGGGAAGTTGATGTACCAATTTACCCAAACGGGGCCCAAAGTTTGGCGTTTCATCTTCTAGGGTTAGGTTTTTGGATGTTTATGGTTTTCCATTGTTTCTCAACAATAAATAGGCCTTTGAGCTTCATTGTAACACAGTTCAGAGGCATGTAGCCACCACATATATTCTCAGAGATAAGCTACGATCGCCCTAGCTGGTTTATTTCCATTTCTGTTTGTAAGCATATTTCAGTATTTTACATTAATGAAATGAAGTATTATTTCCTCTGCATCTTTGTATATATGGTTATCTCTATTTTTTGTTGCATTCTTGTTTAAATCTAGATCACTCTGTGGATATTTAACTGTTGAATTCCAATTTGTAGGCCTATCTCGAATCACAATAGGTTGTCTGAGGATTTGATGTTTTATTCTTTTTACACTTTGAAGGGGATTCAACAAATGCATTGATGGTTTAAACGCAGGGTTCAATGTTGAATGCGATGAAATGGGAATCAATCCTAGAGAGAAGATGGATCAGTGATTGGAAAAAGTGCCTTACAAGAAACCTAAGTGTAATTTCTCACGATTTTCCCATCCGAGTTACAGAGCCGTTGGCTAGTGCCATCGATTGTTTAAAGAAGGAATGAAACATTGTTTACAGACGTCATAAGGTCGGATCAGTCTCAGAGGATTGGAAGTTGTACTACGATTTGAATCTACCCTCAAAATGTGTGGAGAGACAGAGTATAGATTGCAATGCGCCACAGTCTGACTGTTGAAATCATTAAAGGGGAACAGTTGAAATGGAATCGCTCCACTATGAGCAAAGTTCTGGTAAGTTAAAGGAATATTGCGCTAGTTATTAATGTGAATAGTCGATTCAACAAGGGATTCCTTACTGGAGACCGTTCGATCAGGACTGGTGAAGAGTTTGCGATGGTGTTCTCGTAGATGGGCATTAAGGGTTGTCCTAGAAGGCCAGAGGGTAGATCCCAGATCTCTGATCCATCAGGCAATGAAAATCGTGGTGGAATTTTTATATAATTAAAATTAAATGTTGAGCATGCTATTGGATTGGACTATTTTGTTTTTTTTCTTAGGAATTCATAGCTACTGTAAAAATCAGGAGTGTGGTTGCATGTATGTTGGGAACGGGTCCCCTAGGGTCATTTGTGGGGTTAAAATCCCAAGTTTTGGGGCATAAAAACCCAAGTTTTTGTATAAAATTTGTAAAGTCTCTGCATTGTGTGGCCGCAGAGAGCAAAGATGTAAATTGTCATAAAGGGTTTCCGCCCTTCATTTATGTAAGTCATGTCGGCTTTATGATATCCACCCATGGTCCGTGGACCATGGGATTGTAAAAAATGGAAGTCTTAGAAGAGTCTAAGGCAGTTCAGTTCTTGGTATGGGTTAAGTCATTAATGAATGTAATGGATCTGTGAGAGCTACAAGCGAAGAGTCTTAGCGTAGGAAAGAGCCTCTACAGCAGTGTGTGCAGAGGCCTATGGTAGAAGTCCATGGCTGTGTGCACGGACCCTTGCAGCTGTGTGTGCAGGGTAGTTAGAGTTTGTAAAGAAGATTTAAAGCATCAATAAAGTGAATTATTCCAGAATTATCTGTGTATGATCTATTTTACTTCTATTATAAATTCATGTGATTATGTTATGATGAATACTGGGTTTATGTTTTATTGATGCATGAATCCATATGTTTTGCTTTGTTATATGAATGCAAGTAAGAATATATGTTTACGCGAAGATAATCTTAATACATGTTGAAGTTATCATATACATAAGCTAATCTGGGTAAATACAGAAGTAAGAGTAATTACATAGGTGCGTAAGTGTTTGATTTACCTATATAGGGTACACGAAGGACAGTCGTAGGCCTTCACAGAGGTCTAGAGGACGTCTAAGAGAAGTATATTGATAAGCACTAAAAGGCTTATCGACCTATGTGAAGGAAGGTTTAGGGTATAAAATGACATCACTGCCACCTCTAGGTGCAGAAACTTGGTTCCTACATCCCCCCATATTGCTTCGGGTGAGACTTCAGTTCACGCTCCGCGGATTGATGCAGAAAGGGACAATAGTGTAGGGATTTTTTTGGCTAATTAAAGCAGGTCAAGTCCCATCAAGCCAACAAATGGTTTCATTGCCAAGAGCGGGATCTGCATAAAGAGATGTGCCATGTCGCATCACTGGAATCCAACTAAGAAGGAAATCAAAGACTGGTTGGATAGAAAGATCCACGAATTCGTAGTGTAAGAGAATAGGAATCTGCGATTGACAAAAGAACAATGGTTGGATACATATCTGTACACAAAGTTACATGAAATATTCTTATGTTCCTTCCTGGTCGAATTATATGAGTGGATCGCGAAATTGGCAGACAACTAAGGAAGGTGGAGGCTTGATGGTCCAATCATCTGGACCCCGAAGTTAGTGCAGAGACTAGAATCCTCTGAATATAAGATCGTAGGTGCTACTGATCATTGGATCAATCATATCATACGAGGGTTTGTGATAGAGTTCACAGTCAATACTTTGGTCAGTTACAATGAAGCAGAGTGACACTTCTTCAAGGGACCATGAGGTAAGTATTTAAGGTCTTTAAATACTTAGATTAAGATGCTCTTGTGTGAAAATCGGGTTATGTAGTTACCTTGATGTTTGGAGCTACGCGAAGTGGAAATATTTTTAGGGATAGAGGGAAAATAGGCCGTGAATATAGCCCGCTGATTGGACCTCCTCTGAGTGACAACGAGGAAGCAACACATGCTTCTCTGAATAGTGTTGTTCAGTTGATAAGGCAAGGGTTCCTGTGAATACCCCATCCACCCACACCACCTCCATATTCACCTCCGCCACATATGCCTTCTCTGATGCCACTGCCACTGTTCAATATGGCAAATTTAGTAAAGTTGCCCGTGTTCAAGGGATCGGGAACTGAGGACCCAAACCAATTTTGGTTTGTTGCGAAGGCTAAATGAGAATCTCAAGGTATTATAGATGATCATATGAAGAAAGCAACATTAGTTACTACTTTGTAGGAACACGCGCTAACATGGTACATAAGTATTGCACTGATAACCCGATGGCTTCATTAGTAGATATTCAGACCATGTTGAATAAGGAATTCAGTAGTCCCAATTATGAAGTGCAATCAATTATGGGATTCAAGGAGATCATGATGAATCCTGGTGAGACACCCTAGGACCTAGATCAGAGATTGAAGTGCACAATCCATGAAGCTAACATGAATCTTATATATGGGCAGCACCGCGAATGGTTTTTGGCTGCGCTCCTGCCTCATCTACGGGTTGATATATCATAGCAAAAGATTGGGACCTAAGCAGAAGTCCTAGACATTGCAATGATATTACATGAGACACTAGTGCAAGATGCTAATTTAGGGGTTCAGCAGATTCACGTGCAGTTGCAGAACCTATGCCTAGAATTTTAGAATCTGAAGAAAGACAGAGCAATTCGGCCGGAGGTGCATGAAGAAGTTTGGTGCCTAAAGTGAAAAAGTAAGGGTCATGACAAAGATCACTTCCCAGTCTTCACGAATTATGTTGCAGTAGGGGGGCTGATGCCTCTGAGGCAGGAAGCTCAAGCAGGTCCAAGTACAACACCCACGCTATGGTGTGTTATCTATCAAGTAGCTGGAAAACATGTGACAGACAATTGCCATTTGCTGCAGAAATTTGTACAGACACCGCAATAGCTCTTCTGCAAATTCTGTCAATTGGTGGGTCATGATGAGTGTAGTTTCCATAGTTATGAGCTAATGATGGATAGAACACAAGCATATAGGGTGCAGGCAGAAACCCGGCCTCCAGACCAAAGCACACGGGGAGTGCAAGGCGAATATCAGGGGGGCGGATGAGGTCGAGGTGGAGGAGGTGTTATGAAACCAGCTCACAAAAAGATAGAAAAGATAGATCAATGCCTTAGAATTCAGCCTCTTCGAGGGGGCAACCTCCTTTACATTACACAAATGAATGATCCTTTGATGATTCAAATGACAAAACCTCCTTTCTATATATAGGAGTCTAAGGAGTCACAATATAACCCAGCCAACCTAACAATAATAATATAAAGGCACAAAAATAACAATAGAGGGATTCTAAGGGGCACAGTAATAACAATATGGGGACAATAGGGGCACAACAATATTCATAAGGGATACAACTACAATAGTAATGGGGTAATCACTAATATTATAGGGACCTAACATGCCCCTCTCCTTCAAAAAAGTGTTGTCCTCAACACTTGAGTAGTTTTGGATGCTTCTGCATAAAATTCTCATCCTCCCATGTGGAATCTTCAGTAGATAAGTTCTTCCACTTGATGAGATACTCCAAAATTGATTGATTTGTAGCTATCAAGTTCTTGTTTCTATGACTGCTTTCGATTCCAATATAATTTTTCCTTCCTCGTCAAGTTCTGGCAGTATTGTTTGAACTGGGAGCTTGTTGCCTATAACCTTCTTTAAACATGAAACATGGAAAACTGGGTGCACTCGAGAAGCTGCAGGAAGCTCCAATTTGTATGCCATAGTACCAATACTTTGCAACACCTTGTAGGAAGCATAATACTTTGGTGATAATTTATTATCCTTCTTAGCTTGCTTGAGGGACATTTGTTTATATGGTTGTAGCTGTAAGAATACCCAATCACCTACATCAAAACTTCTTTCCCTACGATGTTGATCTGCCTGTTGTTTCATTCTATTCTACACCAACACGAGGTTATCCTTTAAGAGTTGGAGAACTTGTTGTTGATGCTCGATGTGATGTTCCACTGCTTGAACCTTAGAATTTTCTCTTAAATATGATGTGATGGATGGTGGTTGATATCCATAAAGTGCCATAAATGGGTTCATTTTTGTTGCTGTATGGAAGGAAGTGTTATACCACCATTCAGCCAAAGGCAACTATTTGACCCATTGTGTTTGTTTATTAGATACAAAGCAACAAAGATATCCTTCCAAACATTTGTTTACTATCTCAGTTTGCCCATCAAATTGAGAATGATAAGATGAGCTATGAGCTAACTGAGTACCTAGACAAGAAAATAATTATGTCCAAAATTTTCCAGTGAAAATGGGATCCCTGTCACTTACACTAATATTTGGGTTTCCATGTAGCTTTTGAATTGTTTCCATAAAGGCAGTAGAAACTATACTGGCTTTAAATGGATGTGATAATGCACAGAAGTGTGCATACTTGGTAAGTCTATCAACTACCACCATGATGAAACTCTTTCCCTCAAACTTGGGTAAACCTGTGATAAAATCCATTGAAACCTCCTCCAACATTGGTTTGGAATGGATAAAGGTTGTAATAGACCCGGCGTCTTAATTGTTTCAACTTTATTTTGTTGGCAAACCAAACATTCCGCCACAACCTTTTGAATATCCAATTTAAGGCCATCCCAAAAAAATTCCTTCTTAATGCTGTGGTAAGTTTTTAAAAATCCTGAGTGCCCTCCTAAGGGAGAAGTGTGCAATTCCATAAGAATCTTTTGTTTGAGTTTGGAATTCTTACAAAGGTATAAGCAATCCCTGTACCATAACAAATCATTTTGCTAGCTAAATGTATCAGATGTACTGGAATCTTGTTGTAACTTTCGAATAAGTTCCCACACTTCTTTATCATTCTTCCATTCCTCCCTTGCTTCATTTATCCAATCCGGTTGGATAATAGAAATGGCACACAACAATACTTCCACATCTTCATCCTTTCTTGAGAGTGCATCTACCACCACATTTTGCTTCCTTCTTTTGTAAATGATTTCAATGTCATAACCCAACATCTTTGTGACCCACGTTTTTTGCTCTTTAGAGGATAATCTTTGTTCTAAAAAGTATTTAAGGCTATCATGATCCGTTTTTACCTTGAAGTGTCTTCCCATTAGGTAGGGTCGCCATTTCTTAAGTGCATGTAGTATTGCCAACATTTCCTTCTCATAAATAGCTTTGTGTAAAAAATTTCCCTTGATTGGACGACTTTCGAAAGTAATGGGTCTTTCATCTTGCATTAAAAAAGCACCAATTCCATTTCCTGAAGCATCAAATTCCATAATAAAGGTTTTTGTGAAGTCCAGTGTAGCTAAGACCGGTGCTTGCCACATTGCCTCTTTAAGATTTTCAAAGGCCCTTGTTACTTCTGGAGTCCATGAAAATGCATCTTTCTTCAATAATGTTGTTAGAGGTGCTGCTATTCTCCCATAATTCTTAACAAACTTGCAATAATACGCTGTCAACCCGAGAAATCCTTGCAGATGCTTTATGGATGTGGGGATTTTCCGTTCGCTAATGGCTTTAATTTTTCTAGGGTCTACCTTAACTCCTTCATGAGATATAATATGACCAGATATTCCACCTCTTGTACTCCAAAGAAACATTTGGATCTTTTTGCATATAGTTGTTTCTCCTCCAATAGTTCTAGCACCTTGTCAACATGATCAACATGACCCTTCCAAGACTTTTTGTAGATTAGTATATCATCAAAAAATACTAACACAAATTTTCTAAGGAAGGGTTTGAAAATGGAATTCATCAAACCTTGAAATGTAGAAGGTGCATTGGTAAGGCCAAAAGGCATGACCAAAAATTCCTAATGAACCCCATGAGTTCTAAATGTTGTTTTCAGAATGTCTTCAGTCTTCATTCTGATTTGATGATATCCTGAATGAAGATCCAACTTGGTGAAGTAAATTGATCCGTGCAATTCATCGAGTAATTCATCAATGACAGGATTGGGAAACTTATATTTAATAGTGAGCTTTCTGAGCTCCCTATAATCTGGACACATGCGCCATGATCCATCCTTATTGTACACCAATACTACTGGAGTAGAGAAAGAACTTTGACTAGGTTGAATTATACCAGCCTCTAGCATATCTGCAACCATACGTTCAATTTCACTCTTTTGGGCATAGGGATATTTGTACGGCCTGATGTTTGGAGGAACACTTCTTGGAATCAGATGAATAGCATGATCATGATCATGAATAGGTGGGAGACCTTTGGGAGTCTCAAATACCTTGGAATGATTGTCCAAGACATTTTGGAGACCTGGACAAATAGATGATTTCAATGTGGAAACATCTAGCGAACATAATTGTGAAATTACATCTCTTTGTTCCTTTTTTAGAAGCTTTGTCATACCGTTAGAGCTAATTATCTTTCCCGGTTTCCCTGCAATACCCCTTAATTCAACTTCCTTTCCTTCTGCATAAAATTTCATGAAAAGTTCTTGAAAATTAAAATCTATTGTACCCAAGGATTGTAGCCATTGGACTCTTAGTACAACATCAGCACCTCCCATTGGAATGGAAAGCATTGAGCTAGTCAATACATATTCTCCCATGGATAGCTTGATATTATGGCACTTTCCAGAGCAATTTATTGTTCCTCCATTTGCAACCATCACTTGACACTCTGGAGCTGGATATAGGAAGCAATTCAATTATTTTGCTACCTTACAATGAATAAAATTGTGGGTACTTCCTGAATCAATCAACACTATTACCTTTTTCTTCTTAATTTGTCCTTCTATCTTGATGGTTTGAGGAGTGGTAATTCCATCCAATGCATTACAAGATATGGTCGGATTCATTTCTTCTTTATCTAGGCTTTGTTCCTGGAGTATATCCTCTTCTTTTGACCTTTCTTGCTCCTTTTCTTCTTCCTCTTCACAATCTATGTAGAATAATTTATTCTCGGCACACTTATGACCTTTAGTGTATTTGCTATCACAACTATAACAAAGCCCTTTTGCTTTTTTTTCTTCCAATTGTTGTGATGTCAACCTTATAGGTTGTGGAAGACTAGGGGCAACAATACTTCCATCTTTATAGTTGTGAGTGGTATGCTTCCTGGTTGCCATAATTTTGCTTTCCATTTTTCTTGCTAACCTGAATGCCTTCTCTAATGAATAAGGTTCCCAAAGGCGAACATCATGTTGGATATTATCCTTTAAATTCCCTATGAGCACATCAATCCTATGCTCCTCTGGAATATTTTTTACCCTTATGTTCAATTTTTGGAACTCCTCAATGTGCTCCATTATTGAACCCTTTTGTTTGAGACTTATCAATTGGCTAAAAAAAGTGTTTCTTTTTGTATCCTCATAATGTGCTGTCAATTCTTCCGTAAGAATTTCCCAAGTGATAATTTGTTTATGAGATAAAAGCCACTGATACCATACAAACTGATTTGGTTCCAAATATAAAGTTGCAATACGTACCTTTTGTGTGTTTTGCACATTATTGAGATTGAAAAATTGCTCCATCTGTAATATCCATGTTGCAGGATCTTTGCCATCAAACTTCCTCATATCAATTTTTGGAATATGGTGGGTCTTCGATCCAACATTAGAGTCTATGAAATCATGATTAACATTTCTTTTGTTCACATCATGAGTTTCCTTTACTACCCTTTCACCCTTAGTAAGTATTTCTTGTAGAAAATTTGTCAAATCTATCTTCAAATCTATCTTCAAATCGTCAATCTTAGCTTCCACACCATTCACCTTAGCTTCCACAACCTTTACCTTAGATTTCACGCCATCTATCTTAGCTTTTGTTAGCTTTTGTGACAGTGAAATTTGTTGCACTTGGTCTTGTAATTTTGATATATCATGTAGCATTTCTTCCTCTTCTTCATGAGTCACGCTAGAGCTTTCAAGTTGCATACTAGGTGTTTGCATTTTCTTTCCTCCGGGCATCAGTTATTGATAATAATTCTCTACTATGCCCTTTGAATTCCTTCAAAATAATTTTTCAAACCAAGCTTAAGCAAAAATTAAAAAAAAAAATCTACACACCTTTTTTCACTTTGTAGGAGCTCGATATTGCCTCTGATGTATCTCTGTAATTTCAAATCATCCAGTTCTGAAATTGTGACCTATAGTAGCACTCTGTGTCCTCTTTCCAATGCCACCATTTTGATCCCAATTGGATTCTCCAAGGAAGAGTTATGCTAAATCTCCCACAGTGACCTGATTATAGACTAGTTCAGTAGAGTGAACTTGTACGACGTGCCACGTGTCCTTGTTTCGACCTTTGGCTCTGAAAAATATATAAAAAAAACTAAAATCCGTTTTCTTTATTCACCTTCTTACGAAATTTCAATCCGATGCTCGGAGAGAAATTTATGACGATTTTCCCCAGGGCACCTATTTGGAATGTAATTGAGGAGTCTAAAAAAAGACCAACTTCCTCAGATCATATCTCTGCAAATATAACGCGAAAATATCTGAAATTCAAATCCAAGCTTCAGTACTATTTCATCTCAAATGGGTTTTTTTTCACTTCTGAAACGTTGCAGAAAATAAAGTTATAGCGAAAATGCCACGATGACCTATTTGGAGCAGTGAAACCCTAGAATCCAAAGCTTTGATACCAAATGTTATGAAACCAGCTCACAAAAAGATAGAAAAGATAGATCAACGCCTTAGAATTCAACCTCTTTGAGGGGGAAACCTCCTTTGCATTACACAAATGAATGATTATTTGATGATTCAAATGACAAAACCTCCTTTCTATATATTGGAGTCTAATGAGTCACAATATAACCCAGTCGACCTAACAATAATAATATAAAGGCACAAAAATAACAATAGAAGTATTCTAAGGGGCACAGTAATAACAATATGGGGACAATAGGGGCACAACAATATTAATAAGGGATACAACTATAATAGTAATGGGGTAATCACTAGTATTATAGGGACCTAACAGGAGGACTTGGTAGAGGTCGAGGACAGGTTATTTGTTACAATTATGGGGCACCGGGACACTACGTGCGAGAATTCATGAACCCGAAATGTCTATCATGTCAATATTGTACTCAGTTTGACCATGCGACATAGGATTTCCCTGTATTATTAGCTAAGATATGTGAAAATGGAGCACAACCTTAGAAACCGACTCAGAACCTGCAGATGATGAGGGTTGAGCCTCATGAAGAGGATCCTAAGGTAAATATTGTGCTTCGGAGTGGAATGACGATTGGCGAAGATAAGGGGAAGCAGCCTGAAGAAAAGTGAATGGGTCTGCAAAGTGTAGAAAGGGAGATCAGGTTTGATATAGAATGTGCAAGGGAAATGTTTATGGAAGCAAAGAAAAGCTTCACTAAGGCATCTACCTCAGGAGTTCAGGATACATCAGCTGAAGACATGGACCCTTCCATGCTTACTACTTTCTTGGAAACTTGTATGAAGTTGTTGCATGATAGCAAGGCTATGAAAGGACTACAGTAGCTAAAATAAGTGTGCCAACAAAGAAAACACTATTGACGGACTTTGCGTAGTTAGGAAGATTGGTAAGCATAATGCGAGAATGGTGCGTGAGATGAGTCTCACTACGCAAATAGGAGAATATGAGATGGATCAAGTTATTCTAGATCTGGGGTCGGATGCAAATGTCTTACCTAAACAGACATGGGAGAGGATGGAGAGGCCTGCACTGCAATGGTCTTTGATTTAGTTAAGAAATGAAAATCAGCATAAAATCATCCCCATGGGGAGATTGTAGGGAGCGAAAGTTGATATTGAGGGTGCGAGCGCATTGGCTAATTTTGAAGTGATAGAGATTGTGAATGATAGCAACCCCTACCCTGCACTCCTTGGAATCGATTGGGCTACTGACATGAATGTGGTAATCAGTTTGAAGTAGAAGATGACATTTGAGAAGAAATTTCACCGTGTAGTAGTGCCCCTAAATCCTGCAGAAGGACCGCGCTATACTGAACTAGTCCACGATTATGAAAGCGATAATGATTTGGACCAGATTTATAAGTTAACGGCGCGAGATCAGGATTGTATGAATCGGACAGCAGATGGACGCATTTCCTGGGACCACAAAAGTTCCTGCACATCAGATTTAGATGAGGAGTTGGAGCAGAACTGACTACATGAAGTATCTACGTTGTGTTGTAATATGATGACCAAGTCATTGCGTTGTGTATCATTGGAGGTAAGAAGTCTCCCTTATTATGATGGTTTAACTGATGTCGATAAACTTTTAGATGCATTCGAAAGGGAAGTGCTAGAGAAGCATCACTTCCAAGCCTTAGATTGGGCATTGTGTGCTATGCCTGCGAGATTGTGGGGTATGCACAAAGACAGTTTTGATGATTGGTGCGTGTACAGAAAGATCATGAGATTGCGGTTTGGTCACCGACAAGTTTGGATAACAGAGAAATATGATGGAATGGATTATCAGTGCGATCACCTAGCCAAATGGACTAAGGTTTATATAGTGGAGCCTCAACCTGAATGGGTGCATATGTTTTGTCATACTTTGGATTCAATACCAATGAACTGGTACTTGGAAACAAAGCTTTGCCATGGCACTGAAGAATGGGAAAATAGGGATTCTCAGTGACGTTTAGCTTTGAGTATGGGTTTGAATGTATTGATGAGGCATTGTAGGAATTCAAGGTAGTGATCTTCAGAATACCATAGGATCCCTTGGACTTAATTCAACCAGATTGGACCACCCAGCTACACCACGTGCTGGAGTGCTACAATGTGACTGCTGAAGAAGAGGACGAGGATCTGAGGAACATTAATATCCTAGAGACTGAAGGTCACCGCGAAGTTGAAGGACTATAAATTGAAAATCTAGATATCATCGCATCACTAAAAACAAGACAAGTGAACATTGGAACAGAGGCAGAGTTGAAATTTGCAAAGATTGGGGACTACTGGGATGACGCAACAATAGATAAGGTCATTGAATTTCTCCGCGAATATGAAGACTTGTTCCCTACAAATTTTTCAGATTTGAAAGGGTTAATAGGGGACCTGGGAGTTATGAAAATTACGTTGAAACTAGACGCGAAGCTGATCAAGCAAAGGCCTTACTGCCCCAACCCTAAGTATAAAGAAAAAGTCTGCTTAGAGTTGGATAAAATGCTTTCCACAGGTATTATTGAACCGGTCAAAGATTCTAATTGGGTAAGCACAATAGTAGTTTAGGAAAAGAAGTAGAAGGATGAAATAAGGATATGCGTAGATCTTAGGAAGTTGAATGATGACTGCGTACATGATCCCTTTCCAACTCCATTCACTGACAAAGTGTTGGATAATGTAGGAGGACAAGAAGCATATTTGTTCATGGATGGGTTCTCGGGGTACCATCTAATCAAGATCGCGCTAGAGGATAGAAGTAAGATGACCTTCACCACTGAATGGGGGTGCTTCTACTATATTGTAATGCCTTTTGGACTGAAGAACGCGCCGGTGATATTTTCGCTCGTAGTCATCACGGCATTTAAGGACTTCATTCACAAGTTTCTAGAGGTATAATTTGATGATTGGATGGTGTTTGGGCTGGTGAAATGCCATGTAGCTAGCCTACAATTGATGTTGGATACATGCCAGAGGTATCAGATCGTGCTCAATTTGAAGAAATGTTTATTCTATGTTCCTTTCAGAATCCTGCTAGGCCATGTGGTGTGTAAACAAGGATTAATGGTCAACCTAGCTAATATAGCAGTTATAATTAATTTAGAGGCACCAAGAAGTTTGAAACAGTTGCGTACAAAGTTGGGGCATACAGTATACTATAGAAAGTTCATTAAGACTTATGCCCGATTACCGCGCTAATGGAGAAGCTACTAAAGAAGGATGCTACATTCTGTTGGAATGAAGAGTGTCAGCAAATCTTAAATGTCTTAAAGGAAAATATGGTCACCATGCTAATCCTAGTCTTCCTGAATTGGACGAAGGAATTTCATGTGCATGTGGATGCGTCATGTATTGCACTTGGGGCAGTACTGACATAGGCCAGTGAGGGAGAGTTGGATCACCCTATAGCATTTGCAAGTAGGAAGTTGTCTAAAGCTGAGAAGAACTATTCAATGATAGAGCATGAAGGTTTGGCTATGGTGTATGTGCTCCAGAAGTTCAGACATTACTTGTTAGGAAGACACTTCAAGATGTATACAGACCATTTTGCATTGAAGTACCTGGTTAACAAGCTTGTGTTGGGGGGAAAGATATGCAGATGGATGTTGTTGTTTCAGGAATATGATTTAGAAGTCATTGTGAAGCCAGGGCGATTAAATGCAGGGCCAAATCATCTGTCGTGCATTGAAACAGGAGAGGAGCCCACTAATTTGGAGGAAGGAATGCCTAACGCGCAGCGCTTTGCAGTGTGTGTCACGGGCAATCACTTTGCAGATATCATAAACTTCATAACAACGAGAATGGATCTAGAGGGGTATACTAGTCAACAAAAGGAGTTGGTGGTGCGCACGACAGACTTTTCTATCATTACAGGACATTTATATAAAATGGGATCGGATGAAATACTGTGACGCTATGTTCCTGAGTTTGAACGAAATAGCATCCTCGTTGAAGCTCATGGAGGAGCTGCGGGAGGACATTATGCAGGAAAAGCAACAACGTAGAAGATTTTACGCGCTGGGTTGCGGTGGCTGACGCTTTATAAGGATTCCAAGGCTTATTGTAAGGCATGTAATGCATGTCCAAGGACGAGCAGGCCATCACGGAGGGATGCGCTGCCTCTAAATCCACAACTGTCATTACAGCCATTTGAGAAGTGGGCGATTGATTTTGTAGGACCAATTCAACCTCTAGGAAAGAAGATAGGTGTTGAAAATAATACTGAGAGGGGGGGTGAATCAGTATTATCAAGCAATTTAATAAATCTTCCTTATTTGATCTTTGAATTATTTTTGCATGTCAGTACCATAAAATAATGAGCATGAAAAACAGATAATCACAGCAAAGAACACAAGATGTAAGGTGGAAACCCAATGTGGGTGAAAACCACCTGCTGCAATATGTCTCTATCTTCTTTCAATTTAGAAACTTCTTTTACAATGATTTTGTACTGGTGCAGTCCTTTACCAGTACGCAGGCTGCAACCTGCAGAGAGCTACAACTCTCTCTCTTTCTCGTTTTCCAGTCTACTCCTGGAAGAGAGCTACAACCCCCTACTTCTTTTCATAAAGCATCAGATGATCAACAAGTACATAACAGATATAGACCACTACAGATATCAGATCAGCAATAACAGAAACAACCCAGAACACCTTATCAACAGAGAAATTCAGTCAACAGAACATCTTAAAACAAAGACGCAGTTTTTCTTTCTGTGGCCTGCGACCAGACGCCGTTAACTTTCTGCTACTCTGCGTCCACACACAGATATCCTTCTGCTTCGCTGCGTGCCCACGCACCGTTCCTGTGACTGGTCTGCGTTCTGTTGCTTCAGGGACGCACCCAAAGATACTATCGCGCCGCGTCTTCCGCTACAGAGACGCACCTGAAAACATTATCGCGCCGCGTCCTTCTGCTTCAGAGACGCACCTGAACCTTGATCGCCCTGCGTCCCCACGCAGGTCTCTTTCTACTGTACTGCGTCTCGGCGCACTTACCCTTTACAGTATCAGCGTCCCGGCGCACTTGCCCTTTACAGTATCGGCGTCCCAGCGCACTTTCCCTTCGCTGAACCTGCGACCCTTCAGATGTAAATGATATGAAGACTTCAGAATAGACCCAAACAGTCAGATCTACAGATCTGATCATGCGCCATAGAGATCACAGTCCATTAGAAGATTCGCCCTCTTAGATCTGGACTAGATCTCACCAAATAAGATATTCAACCCAAGACACTTGCTGAATCCAAATGAACTCCTTTGCTTTATATAGGCAAGCTCCTCCCCAAAACATGGAACAATACCACGAGCCGACACCATAGAAACACAAAACCGTCGGCTAGATACCACACAAGAAACCCCCACGTGCTTTTCTCTGCCTTGAAATGTGTGCACTGGGTAGACGCACCCCCTGAATGGCTGGCCAGCGTCCCTGGACGCGAGTTCTGCATGGTATACCTGCGGGGACGCACTTTCTGAACCGATTTCCTGCGTCCTTCTTAATTTCCAACAAACTGAGAGCCTTACCACTGGAGTTGCCATCAAGTACAACATCTGTAACATACAGTCATACCAGAAAACATAATGCCAACAATCTCCCCCTTTGGACTTGATGGCAACCTTACAAACTTCAGCTTCATTCTCCCCCTTTGACATCAAGGGCAAAGGGTATGCTCCCCCTAAGCTCATGCTCCCCCTGAATATGAACCAGATCTGCAGCAACGCACCACCATGAAAGAGATAGAGACATATTGCAGCTATTTCCAAGATCTCCTTCTCCATAATGCCAACAATGCATTATGTGCTCCCCCTGAGCCTGTACCACCAAGAAGTTCAACAAGATGATGCATCAACAACCCCCAGCTTTTGCCTGAGGTATTCAAACGTGTCCCTGGGCAATGGTTTGGTAAGAATATCAGCAACTTGTTCCTTGGAAGGAACATACTCCAACTTGACTTTCTGTTCAAGCACTTGTTCCCGGAGAAAATGGTACTTGATTGGTATGTGCTTGGTTTTTGAATGCATAACCGGATTCTTTGAGATGCTGATTGCACTTGTGTTATCACATAAGATGGGGATAGGTGGTGTACAAGTGATTTGAAAATCCTGCAAAGTCTGCATCATCCAAAGGAGTTGAGTGCAACAAGATGCAGCAGCAACATATTCTGCTTCAGCTGTAGACAAGGCAATCGAACTCTGTTTCTTGCTGAACCAAGATACCAGTCCGGAACCCATAAAGAACGCACCACCACTTGTGCTTTTCCTGTCATCCACGCTTCCGGCCCAATCTGCATCTGTATAAGCATGAAGAGTAAGATCTGTATCTCTAGGATACCATAAGCCATAATTTTGAGTCCCTTGAAGATATTTGAAAATTCTCTTTACTGCCTGAAGATGAGTCTCCTTCGGATTTGCCTGAAATCTTCCAACCATTCCAACTGCATGCATGATGTCCGGTCGGGTACCTGTCAAATATAGTAAACTTCCAATCATAGATCTGTAGGTTGGTTGATGTACTGCTGCAGATTCATCATTTGCACTGAGACTACATCCTGTGACCATGGGTGTACATACTGGTTTTGCATCTTCCATGCCATATTTCTTCAAAATCTGCTTGAGATACTTGGTTTGAGATAAAAAGATTCCTCCTTCCTTTTGTTGGATTTGCAAACCAAGGAAATATGTCAGTTCTCCTAGCAAGGACATTTCAAATTCTTTCTGCATAACCGAGGCAAAGCTTTGACTCATAGCTTCTTCATTGCTGCCAAAAATAATGTCATCTACATACACAACAAGTATTAGTAATTTGTCATTTTCAATTTTTATATACATATTGCTATCTGCTGAACCTTTTGAGAAGCCTTGTTGATGAAGATATTTGTCCAACCGGTAGTACCAAGCCCTTGGAGCTTGTTTGAGACCATAGAGAGCCTTTTTCAATCGGCATACAAGATTTGGATCATTTCCAAGAATGAACCCATCTGGCTGTTCAATGTACACTTCTTCTTCCAAGTCTCCATTCAGAAAGGCTGATTTCACGTCCATTTGAAATACTTTGAAGTTTTGAAAACTTGAGAGAGCAAGGAACATTCGGATGGCCTCAAGTCTTGCAACAGGAGCAAAAGTTTCTTCAAAGTCTATTCCTTCTTGCTGCGCATACCCTTTACAAACAAGTCTGGCTTTGTTTCTAATTACTTCTCCATTTTCATTCAATTTATTTTTGAAGACCCATTTTGTTCCGATAACATTCTTATCCTTTGGTCTAGGAACCAGCTCCCAAGTGTTGTTCTTTTCGATTTGCTCAAGTTCTTCATCCATTGCTTTTACCCAACATTCATCTTTGCATGCTTCTTTCACATTTTGTGGTTCAGTAGAGGAGAGTAATGCCAAATAGCTTGAGGCTTCTGCAACTGTTCTTCTTGTTTGTACACCTGCTTCTTTCTGCCCCACAATCTGAGATTCTGGATGATTCTTCTGAACATATCTGGATGGGGTTTTCTCTTCTATTCTTGTCTGCTCCTCTGGTTCTTCTTGAGGTTCTCCTTGGGGTTCTTCTTCTTCATCATTCTGTCTTTGAGGGTAGCCTTCATCTTCTTCTATATCTTCATGATGTACTTGCCTAGGAATATATCCCTTCTCATCAACCACTACATCAATGCTGTCAACAATTCTGCCAAGTCTTTTATTGTAGCATTTGTATGCTTTGCTATGTGGAGAATAGCCAAGAAGAATGCCTTCATCTGCTCTAGGTTCAAGTTTGCCAAGCTGCTCATCAGTATTCTTGATATAGCATTTGCTCCCAAAGATTTTGAAGTGCTTTACCGAAGGAGTTTTACCACTCCAGAGCTCATGAGGAGTTTGAGTGCTGTTCACCCGGACATTTGTTTTGTTGAGAATAATAACCGCAGCATGTGCAGCTTCACCCCAGAAAGTTGCGGGAGTTCCTGATTCATCAAGCATAGCACGAGCCATTTGTTGGATTGTTCTGTTCATTCTTTCAACAACTCCATTTTGCTGAGGAGTTCTAGCTGTAGAGAATTCTCTCCTTATCCCATGTTCATCACAGAAATCGAAAAATTCATTTGAAGTAAATTCCCCACCTCTGTCGGATCTAAGGCACTTAATTTTGTGACCTGATTCATTTTCAACCAAGGCTTTGAAGGTCTTGAATTTTTCGAATGCTTCATCTTTGTGCTTCATAAGTCCTAACCAGACAAACCTGGAGAAATCGTCAATAAATAATATCAAGTATTCCTCTCCTCTAGGTGTTCTTTTCCTGAATGGGCCACATGTATCTGTATGTACTAGCTCAAGAGGCATGCTAGCTGATCCCTCTTTCTCTGGAAAGTTAGTCCTGGTTTGTTTTCCAAACTGACATGATCTGCATATGGTGTTGTCAGGAATTTTGATATCTGGAAGATCGCGAACTGCCTGATATTTGCATGCTTTCCTTATTTGTGAGAAGCTTAGATGTCCCAACCTTCGATGCCATAACCAGTGCTCTTCATCCTTGCTAAGATAGCATTGTTGTTCTCCTTCTTCAAATATGTACAGATTATTTGGAGTTCTTTTGCCTTTGAGTACTGTTTTACCTGTATCAAGATCACGAACAAGACATCCATTCGATCTGAAAATAACCTCGGTTTTTTGATCACACATCTGGCTGACACTTAGTAGATTATGCTTCAATCCATCAACATACAAAACATTTCCAGCCTTGACCTTTTCTTTCAAAGGAGCAATACCTTTTCCTTTTATAGTTGCAGGAGTATCATTTCCAAAAGAAACTTTCTTTCCCTTTTCTAAAGTAGAATAAGATTCAAGTTTTTCTTTATCACCTGTCATATGTTTCGAACATCCACTGTCAATGTACCATAGATTTTCCTGTCCTTCTGCATAAAATGCTATCCCACATCTTTCAGTTTGAGGTTCTTTTATTCTCCATGTTTTGGTGCTTGTGGCTTGTTCCTTTTTCTCCTGAAACTTGCTCCTGCATTCAGAGTCTTCATGACCAAAATTATTGCAAATAGAACATTCAACTTCATTTTCAAGAACCGAAAAGTTGTTATAGGTCCTCTTTGTAATCCCTGTCATACTTCTTTGTTTTTGAGCTTCCCTAGTCATGATTGTTTTATATGCAACACATTGAGCTGCTTTGTGACCAAAGTTATGGCAAGAAAAGCATTGTCCATTGAAGAAGCTTCTGCGGTTATTGAATCTACCAGCCAACTGATTGTAATTTCTATTTTCATCTATTCTTGAACCAAACTGAGAAGATTTTACCTGTGGCTGGTTGTAGCTTTTGTTCACCCTTAGGATGGATTGTCCCTGATAGTTTCTGTTTGTAATTCGTCCCTGCTTTACCTGATTATCTTCATTGTTCTTCTGCTCATTTCTTCTTGTTGCATCAAGATAACTTTTTGAGGTGGATGCTTGAGAGGTTTCTCCATTATAGCCCAAACCTGTCTTGTTTAGAGGAGACCACTGCACATTGATAATCTCATCCAAAGTTTCAGATCCTTTGACAAACTTAAGATTAATAGCTTTTGTTTTCTCAATTTCTTTTCTGAGACCAACAATTTCACCTTCTAGTTTTTCAAGATGTTTTTCCTTTTCATCAATTTGAAATTGCAAAGTATCAATGATCACATTCTTTTCTTCTATGCATCTCTTGAGTCTAGTAATTTCATCATAGAGATTATCCACATCTACAGCATCCTCATAATCATCATCTTCAAATGCCATTAACAACTTATATTTATTACCTTGTTCATCTTCATCACTGTTTGATAAGCCATCACTATCTTCATGGGTGTAGTAGCTTTTCTTATTTGCACTTTGTTTCCTGTTCCATCTAGCAGGTTCTTTTCCTTTATCCTTATAAGGACATTTTGCAGCATAATGACCTACTCTTCCACAAGCAAAGCATTTGAAAGGTAGCTTACCTCTGAACCTTCCAGAACCCCTTTGAAGATTTCTGACAAAATTTGATTCTTCTTCCTCTTCTTCTGGAACATGGCTTGCTTCATAGTAATCTTCTTTGCCTGATGCCTTAAAAGCAGCTTCCCTTCTGTCTGATGGACCTCCCTTTCTCATTTCATAAGCAGTTAGAATTCCATGTAGCTGAGACATAGTGAGAACACAGAGATTTTCCTTTTCTTCTATTGCAGATACTTTAGATTCAAACTTGGGGGATAATGATCTTAGAATCTTTTGAACTACTATAGTCTCTTTTATTTCTTCACCCAAATTTTTCATACAATTAACAATCTCATCTACCCGAAGAAAATAATTAGCCACACTTTCATCATTATACATCTTGAGAGTCTCATATTGAATCCTGAGAGTTTGAAGTTTAGCTTGTTTTACCTGTTCATCTCCTTCATAGCTAGTGATCATTTTGTCCCATATCTCTTTTGCTGATTTGAAGTGCATGACCTTCATGAATTCTATTTGGGATATACTTCCTAATAGAGTACTGACTGCTTTTGCATTTGTTTCATACTGCTTTTTCTCAGCTGGATCTGTAGGAGTAGCTGAAGGAAAAGCATAGCCTGTTTCTACAATGTTCCAAACTTCTGTACGAAGAGATTGAAGATATGCAGTAACTCTTACCTTCCAATAATTGAAATTTGTCCCATCAAAAATAGGTGGCCTGATTGATGCTTCTTTCTCGTAGTTGCTCATGATGAACGATCTTCCTTCAAGCGATCAAGCTTCTCTGAAGGACCTGCTCTGATACCAAATGTTGAAAATAATACTGAGAGGGGGGGTGAATCAGTATTATCAAGCAATTTAATAAATCTTCCTTATTTGATCTTTGAATTATTTTTGCATGTCAGTACCATAAAATAATGAGCATGAAAAACAGATAATCACAGCAAAGAACACAAGATGTAAGGTGGAAACCCAATGTGGGTGAAAACCACCTGCTGCAATATGTCTCTATCTTCTTTCAATTTAGAAACTTCTTTTACAATGATTTTGTACTGGTGCAGTCCTTTACCAGTACGCAGGCTGCAACCTGCAGAGAGCTACAACTCTCTCTCTTTCTCGTTTTCCAGTCTACTCCTGGAAGAGAGCTACAACCCCCTACTTCTTTTCATAAAGCATCAGATGATCAACAAGTACATAACAGATATAGACCACTACAGATATCAGATCAGCAATAACAGAAACAGCCCAGAACACCTTATCAACAGAGAAATTCAGTCAACAGAACATCTTAAAACAAAGACGCAGTTTTTCTTTCTGTGGCCTGCGACCAGACGCCGTTAACTTTCTGCTACTCTGCGTCCACACGCAGATATCCTTCTGCTTCGCTGCGTGCCCACGCACCGTTCCTGTGACTGGTCTGCGTTCTGTTGCTTCAGGGACGCACCCAAAGATACTATCGCGCCGCGTCTTCCGCTACAGAGACGCACCTGAAAACATTATCGCGCTGCGTCCTTCTGCTTCAGAGACGCACCTGAACCTTGATCGCCCTGCGTCCCCACGCAGGTCTCTTTCTACTGTACTGCGTCTCGGCGCACTTACCCTTTATAGTATCAGCGTCCCGGCGCACTTGCCCTTTACAGTATCGGCGTCCCGGCGCACTTTCCCTTCGCTGAACCTGCGACCCTTCAGATGTAAATGATATGAAGACTTCAGAATAGACCCAAACAGTCAGATCTACAGATCTGATCATGCGCCATAGAGATCACAGTCCATTAGAAGATTCGCCCTCTTAGATCTGGACTAGATCTCACCAAATAAGATATTCAACCCAAGACACTTGCTGAATCCAAATGAACTCCTTTGCTTTATATAGGCAAGCTCCTCCCCAAAACATGGAACAATACCACGAGCCGACACCATAGAAACACAAAACCGTCGGCTAGATACCACACAAGAAACCCCCACGTGCTTTTCTCTGCCTTGAAATGTGTGCACTGGGTAGACGCACCCCCTGAACGGCTGGCCGGCGTCCCTGGACGCGGGTTCTGCATGGTATACCTGCTGGGACGCACTTTCTGAACCGATTTCCTGCGTCCTTCTTAATTTCCAACAAACTGAGAGCCTTACCACTGGAGTTGCCATCAAGTACAACATCTGTAACATACAGTCATACCAGAAAACATAATGCCAACAATAGGTGCGCGGTACATCATCACCGTGACTGATTATTTGACTAGATGGGTGGAGGCACAACCTATGAAGGACTGCACATGGGAAACAAAAACAAAGTTCATCTTTGAGTATGTGTTGACTAGGTTTGGTTTCCCGAATATTTTGATGAACGATCGCGGTATGCATTTCCTTAATGAGACGATCAGTGTGTTGACGGAGGAATTCCAAGTTTATCACCAAAAGAGTATGCCCTATCACCCGCAGGCCAATGGGATGGTTGAAGAATTTAATAACATATTGGAGAACACACTGACAAAGGTTTTCAATGCACAAAGAAATGACTGGGATGTGTGCGTAGCCGCGGTGCTATAGGCTTACAGAACGACTTGCAAAAAGCTGACTGGACAAATGCCTTTCACGCTAGTTTATGGCATAGAAGTTGTGATGCTGATGGAGTACATTTTACCTAGCCTACGTATAGCAGCCCTAACAGGAATTCTGGATCGCGGAGCCCTGTAAGAGAGGCTCACACAACTGACAAAGATGGAAAAGGATAGATTTTTGGCTGGATTCCATCAGCAAGTTCAAAAGGAGTGTGAAAATGCATGGCACAATCGCCACATCAAATTGCGCACCTTCAAGGTAAATGATTTTGGTTTTATTGTATGACAACAAGTTTGATAAATTTCTAGGAAAATTTCGGATGCATTGGCTGGTGCCCTATGTCATCAAGGATATTACCAATGGTGGAGCAATTCATCTAGTGAAATTGAATGGAGATCCATTTCCAGGGAAGGTAAATGGCAGCCGATTAAAGCCATACACCGAGGATCCGGCCAGATGATTATATGATGGAAGCATAGTCTTAACGCTCCAGGCAGCTAAAAGGAGGCACAACACTATAAACTACACTGCCCGGGTTGTAGAACTGTGTGATTGGGGGACTGTGCGGAAAGGAGGAACGCCACAGTATCAGCAAAAGTGCAAGGGGAGTTGCGCTAGAGGAGGAGAAACCGCACAAGGCAGCCAGAAAGTGACCGTTATGGTCACTGTTCATGATTTGACAGTGAGAAAACGGCTAAGAGGAGTGGGGGGCGGCATTTAAGGCATAATTTAAATGCAAGATCTTTGGAAATATGCCACCAATCTAGCATTTATGAACAGATTTTGGGGGGAACGATTAGATTTGAATTCGAATTTTCCTATAAATTACAGATGGCCGCCCAACGAAAAACACTTTGCATTTTGAGAATTGAGGTGTCGAGCTATCAGTTGTGCATGAACCCTGAGAGTTTTGAGGCTTTGGTGGCCAGTTTAGTGTTTGACAGGTTGCCTAAGGAAACCCAGGAGCTCCTTACTAGCCTCATGTCGGTGCCCATGGAAACCGTAAGTGCTGGAGGATCGATGGCCTCTAAGGGAGCTTCCCCTAAGGTCGTAAGTGTAGAAGTGCCCATAGAAGTGCCAAAGTCGCTGAGGTCGCGCAAGCCGAGGCCTACACTAACAAAAGAGGGGCCTAAGACAAAGAAAGACAAGCAAAAAGTGACACAGTCAAGGCACGAGTCACCAAGGAAGCACTAGAAGAAAGAGAAGCCCACTGCACAGGAGAAAGGCAAGGTGGTAGACCTAGAATCCGATGAGGGCATGGAAGAAAATGGTATGGGCGTGGAAGACATTGACATTGTGGGGGTAGACCCTATTTCCAAGTTACCAGAATACATTCCCTTGTGCCAAGGCAAGATGAAGGTCCCGAAGGACCCAAATGAAGGAAAATTTTTATTTAACACACCATTGCTGCCAGACTAGATCACATTCAAAGGTCCACGCTTGGCGCGTGTCCCACATCTGAAGTTAGAGGATTGGGACTTGGAGGATACAGAGAGGATTCCCCACTTGGCAACTGATACATTCATGACCCGCATCTTCTATAAATATTCTAGTGTGACTGCATTGGAGCCGAGGAAGTGGATTAGAGAGTGGACAAGGCAGGACTGTTGAACCTACTATGGGTGCCGCATTACAACTAGGCGCCCATAACTTTGATGGTGATCAAACAATTATTATGCTTGGTGCACGATGGGTGCATGTGGTTAAGAGAATAGATACCAATCACCGATATGTTGATCCATAGGATCACATTGCTACCACACTCAGGGTTGAATTCGGACAAGGCATATGGCAGAAAGGTGGGCGAATGTGACCTCACCGAAAGAATGAAGGACAAGTTTAAGCTTGTCAAGAAGCCACGCGGATACTCAATTTCCAGCATAACTGACCCCACGGTTAAGGTAGCCACCTAGATCTTGGTTGGGAAAATCATGAGGAAGTGTCGCGCAAATGAAGTGTTAGCACCAGTGGTGTCATTAGAGGCCCAGTGTGCGGAGGGCGTACAATTCAATTGGGCGCTCTACCTCTATAGCGAGTTCCTCGCAAACTGTACAGAAGCACAAGACTAGAGTAAAACCTTCCACTACAAATGGCTTTTGCTATCAATCGTACTGGTCGTGTGGGAATTACCGGAGGACAGTCAGTTTCCTCCAATCGCGTTAGATCTACTAGAAGCAGCGAAGTTCACTTTGCTCTGGGCCACAAAGGACGCCAAGAAGGTCAAGGATAGTAAGATATTTTGGGTGCTGATGGAGGTAAGCATCCGGGTAGCGATAAACTGCAAGTCACTGCTATCACCAACTGTCTTTGATCAGTTGTCAGGATATGTGGAGTTCAAATTGGACTTCCACTATATCTCCATAAGGGCGTGAAAGGACCCTTAACAAAAGCGGTATGATCTCCCATACTTTCTGATAGATGATGCAATCACAACAGTCCTTGAGCATTGAACAATGTAAACTTTGAAACAAGAACTGATACTGTTACCCGTTTCGTAGAGATAGCAAAAAATGACCCGATTTTCAAAAGTGGTGATGCAGAATACACATGTTTTTTTAGAACATGGTTTTTGGAACTTTAATTTTTTTCATGTGCATTAAGTTTTAGAATGGTAGTGATTTTCATGCTGATTTTAAAAAGTGAGTATTCTGCATCACACCCTTTTTTTAAAAGACCTATTTTTTGACTTTAAATTTTCTAGTGTGTGAAATGTAAATAATTATTTCGTAACCCTTTTTTTAAAAGACCTATTTTTTACTTTAAATTTTCTAATGCATGAAATGTAAATAATTATTTCGTAAATTTAATAATTTTGGAAGTGATCTTCTTCTTCATATTTTCTAGTTTTTATTTTTTTTATTTTTATTTTTGTAGTGGGGCTTTTATTGATTTGCATATTTAAAGAAGAAGGTCGATATTTTACATTTTTGATATTCTACATATTTATACATCATTAATTAAATTTTCAATCTACATGAAATAATTGTCTCTAAAAAACAAATATAAAAATATATATAAAAAAGACAAAAACAAAAAATAAAAAATGTTAAAAAAAAATTATATCATAAACCATAAAAGAATTTAAAAAAAAAAAAAAACAATTATAAACTATATATATATATATATTAACAAAAACTAGGAAAAAAAATAGAAACAAACTAGTTTAAAGAAAAAAATAGAAAAATAACGAAAAAAGTTTAAAAAACTAGTGAAATTAATATTAAAAAAAAAAACAAAAAATGTAAAAAAAATAAAATCTCACAAACCATAAAGAAATTGGAAAAAAGAAACAAAATTAAAATATATATATATATATATATATATATATATATATATATATATATATAATATATAAATTGAAAAAAAAAAATTAGAAAAAACTAGGAAAAAAAATAAAAATAAAAATAAAAACAAACTAGTTAAAAAAAAAAAAAATAGAAAATTAACGAAAAAAATAAAAAAAACTAGTAAAATTAATATTAAAAAAACAAAAACAACAAAAATAAATTATAAAAAAAATAAACCAAAAAAATGGTTATTTTTTATTAAAAAAAACAAAAATACAATTATCTTTTATTAAATATACCTATTTTATTTAAAACTAAATAAATAATTTTTTTTTTTAAACAATCTTGTCTTTTATTAAAAAAAAAAAAAAAAATTAATTTAAACAATTTTTATTATTATTATTTTTTAATTTAAAAATTCAAATTATTAAAACTACATTTTATATTTTCAAAAAAATTAAACATACATTTTATGTTTAAAAAAAAAATATTTAAATTTACATTTTTTTTAAACCATATTTTTTTATTTAAAAAAAATTATAATGTTTTTTTAAACTTATGTCAAAATATAAATCATAAAAAAAAAAATTAATTTTTTCAAAACCAATTTTAATTTTTTAATTTAAAATTTAAAACAAAATTTAAATTTATTTTTTATTTATTAAAACAAATTTTTTAAAACATATTGAATTTTTTATGATTTAAAACATATTTAAAAAACAGATTTAAAAAAAACATATTTAAAACATATTTAAAAAAAATTAAAAAAAAAAAAACCCCACCCTCCCGCCGCCCCCTCCGCCCACCCCGCCCTCCCCCCGCCCCCTCCCCCGCCCACCCCGCCCCCTCCGCCCACCCCTCCCTCCCCCCGCCCCCTCCCCGCCTCCTCCACCCGCGCAGGGCCACCCCCGGGCCACCCCGTCGAGACGGGGCGGCCCGGGGGTGGCCCTGCGCGGGTGGAGGAGGCCGGGGAGGGGGCGGGGGGAGGGAGGGGTGGGCGGAGGGGGTCGGGGAAGGGGTGCGGTGGGCCGGGGGGAGGGGAACCGGGAGGGGGCGGGTGGGCGGGGTGGTCGGGGGGAGGGCGGGGTTTTTTTTTTTATTTTTTTTTAAATATGTTTTAAATATGTTTTTTTTAAATATGTTTTTTAAATATGATTTAAATCATAAAAAATTTAATATGTTTTAAAAAATTTGTTTTAATAAATAAAAAATAAATTTAAATTTTGTTTTAAATTTTAAATAAAAAAATTAAAATTGGTTTAATTTTTTTTTTTTTTTTTTTTATGATTTATATTTTGACATAAGTTTAAAAAAACATTATAATTTTTTTTTAATTAAAAAAAGATGGTTTAAAAAAAAAATGTAAATTTAATTTTTTTTTTTTTTTTTTAAACAGAAAATGTATGTTTAATTTTTATTTTTTTTTTGAAAATATAAAATGTAGTTTTAATAATTTGAATTTTTAAATTAAAAAATAATAATAATAAAAATTGTTTAATTTTTTTTTTTTTTTTTAATAAAAGACAAGATTGTTTAAAAAAAATAAAATTATTTATTTAGTTTTAAATAAAATAGGTATATTTAATAAAAGATAATTGTATTTTTGTTTTCTTAATAAAAAATAACCATTTTTTTGGTTTATTTTTTTTATAATTTAATTTAATTTTTGTTTTTTTAATATTAATTTTACTAGTTTTTTTTATTTTTTTCGTTAATTTTCTATTTTTTTTTTAAACTAGTTTGTTTTTATTTTTATTTTTATTTTTTTTCCTAGTTTTTTCTAATGTTTTTTTTTTTAATTTCTCTATTTCTACTTATATATATATATATATATATATATATATATATATATATATTGTTTCTTTTTTCCAAATTCTTTTATGGTTTATGATATAAATTTTTTTTAACATTTTTTATTTTTGTTTTTGTCTTTTTTATATATATTTTTATATTTGTTTTTTAGAGACAATTATTTCATGTGGATTGAAAATTTAATTAATGATGTTTTGTTTTTAGTATATATTTTTATTTATGTTTTGTTATTTTTATTTTTTATTTTTTTGTTTTGTGTTTTTTCATTGTTTTAATTTTAATTTTAATTTTTATTTTTATTTTTTGAAATTTTAATGTTTTTCGGGGTCATGATAAAATATTTTATGCTATTATTTTGAAATGTTGAAATTTCACCCTTGAAAAAAAATTGTTATCCCGGCATCAACACTTTTCGTTTTGAGGATGTTTTTTGCACAAAATTTACCATTGAGAAAAAAAAATATTATTCAAACATCAACACTTCGTTTTGAGGGCGTTTTTTGGACAATTTTTGCACCAAAAATTGGTTTTCACTGTCATTTTTAAAACATGTTGAAAATTTAGCTTGGAAAAAAAAAGGTGTTATTCCAGTATCAACACTTTTCGTTTTTAGCACTGTTTTTGATGTTTTTTCGGGGTTTTTTGGCCAAAGTTCCCATTTTGCGTTTATAGTTCCCGTTTCAAAGTTTACATTGTTATTGGCCAGCAGAGTGGCGCACGGCCTCAGATTTGTCAACTGGGTCTAGTAAGTCTGCAGGAAAGTAGAAGAAGGTAGGGGCCCGGTTGAAGATGCAGTAGTTGGTTGAAAGTAGGAAAAAGGAGGCTGAGAAAAAGTCAGGGTAGAGCGTGCTGTAAAGGAGTGGGCTGAAGAGAAGGAAGGGTAGGAAGAGCATGACTTTGAAAAAAGTTAGAGGTCCCCTTCACTGTAGACATAGAACAAAGAGCAGAAATCGGAACAAGGTGGTGGAGACTAGGAGAGCACTCCATTTCGGATAAAGCGCACTTGAGAGCATGGGAAATAAGGGCCGCAAAAGAATTCCAAGGCCAGTAAATAGTCACTCGACCCGTTCAACTTGACAGAAGGTGATTTCGACGAAATCAGAGATAAAGTAAGGGATGCGATCATGGAATTGTTGCAAAAGTTTGAGCAGCAAAAGAAGAAATCCTTGGTTGCCATCCAAATGAGTTTGCATGAGTTGCAGTTCCAAACTACTCAACTACAGACTAGTGTAGGGCGAGGCAGTGCGACATCAACTAGTTTGGTGTCAGGAACCTCTGAAGTAGCGGAGATGGTTCGCTCCTTGGATCTGCGGGTCATCATGCTATCAGATGGAGCATTGAATGTAGAAGTGGAAGCTAACAGGGCTACTATGAGCACTCTCAATATGGTTAGGTTGAACTTGGTCGTGCTTCCAAGTGAAGCCCTTCACACCTTGCAAGCATGTGTGATCGCAGAACTTCAGGCTCGAGAGTAGCGTGCGCTGAGTGTGATCAGCGAAAAAAAGGTAAATAATGTGCAGATGTTCGTCGAAAAGACTTTAGAAATTGACACATGGAAGAAGGTGCAGTAGAAGAATGAGCACACTACGACAGTAGTCGCTGAAGCATGCAGAACCATTCCGGAGCTGCATATCCCAGAAGAAGCGTCGGTGGAGGCCAAAATTTGAAAGCTTGCTGCAGGTGTGCACGATGCAAAGGGAGAGCTGGCTAAGGTTAAGTTTGAACTCAACCTTAAGATCACAGGTCTTGAGTTGAAGGTCCAACCTTCAACCCCACCAGAGGTCAAAGAGTAGCGTGAGGTAGCTGTCAAGGATGCAGTTGCTGTAGTAGATGTCGTGGTAACAGATTGCACCGTGCTCTTTGAGCAGTCACTGGAGGTACTTACCAGTCTGCAGGAAGATCCCAACCTGCAGAGGTTAGATACTGAGGCAAGGGAATTATAGAAGAGGTATGATGAGGTCAGAGTGACGGCATGCACCGTTGCCATCACATAGAGGTTGGCCAAGTTGTAGGAAGCAAAGGAACAGAAGGAATAGGTGGATGCAACAAAGCAAAGAGAGGCAGTACTAAAGGCCAGATTGGGGCCTTGTCAAGATGAAGCCTATGTGCTCATTGCCACCATTGAGGGAAAATTGGCTAGCTTGCAGGCAACACAATAGAAAATCAAGGCAGATAGCACAGTACTATCAACAGAGTAGTTGGTGGAGTAGGCTAAGCAGGCGGAGACGCAGTGTACCACTGAAATTGTAGTGGTGCAAGTAAACTTGGGAGGTCTTCACGATAATATTTCCACCCTAGAAGAGTGACGCAGGGGCGAGTCACCATATTTGTGTTGGGGCCTATTGGGAACAAGTCCCCTAAGGTCATTTTTGGGGTTAAAAGCCCAAGTTTTGGGGTAGAAAATCCCAAGTTTTGTATAAAAAGTGTAAAGTCTCCTCATTTTGTGGGCATGGAGTGCAAAGATGTAAAGTGTCATAAATGGTTTCTTCCCTTCGTTTATGTAAGTCATGTCAGCTTTACGAGATCTACCCATGGTCCGTAGACCATGGGATTTCATAAAAAGGGAAGTCTTAGAAGAGTCTAAGGTAGTTAAGTTCTTGGTATGTGTTGAGTCATTGATGAATGTAATGGGTCTGTGAGAGCTAAGAGTGAAGAGTCTTAGCATAGGAAAGAGGCTTTGCAGTTGTGTGTGCAGAGGCCTAGGGTAGAAGTCCGCAGCTGAGTGCATGGACACCTGCAGCTGTGTGCATAGGGTTTTTAGAGTCCGTAAAGAAGATCTGAAGCATCATTGAAGAGAATTATTCTGGAATTATTGGTGTATGATCTATTTTACTTCTGTTTTAAATGCATGTGATTATTTTATGATGAATACTGGGTTTATGTTTTATTGATACGTGAATCCATATGTTTTTCTTTGTTATATGAACTCAAGTAAGAATATATGTTTACGTGAAGATCATCTTAATACATGTTGAAGTTATCATATACATAAGCTAATCTAGGTAAATACAGAAGTAAGAGTAATTACAGAGGCGCGCGTAAGTGTTTGATTCTCCTATCTAGGGTACACGAAGGACAGTCGTAGACCTTCGTAGAGGTCTAGAGGACATCTAAGAGAATTATATCGATAAGCCCTAAAAGGCTTATCGACTTGCGTGAAGGAAGGCTTAGGGTATAAAACGAATACCATCTCTGGGTGCAGAAACTTGGTTCTTGCATCCCCCCATATAACATCGAGTGAGACTTCAGTCCATGCTCTACAGGTTGATGCCGAAAGGGTCAATAGTGTAGGGATTTTTTTGGATAATTAATTTTGAACCTAGGTCAGGGCCCATCAAGCCAACAATGTAGATGGCATGAGGATGGCCAGTGCATCTATAGAGGTTGGCACGCTTTTATGGAGCAAATCGAATGTCTTGGTTTTAATGGGCTAGTGAATTTTTATGATCAGAGACTTCTGTAATATTTTATGATGAAGAAATGGACTAACGAATTGGGTTTCCCAAAGGCCTGTAGGTTGCATTGTCCAATGAAATGTTGTGTTGGGATAGAGAAACTGAAATGCGTTGGGAAATCCTATAACTTAAGTATTGATCGGATTCTGAAGGTATGGCATTTTTGTGTTTGTTGTACATTCCAATAGATGATAAATTAAATTGAATTGGTTGTTGAGTCAAAGAAATTGAGATTTAAACCACTTTCATGATAGCCATAGCGATTATAGAATTCGATCCAAGCTCTGCTTCATTTGGTATTAGAGCAGGTTGTTGAGGCTCGTTGATGTGAGCTTGTTGATCTGTGTGGTAATTTGACCTGAGAACAATCATCTGTGGCTTTGAAGAGGCATGAGTTGTGTTGAAAGAGATTTCAGATCCATTTATGTTGTAAAGGGTCACCTGGTGCCGGTTATGCTGGTTGCAGAGCATTCTGTTTGGTATGGTGAGTGGTGAGAGGAAGGCTTGTGTGCTACAAGAAAGACTGGATTAATGAATTCAATGTTGGCATTACAATATTTTCCCCTGTCACTTATATTTTCTTCACTTCGGCTCTGCCTGTGATACCCTTCAAGAGAATCTCTAGAAAGAAACAGATGGATGACTAAATGTTGTGCATACGCTTTCATCAACTACGATATGTGGAATCATTCATTCAATTTTTGGAAGACAGTCCTTGTTAATTTTAGGGGTGGAAGAACCTACTGTATTGATGTACAAGTATATGTATGAGTTCGCTAAGAAGAGAACAGAGATTGACCATAATCTCTTCTTAGCATGAACAGGTTGGGTATATGTGTGGACAGGGATTATGTTAGTACTTATGGGGATCGACAATGCATGTGATCTGATAAACAGATTCACGAAAGTAGCGGGATAGATATTTTGGAATGCTCATTTCCATGTTATTCATGAAGGAAGCAATTAAGGGAGTCGTGGAAGAATTATGCATACCAGACGAGGAATAATTCTAGCAGTGTGTCTGATGATTTTATGTTAATTACAGGTGGCAGCAGCTATATATTGAAAGAGTACACAGTGGAAGCATGGTAGTTCAGAACCTGAGAGATTTGTTGATATGAAAGTGGATCATGGCTTGTAAGCTATGACACAAGAGAAGTTTGTTGAGAACAAGCCAGCCAAGCAGCAAATTGATTAAAGAGGTACGAAAGTTTGTTTAATGATTAGAAACAATTGAATGAGTGAAAATTTTGGCACAAGACTACAACAATAAGGCTGTAGGAAGAACTTTTGGAAGTTCTTGGAGTGTAGCAGGACCTTATTCCATCCAAGTCTTGGAATAGACATGAACAAGAGAATCTTTAAAAGAAGTGAGTACAACAACCAAAGAGGAGAGCAGGAGTTCTCAGTACAAGTTCTAAGAAAGAGAGGACTTGGAAACCAAGCTGAGGAGAAGCTTGGTGAGGATCAACTCAGTAGGAAGTTGATTGGTTGCGGGTACAAAAAATCACACAAAAGAAGAACTTTACAATAAGGAATCTGTGATTTTCCAGCTGAGGTTGGAAAGAGAAAAGAAGCTTGAGGAGAAGGTAAGCTCAAAAGAAGGTTCTAGAAAGAATATTTGAAGTTTCTAGTAGTCCAAGTCCAAAGGAGATGGCTTGGTGAGGTAATTATAGCAGGTTGGAATAGACTTTCTATTGCAGAGGTTTAGTGAATAAGGAAAAGTTCACACAAAAGAAAATATGACTATGGAAATTCATGTGGAAGGCTCAGAATAAGGATACAAGATGAAGAAGAAGGGTGCTAAAGAAATATGTAGGAAACAGATGAGTCAAGAGGAGCTTGACAAGGAGATTGCTGAGTTAAAAGAAAAACTCAATGTATTAAGGATGCTACTAGAGGAAAACCAAAGACAAGGTTGGGTCTTGAGGAAAAAGACAGTGAAGTGGCCTAAGTTACAGAGAAGGCTACAGTAGAGGCAAGTGAAGTGGCTGGTGGAAAAACTCAAAGAAGCTGAGTTGGAAATGGAAATTTCCATTTGTGAAGAAGAATAGGGTGAAGTTCTAGGTGAATATGAAGAATGGAGATTAGTTAAAGATCTCATGAACTATTGGGATAGTTCAAGGAAGCGTGAGGAAATGTGGAAAAAGGTAGTAGAAAAGGCTATAAAGCCTTATATTTTTTAATCTAATAATTTTGATGTGTTTGCAGGCTTTGCAGAGGATGGGCAGTCTTTTGAAGCTGTCATAAAAATTGATGAAAGTCTGGAAGAAAAGAAGGATGAAGAGTACCTCTCAGAAGATAAAAATTCTGAAGCAAAGTATGATGGAGGGTGCCTCTTGAATGAGGAAAACATTGACCTGTTGTGGCAGAAAAAACTCATTAACGAATTGATATTTGGAGCTAGTACAAAACAGGGACAATTCCTTGTGGAAGAAAGAGATGAAGTTTAGCTTAAAGAACTGATATGTGAAACATCAGTTGAGTTTGTTGAGCCTTACATTTTTAAAATTGATAATTGGTGTATAAATACAGGGATTATAAGTGCCAAAGAAGGATATCTCTCAAACATTGTTACACGGCAAGGAGTTGATGAAGTATTTCTTTTTGAAAGTGTAAGGAGAGAACAGAAACATATTTCTATGGAGATAACTAAAACAGAATTGTCTATGGAAGACAATCATATTGAAGAACAATCACTGAACAATAGTGACCATATAAAGGATGAAGCTGGAAATGAAGAGCATTGTGATAAAATGCTTGCTAAATGTGAAGAGGAGATTGAATTGCTGGAGAAGTTGCTAGGAGAATGTGGCAATAGAAAAGAAATGGTTACAGCAGTACCTGACAGTAGAAGAGAGTCTCTAATAGTCATGGAGACAGAAGAATGTTTTAATTTACAAACCAATAGTTTGTTTGCAGGTACAGTGAATAGCATTAATGAGTATGATGTTGTGATCAAAGATATTGAACAAAGGTTGTTTGGATATGAGATAAAAGTTGAGAAGCAACAAGAGGGTAAGGATGTAAGGGTGGTAGTAAGAATCTAGCAACTCCAAAGTGAAGGTAACCAGCAACAGGTTAAAGGTAAACTTGAAGAAGATAACAATTCTGAATTTTTTATAAAAGAAGAAGTTCAGTTACAAATGTATAGTATTTTTCAGTTGGAGGATGAATTGGATAAAGAAATTGACAGGCTATGGAAATTAATGGTGAAGCATTTCAAAGGAATTCACAGCAAGAAAAACCTAACAATGAGTTTGTTAGACTTATTGACTGAGAAGAATGTTGTAGGAAAAGAAAAAGGAAAGCTGCAGTATAAAGTGTGGAAACCTGGAGGAATGAAAAAGACAGCAGCAACAGCAAAGAAGGAAGTATTAAGGATAATGGCAGCAGTAAGGTACAGTAGAGCTTATGAAAGGCTGCAAACAAAAGTTTGGGACCCTGGAGGTTTTCATCAGCGTCTGAAATTACATGATCAGGAGATCATGAATGTTTTCTACTTTGGGAGTCTGATGCAGGAGCATTTTTCTCTCAGGCCAAAACCAGCATATAACTCAAGCCTGGGTCTTGACATTTGTCCAAATGGGACTTGTCATTGTAAATATTTATTTTCCTATGTTTTAAGAGGTAGTTTAGAAAGAAATGAGTAAATATCATATGTAATCGAATTTGGTCCATAGTGGTAGATTTAGAATGGGATTCTAGGAGTCTTGTTGAGCCATTTTAGGATCTGTAGAAATATTAGGAGATCTTGAAGATATTTTGGATCTAGGATAAGATTTTAGGAGTAATGTTTGGATCTGAACTAAATTGAGGTTCAGGAGTTTATTTGTATATGAATTATAAGTCTCAAAGGCATATAGAGAGGAGAGGAGAGGTAAGTGTGTGAGAGCGTGATGATATAGATAGGAGGCCAATTTAATGTAGAAAATCAAGCCAAGTATTGTATATACAGATTGATTAATGAAAGGAAGTTTTTTTTCCATTGTCTCTGTGGATATTTAACTGTTGAATTCCAGTTTGTATGCCTATCTCGAATCACAATAGGTTGTCTGAGGATTTGTTGTTTTATTCTTTTTACGCTTTGAAGGGGATTCAACAAATGCATTGATGGTTTAAGCGCAGGGTTCACTGTTGAATGTGATGAAAGGGGAATCAAGCCTAGAGAGAAGATGGATCGGTGATTGGAAAAAGAACCTTACAAGAAACCTGAGTGTAATTTCTCACGATTTTCCCATCCGAGTTGCAGAGGCGTCGACTAGTGCCATTAATTGTTTGAAGAAGGATTGAAACACTGTTTACAGAGGTAATAGGGTTGGATCAGTCTTAGAGGATTGGAAGTTGTACTGTGATTTGAATATACCCTCAGAATGTGTGGAGAGATAGATTCATAGAAAATTTTAGGGGTGAATGTTCGCCCTTTGGCGAAATTAAGGGGTTTTAAATTTTTAGTGGGCGAATATTTTGTATCATAGTACATTTTTACAAATCACCTCAAATAGCCCACCTTATTTTAAGGGAGAGGGTAAAAAAGGTAAATTTAGCCCTTGAGATTAGGAGTTACAACCTTCCATTCGCCCATTTTCAAGAATAGGTTTTATTTAAGTGAATCCATTCGCCCATTTTCAAGAATAGGTTTTATTTAAGTGAATCCTATGGGCCAAAGGCCCAAATACCATATTTATAAAAGAAGTATGGTAAATTAATAAAAATATAAATAAATGAGAGGTATGGTAAATAAATAAAACATTTTTTATATTTACTCCATAAGTCACCTTATATACATGCAAGGGTGTAAACAAATAAAAATATAATTAAAGTGGAGGTATGGTAAATAAATAAAATGTATTTTTATACTTACTCAAAAGGTATGGTAAATAAATAAAAATATAAATAAACTAGACGCATGGTAAATAAATAAAACCTCTTTTTATATTTAGTCTATAACCCTCGTTCTATTTATGAAGGCTCAAGAAAGAGGTTTTATTTAAGTGAATCCTATGAGCCAAATACCATATTTGTAAAAGAGGTATGGTAAATTAATAAAAATATAAATAAACGAGAGGTATGGTAAACAAATAAAACATTTTTTTATATTTACTCCATAAGTCACCTTATATTTACAAACACTCAAAAAATGTGTTATATTTAGGTGAAACCTATGGGCAAAATACTATGGGACAAATACCATGGACTAGATTGTTATTAATGCCATGCAAAAAAACATTTTTAACCCTAATATTAGTATTAATAAAAATAAAAATGGCACATGGTATTGACCCATGGTATTCACCAAAATGGCACATGGTATTGACCCATGGTATTCACCAAAATGGCACATGGTATTGACCCATGGTATTCACCTGGAATGTAGCCTATTTAAATGGGGGAATTAAACCAGCATAGATCCATATTTACTCTGGATCTACTAACCCCTGAGAGGTATCAAATATTGTGATATGCAAACTAGAATAGAGTGAAAAAATATTTGATCCGATCAAGAGTAAAAATGGATGTTGTAATTTAATGTATGTTAAACATTTTAGCTTGGTTAAAATAAAAAATAAAATAAAAATTAACTATTAATTTTATTAATTTTTATAAATTACTAATAGTAATTTTTAAGCTCCAGGTTTATGATAACCCATGGTATTGACCCATGGTAATACCATGGTATTCATGTGAGCATAAACTATTTAAAGGGGAAATTCTATCATCTTAGATCTATCTTAATTCGGGGTCTACCAAGTGCTCAGAGGGATAAATAGATTTCATCCCCCTAAGAGTGGTAGATGTGGAGTTAAGATGGATATAGGTTGGTTTTTATGATAATGAAGATATTAAATAGACTTAGGAAATTATATTGTAAAAACATCTTAAGGTGAATGGTTAAAGCATAGACATTGGACAAGTATATTTGTATACTTCTGTTTTAAATTGAAACAAATCCAGGGCTAAAAGGAATGGATTGATTGCATTAGTCATCCTTCTATAACTTTTCAACATATGCTGGAGTAAACAGATTGTAATTTGGGTAATTTTTCTAATTGCAAATAGGAACATACTTGTGTATTGGTAGGGTGGTTACGAGGTCCCTAGAAGTGATCAATTTGAATTTTTCTTGGTTTTATATATAGTATTAGGTTTTTTCTCATGCTTTCTATGAATGGCACGAGTGAATTTTATCCTACGCCCACTAGGTTATCGAATTTCGATAATTTTGATTTCAAAAGATATTTTAAAGAAATGAAATGATTTCATTTGTGTATTCAATAAACACAATATTTTATAATTGAGTAATATATTCGCCATGTCTGGTGAGAGATTCGCCAAAAAATTATATATACATATCATATTATTGATAAAATCGCCTTCCATTTTTCCTATATATCATGGAGATTCGCCCATTTATTATACATGTAAATTTAGAGGGGGTTCTTAAAATTTTCCCTGGATAGATTATAGACTACAATGCACCACCGTCTGACTATTGAAATCATTAAAGGGGAACAATTGAAATGGAATCGCTCCACTATGAGCAAAGTGCTGGTAAGTTAAAGGAATATTGCGCTAGTTATTAATGTGAAGATTTTGTGATGGTTTTCTTGTAGATGGGAATTAAGGGTCGTCCTGGAAGGCTAGAGGGCAGATCCCAGATTCGTGATCCATCAGACAATGAAAATCGTGGTGGAATTTTTATATAATTAGAATCAAATGTTGAGCATGTTGTTGGATTGGACTGTTGTGTTCTTTTTTCTTAGGAATTTGTAGCTGTTGTACAAATCGGGAGTGTGGTTGCATGTAGATGGCATAAGGATGGCCAATTCATCTACAGAGGTTGGCACGCTTTTATGGAGCAAATCGAATGTCTTGGTTTTGATGGGCTAGTGAATTTTTACAATTAGAGACTCATGTAATATTTTATGATGAAGAAATGGACTAATGAATTAGGTTTCCCAAAGGCCTGTAGGTTGCATTGTCCAATGAAATGTTGTGTTGGGAAATAGAGAAGCTGAAATGCATTGGGAAATCATGTAATTTAGGTATTGATCAAATTATGAAGGTATGGCTCTTTTGTGTTTGCTATACATTCCAATAGATGATAAATTAAATTGAATTGGTTGTTGAGCTAGAGCAATTGAGAGTTAAACCACTGTCATGACAGTCGTAGTGATTGTAGAATTTGATCCAAGCTCTGCATCACTTTGCACCTTCTCTCCTTTTGTGCTTAAAGCGACACAATATTCTACATCCAATTTATAGAGGTTCTTCACCCAAACCCCTATCCACTTCACTTGTCCTAAGGCTATGTGACAAAGGAAATCCTTTCCTTTTCTAAATATTGCATTGTCGCCATGGTCCTCCAACATGGCAACTAAAACCAAATTCTTCTTCAAACCCAGAACATACCTGACATCTTTTAATGTGAGAGGGAAACTAGACTCCCTCTGAAAGGTAACAGTACGGATGTTGGTCACACTATACCTCCTATCATCTCCCATTTCAATGTGCATCTGGAGGTCCTTCTCCTCCAAATCACTGAAGAATTATTTGTTTCTGGTCATATAGAATGAGGCTCCACTATCTAGACATCACAGACTACAAATCACCAATGTCGTCATGTAAGCGATGAGGGTGAAATCCAACTCAAATTTTGAAGAAAGAGCTTCACCTGATGCTTCTCCTAAGGGCTTCTTTTCGGCCTTATTGTGTCGACACTTCATTGCATAGTGTTGCAGCTCATGACAGTGAAAACATTTAATCTTCGACATGTCCTTAGTCTTTCCACCCTTCCTAGAATCTTATTTAGAATGACATGACTTCCGTTTCCTTTTCTTCACCTTTCCAACTAAGGCAGACTTCTCCTAGTCATCATGCTTGGATGATAATCCATCTTTGGTGTTCCATTGAATCTCTTCTTGCACCAAGTTGGACCACAAACGCTCCCACTTTGGTAGCTTCTCCCTCCCATTTACTGAGTCCTGGTAGTTGTTCCAGCTCTTGGGAAGGCTTAGAAGTGCTAGGCTAACCAGATATTCATCAGAAACTATAACACTGACACTTCCAAGATCATCTTGACATTGGGTTAACTTGGTCAAGTACTTTGGTATTTAGTTGACCTTCTCCATCTTGATTTTTCAAATCTTGTCCTTCAGTGCCATCTTGTTGTGGTCACTATTGTTTTGAAATAGGTATGTCAAGGTGTTCCACATTGCATATGGAGTCTCCTTACCATGGAGGTTCAATACAATATGATCTCAAACTCCTTCAAGGATAATTATTCTCGCCTTTGCAACACATTTTATCCACTCTGCCAGATCTTGAGCATCAGTTGCTAGAAACTTAGGAATATCTTTGTCTATGATTTCCTCAAGTCCGTTGTCTTCCAAAACTACCTCCATGTTGTCCTTCCAAGAAATATAGTTCGAAATACCCTTAAGGGCATATTCGAGTCTCAATCCATATAATGACATCCTATTATTTCTAAAGTATGATCCTGCAAATTTGATTTCACCTGCAAAATAAAAACGTGTATTCTCCTCTTCTAGAGTGATTTATGATCTGATACCATGTATAAATTCCTTGTATATTCGAATTGCTAATTGTAATATGCTAAAATAATAGACTTGAATCTACTCTACTCATCAGCGAAAATAATTAAAAGATCTCGAAATCACAAATAATACAAGAGAAAGAATTCAATCAACACATTACACAATGATTTCCTATGGAAAGCCACATCTAAAAACCCTTGCCATCTATATATTGCATTAGTCAGAAAATATGAGAAGATTGCAATGATTTTCTCAAGCCCAAGCAACCTCTACACTGTCTCTATCTATCTCACAACTTCCTAGACAAGCCTTGGCCAATACTTAACCAATTTCCTCCTTTCCCAAGTCCCTATTTCCGTGGGAATTTTCGTTGGGAATTATCCCCTATTAATTAGGGAAATTCCTCAATTGGAATTGTGCAATCCTCATATGTCTTTCTATAACTGCATGCACCACCTGTACAATTTGGATTATTATACAACTGATAGTACATTGTCCCTAAACTCCAATCTCAACTAGGTAACTCTCATATCTGATATGTAAGAGTTATTTATGAGTGAATCATCAATTTACTGGTTGATCACTGCAGGAAACACCACACTAATAGACCTCCCACTAGTTCCTCCAACAGTTGGAAATAGTTTAACTGACTTTAACTTAGTTAAACTGAATTAATTAATTACAAATCAAAATAAACTCAAACAAGGATCCTATAATGTAGGAGACACTCTACATGACTCACATTAGACCCTCAACTCAAATTAGCTGAGCCAACTAAGTCAAATTATCTTATTTAATTAATACAAGTTGTCATGAGATGTGGAATTACAATTTTATTCCCAATTTAATTCAAGGAAAAATTAAATTAGGATTTTATTATTTCATTTTCAGCAATGCACACAGAGAACTTTTCAATGGCACAAGAATCACATCAATCGGATTCTGTATGTGAAAGTTATGCCACTTAGAAGTTGACCTTCTTGTTTTAACCACCATAATTCGAGAGGATGCCATGACAGCCCCCATAAACATGGAAAAGGGGATAGCCATGAGATCATTATGAAGAAAACTATAGAATATTCTATATCATAACTCTGGTTAAGAGTTGAGGTAGTCAAACCTAACCACTAGTAGGTTATTGATCTGTGTTATAATCGGGCCACTAGGAGGAAAATGGGTGACCTGGGTGTTTTGTATTCTATCAAAAACATGCATGAGAAGATGAATATCTCATGATATAATCCTTAGATTATTGACTTACATGATGAAGCAAAATAGGTACGTATATTGCTTGGATGCCTAGATCTACAAAGAAAAGCTTGAATTTGTTCATGAATTTGCAAATTGATTGCTTGAATTCTTGAATTTAATAATATCAAGTATGCATCTGATGGATATGTTATAACTGAGAACAACTATGTGTAAAGGTAGCAATATTATTACCATTAAACTAATGCATAAGGGTGGTGGGATATGCTAATTTGTTGGTAGAAGAGAACACATAGGTAGAGATAGAGTAGCTTGGATGGCTAAATGGAGAGAGGATTTTTTTTATAGGTTTTATAGGTGGAGCCTTTATTTCTAATAGAGAGATTGATGTTGTAAATTGGTGTCCTAGTGACATAGAAGACTCCTAAATTGTTCTTTATGATGATGCCAGGATTTTGGTCTTCATTGAAAAGAGAGAAGACAAAGCTAGAAATGAATTCATTTTGGCATGGTAGGGTTCCTATCAAAGGAGAGTTTGATAATACATTGAACTTACTATGATTATATTGAACATCCTTGGTGTTTTTAGCTCCAGGATGGTTGGTAGAAATGATGGTGGGAATCAAACTCTAAGTGAAGTACAAGTGCATGTCCATAAAATAGGAACAAATCTGATTGAGGAAGCTAAGAATAAACTAAATCATGGATTAGGTGTGCCAAATTTGAATGAGACATTGGAATGTGGATACAATAAGGCTACCACATCCATAGCTATAGAAGTAGTTACTTTGATGGAGCCATAAAGATTAATTTTCATAAAAAGGGATTGTAGGTTAGAAAGAGCTACAATTGTTGCGGGTGGGAACACCCTAGGGCCTTGGGTTGAAAACACCAATAGAGCGGAGGGCATACATCAGTAAAAAATGTGTAGAAAAACAATCTAAATGCTTAAACTACTGAACTAGGAAGCAGTGGTATTACCCGGAGGTCTTACGTTCGGTGTCGATCCCATAGGGTCCAAACCCTCTACTTCTTCCGATGCCTTTAAAACCTATAACTTATTCAAGAAAATCATATACAACAGTAGTAATAGAAAGAATTTTCATGATATATGTGTTAGATCATATAAGAAAATGAGTAATTATGCATTAATGTAAGATTTATAAGCAAATCACAACATGGATCAATGCATAAACACGATAAATATCAAGAACATAATAGCATTTCTTTATTGATGTAAGCTAAATGAAAGGTGGAAAACTACAACCTGAGTCTTCCTTCAGCTTCAAGCATAACCGTCCTATGGATATGTCCTATCTTGGCCTAAGCAATATTCCTCCATCAATACACACAAGGACATCATAAGAGGGATGAAGGACATCTCAAAAGAGGAAACAAAGGTTTCCTATAACTTGGGGAGTGCAGGAGGCACAAGGATTTCTTTAGACTAGATCAGGGATCAATCAACTATAATATCAATATCTCATCTCTTCTCTCCTTAGGCCTTCCCATGGAGTTCTATTTATACTTATCCAAATTAGTTTTTTCAGTTGGAAAACAGTTGGGCCATGGGCTATAATAGGTGAGTAACAGGTAAAACTCGTAAATTCCACCCAGATTTAAGGATATTTATTATTTTTAAAGTGTTTTAACACATATACATGGGCTGGGTATATACTGACCCGCATGTACACACTTTTAACATAGGGAAAAGTAGCGTATGGGAAATAAAACATTATTTTTTAGAATTTGGACCAAGTCTAGAAAGGAAGGGTTTCCCTAGGCCATAACCAAAGCATCAGATCTACCAAGAGTGATAAATGGTGCTATAACAGATGCCCCTAATATATTAGGTCAGAAGGAGAAAATGATGGTCAAATGTATTAAGTGTATAGAAGGAATCATGTCGAGACCGGAGAGGAGTTCACTAGAATTCAGCCTGCCAAGCCATTGAAAGAGATTAGAAAGACATTGTTGTCTGAGGCAAGCATACCCATGCTCAGAGATAATAATGCATGTCCACATGACAAGTATAAAAGTGGATCCAATATGCATACAAGTATAAAGGAACTGAAAATACATAGTGGATCATCCGATCATATTTAGATAAGTACATGTCTCAATATCACATAAAGAACTGATCAATGATGCTGAAGTAGGAAGCTGATCACTGAAGTCATAAAGCTGATCCAAAAAAGTACCAAGTCAAATTTTGGAATAAATGGGACTACACTGCAGCTCGGGTGCCAACATATAAGATGTCGTTGTAAGGAACTACAACATATAAGGTGGATGGTGCTAGCTAGCAGAAACAAGAGCAACTGACAAGTGAACCAAGAAATGTTGATGCAAACTCGAGGTATTCACCGACCGTCATGGTACATTTCTACACAATGGGAATAAGTGATCTGAAGTCGAGCATGTGAGAAATCATTTGATTACTGGTCATTGATGTATACCATTAACAAATGCAAAACTATGCACCGATAATGATGATGAGAGCCAAGGTACCCAGTACAATCTAACAAGTGTGAATAAATGAGTTGTATTCGAACACTTGGAAGAATATATCAATCAGGAGACAATGATGTTTTCCCACTGTCGACAGCGAAGGAGTCTACCACTGATGACTACAAACCCTAAGGTACTGCCAAATGGACTCTAGACCTTGTTCTCAGAGCAATGAGTCGAATTCGATGGGAAAATATCTACTAGAAGGAAGGAATTAAGGCATCCTTCATCAATCCAATGCGAGTGTAACCCATAGGCCAATAATGTGGAAGGAATCAGATGAATAAAGATGTAGTAACCCAACTAAAGCATGTTTCCAACGTACACAATATGTAGCTAGCACATGATAGAAACCCTCGGAACCAACCAATAATGAAAGTTGACACAGAGGCGAGGAATCCACCAATAGAGTCCAATGGAAACTAAGGTACTGCACGAATCCCAATGTATGATAATGAAAGTTGATGTTGAGCACAAGATAACCTATCAATAATGAAAATAGGGCCAGGATGCAGCTCTAGATCTACTCTTAGAGCAATTTGTCTTATTTGATAAGGGAAAGACCTTCTCAAACCAGCACGAGCAAAGGACCAAATAGTTGATGTGATAACGAACATGAATCTAACAACCGGGGATGGTCGACTGAAAAATAGGTCAAGAGACACCACAAAGAGGTCGACTCAGGTTTACTTCCCTTGAAAAAAAGAATGACTCAAATGTGACTACATGGCAGCATATGATAACTTTGTATAACTTTGTCACACAGGAGGCATAAGTAAACTCTCCATATAATTGGATGAGATAACCAATCGGAGTACTAACTCAATAACAAGGTTAAGGCTCTCCTAAGCCAAACTAAAGCCGACCCCAATGGAGAAAAGACTTATTTTCTGAGTGATTTGTTCAACGACGACACAACTGGATCTAGCTACCATCAATTATGGAAATAATGTCCCATTCCTGCTATTTTTGGGATATATAAATTTTTTTGTCTTTTTCATTTTGATGAAGCCTGAAAAAGAATAAAAGAATGCTATAGTACAGTGGAAAGAATGAGTGTCCAATACAGATGCACTAGTTCCTAGGAAGGGAACATTCCTATGCTCAATGCAAGGTGACAAAACTGGTCAATGACACTCAAAGGAATGTTCTTTCCATGGGTAAAATGGTGTGTCAAGGTGCAAAGGCTAAGTGATTGCAAGGTTGATCTCAAAGAAGACATGGTCAAAAAGTGGCTTAAACACGAGTCCAAGTGAAGCTAACTCAAGGCCAAAAGGTACAAATGGTCAACATGCAATGCAACAGTACAACTCAACGCAAAGGAGCCTCTAGGGTATAAGGCCAGAAAATAGCGAAGAAGAAAGAGAATGAGTCTCCAACACACAAATCATGGTGGGACTAAAGAGGACTCCCAAGCCTACTCAATATAGCAGCATGGGCAACATATGCTAGTGAGGATCTAACTAAGATGCCCATGCAAAGGTTGGCTCTACCATCATATCACGATTTTATAAGTTGGCGAGTGACAATGGTTTCTGAATCAAGACATGATGGGGTCGACCCTATGGCAAAAAATATTGCAGAATGGAGGCTAGTATGAAAAATGCAACGGAAAGTGATATTCCCTAACCTATATGCCAGTAAGAAAATGATACCTTCCATGACAGGTCTGCAGTCATGGACCCGAAGCAATTTCTCAAAAAAATTCCAAAGTATCCTGTAAAAACAACCCATCCCAGCACTCCAAGCCAAAACATCAAAAAGTCCACAAAAGAAAAATCAACTTTAGAAAAAATAATTTTCATTTGTCAACTTATATAAGGACCTTTGAACTCACAATTTCTCATTTGTGTTTTGAGAAATTGGGTGAAGGATTTGTGGAGAAACAACCAAGTGAGCTTCCTCCATCAAATTCAATCGTTCAAACTGCTTCAAATCTTCCAGGTAACCTTGTAATTGAACTTTTGACAATTTTTCATGTTTTTTACATGTTTTATCATAAATTCGACTGTGAGTAATTTTTTTTAAAAAATTCTCTGCATATAGACGGGTTGGATACATGTAATAAGTGTATAGGAAGGCCCTATATGCGACTATGTCAATAACGAACCCACATGTGCACGAGTTTAAAATTAAAAACATGGATTTAATGATTCAAAACATCATTTTTTGCAGTATGTCAATTACTTGGCATGAAAGAGAACATAGTGGAATTGATAATCAAGTGATGGAGGATCAAAACGCATTAGATGCCTTACGAGCATGTGGTTTGTTAAAATTCTTCAAAATGCCTAATATGAAGGCAAATACTCAATTTCTTGAGATGTTAATCCATTACTGGAGTGCAGAAGAAGATGCTTTCGTGATTGACCAGATACCCTTGAGGATTGAAATAGAGGATATCTATTTTATTACAGGTCTTTCCTAAAGGGGAGAGAGGGTCCACTCAACTAGAAGGACAAGAGGTAGTCTAAGTGTATAAGACTACGCCGCATATACTATCCTGGAAACACTGAAAATATTGGAAGTCAGATTCCAATCAAGCATGTAGAGAGTTTATCACTAAGAATCCTTCTTTTTACCATAGCCAGGGTAAATGGTTCTGCTACTCTACACCAGGCTTCACGTGTTTCAATGAGTCTTGCAGTGGATTGTCTCACTACAGTCTTTGATTGGTGCACACCTCTGCTAGCCAATATGAAAAAACAACTTACTTCTATCCAGAAGGGTTAGACGAAGAACTTTGGATATGGAACCATCTTGTGTTCCTTATTTTTTGAGAGAGTACCTGGGCTTCGTCCCAAGGTATTATCTACCATCAGCAGCCAAAGAGATGCACGAATGGGTAGGTGGGCTAACTTGATGAAACGACTAGGGGGTGGTGAGGTCCCTAGGACTACATTTGATGACGAGTTTTTCCTTTGGTGGGAACAACAAGTCATTGCAATCGAAGACTACCCTTACGCCAGAATGGATTTCTGAGGAGATCCGGATCTAATGTTGCCACTAGACGCAACATGTGGTGCCATAGGTATAAATGATTTTTAATTTTTGAATTTTAATATTTTTTGGATTTTCAGTATAAATGAATGAAAAAATATTTTTGATGAGACAAAATACTTACAAAATTATTGATCATGACACAAATGTTGGACCAGTGAGACCTGTTGGTCTTCCCTGAACATGCATCATGGAAGAGACGTCAAAGGGGCCACAACAGAGACTGATAGGACCCTCCATGTAGTCTAGAGAAACTTGGTGAGGTTAACTCACCAAGCACCCATGGTGGCCATAGAGGACCTACCAAAGGAGATGCAACGATGCATGGTGAGAGTACCACGGGATTGGGTGTGACTATTTCGACGGGTGACCAATGCAATTGTTTTCTTTCTTACTGCTCATCCTGAGCAAGATCACTAGATAGATGATCAGACCTTTTTGGATTAGACACGATGATGGGCATAAGCCCAAATTTTGTAGGACATTTTGTCTCGATTTTGTATATTATTCTGGACACAAAAACTCTATCTATATACAGATGGTTTTATCATGATGATCATATATATACAGATGATATTTCAATTATTTTTTAATGTTTTAATGTGATGAATGATTTATATGCCAATCCAATGCTTGATTAGTGATAGAATCTACTAAGAAATTTTCTGATCATGGAATATGAACAAATGTGATATAAACAAATTATCTTTGTAATAAATGCACTCTCAAAAATTGGTGATATAAATAAGGATCTCTCACATGATAGATGTTATTCAGTTGAGATACCACTAGTTTTGAATCTAAATAAACTAGTGATGAATCAATATCAAGAGATATTGCCTCAGATAGTAAATTAATAACAGTAGTATATTCGATGATATTATTTGAAGCAGGACCCATACATACTCCTCTCGAAACCAACAATTGGCTAGATGGATAATAAATCACCCAAGCCACAGAAGCAAGGTTCCAGGTGTGTCTACTAGCACCATCAGTGAATCCTAGATATATCAAATCATCCATAAATACCTGCCAAAGCAGATGAAAAATATCGACATCACTAAAACTAATAGATAGATATATAAAATGATACAATATATACAATCAAGTAAATGTTAGGCTCCGCCAACTTGTTTCCTTCAAAATCAATCAATTCATAAGCTCCATTTTTCAAAAAAAAATTGACAATGAAGGGACCGTACCACATAGATTTAAACTTGCCTACCCCTAAGGCATCTTTGTCTTGATCGTATACCAAGACAAGGTCGCCTTCAAAAAAATTTCTCGGACAGACAACTTTATCATATTTAGTTTTTACCCTCCTCTTATGAGCTTTGTTGATTATAGAGGCATCTAGACGCTTCTCATCAAGATGTTCCAATTGAATGAGGCATTCTTCGAGACTAGAAGTATCGAGAAGAAATTCAACAGCCAATTTAAGGGAAGGAATTTCACATTCTACAGGAAAAATAGATTCCAACCCGTAAACTAGTTGAAAGGGAGTAAAACCAGTGGCAGTCTTAATTGACATTCGGTATGCCCAAAGTGTCAGATATAACATGATGTGCCAATTGGATATAACTTTGTTAATCATCCTTTGCAGGATGAGTTTAAGGAATTTTTTTCACGGCTTCGACCTGCCCATTGGCCTGAGGATAATACAGAGATGAATGCCCCTACCGGAAACCCAACTTGAAAGCCAATTCAGACATCATTTGATTTTGGAAATGACCGCCATGGTCAATGACAATCTCTTTAGGAATACTGAATCGGGAAATAACTTCATTGAAGAGAAACAAGGTTGTTGTTTCACCATCATTCTTGAAATTAGGCATAGCCTCAGCCCACTTAGTAAAGTAGTCTACGGCTACGATGATATACTAGTGATTTCCTGCCAAAGGTGGATCACAAGTAGGAAAAATCAATACCTCACTTCGTGAAAGGGCCGACGGTGATCATAGGGAAAAGCGGAGTTGGATGTGCACACATTTTCTAAGTCTAACCCTAACAAGGATGGCATCTCTTAACTGCTTCAATACAATATTTGAAGATCAAAGGCCAAAAGTAGTCTTCTCACAAAAAAATTTGGGTTGTAGCAAGCCGAGATAGATGACTACCATAAGCTACACTGTGGCAATAATTAAGCACAGACTTAGCTTCTTCCAAGGTTAAACAACGTCTAAGGATTGAATCAACCCTGTGACAATATAAAGTGTCACCTATAATAATATAACATTTAGCGAGGTGATGCAATTTTCTATGTCCATCCTTGGAAAAAGAGAGCGAAAGCTTTGAAGTCTGGAGATATATAATAATATCCCCATACTAAGGATCTTGCGAGGAAATAAGAAACAGATGTTCATCAGGAAATGTTTCCTCATAAACGATTTCTTCCTTACAAGGCAACTCTGAGATCAACTCTACAAAAATTTCTTAGACTTAGCAGACATGAATTCGAGGTCAAATTCTTGTAAAATGAAAATACATTTGTTATATTTCCCCCAATCACTCATCTACTGAGAACAAACTGAAATGGATTGACGGTTTCTAAGACGAATTTTTTCAAAGAAGAATGTAATGTCTAAGCCATTGGACATCATGGACCACTACCAAAGCTAATTTCTTGATGGGAGAAAAGCAGAGTTTAGGACCTACCAAGCCTCGGCTCAGATAGTAGATTACATGCTCACATAAGGCATCATCTTCCAAAATTAGAAAAATACCAATAGTTGATTCTACTACAGTGAGAGACAAGAGGAAATCTCTGCTATAATCAGGTGGACTCAACAAAGGAGCAGAGGTTAATGCTTTTTTCAAAGCATCAAAAGAGCGTTGCATGAAATCATCCCATAGAAACGAGACCCCTTTCTTAAGAAATCTCATGAATCCTTTTGTGATCTCGGCATAATTGGCTATAAATATCTTTAATAAATTTTCTTTTCCTTGGAGACTCTGAAGTTGATGTATAGAGGATGGGGGAGGCAACTGAAGTATTTCCTCAACCTTGAAGGGATCTACCCGAATCCCCTCAATCGACACGATGAATCCCAATAACCGACTGGAAGTGACGGTGAAAACACACTTATTCGGATTCAACCAGATTTTATAAAAACGACATTGTTCAAAAATCAATCGAAGATGTTTAGGATGATCAATTTTATTTCAAGAACAAGTAGCTAAATCATCCAAGTAAGCTTCAATAATGTTCTTGATATTATGAAAAGCATATGACATGGCCCATTGAAAAGTAGCTCCAACATTTTTGAGGTGAAAAGGCATCTTCTTATACGCAAATGTACCCCAGGGACAAATAAAAGTTGTCTTATGCTCATCCTCTAGACGGATAGTAATTTGATTTTAACCAGAAAATCCATCCGTAAACGAGAAAATTTCATTACCCACACATTCTTCAATAATCTAATCAATAAAGGGTGTAGGGTAATTGTCCTTAGGACAATCCTTATTTAGGTCCCTAAATTCAATGCATACATCGATCGTTCCTTGATTTTTGTCTATGGGGACTGGATTAGAGACCCACTCAGTTAAAGGAATGAGGTATATGAAACCCACCTTAAGCAATTTCTCAACTTCAGCTTTGATAGCTGTTGCTTTTCTAGGGTTTACTGGTCGAAGTTTTTGATGAATAGGTTTTTCATTTTCATACAACTTGATCTCATGTTGGACTATAGATGGATCTATTCCAGACATTTCCTCATAAGACCAAGCGAACACATCACGAAACTCTTTGAAGAGATTGATATAAGTTTGAACTTCTTCAGGGGAACAGTCAGCTCCAATGAAGACATTTTCAATAATGTTGGGATTCCTAGAGATGTTCATTGGAACAGTTTGTGAGATAACAGACATACTACCTTCGGCAAAAAATTGTGCTAGAGCCAAAGGGTTTAAAACTGCATCAACATAACTAGTAAAGGAACTAGAAAAACTTGATTCTACTTCCCGCAACTCAGGGAGGAAATACGAAGGATGATGCAAATCATTCCATGGTATTTCAACACCCATCATTGCTTCTAGAATTATTTCTTTAGATGGCAAGAGTATCTAAGCAATCCTGATCAGAAGTTGAATCTAGAGTCCAGGTTGGAGCCACATCCCCATCCAGCTCCTCTAGTGAAAAAGGAGTAGGATCAAAATCTGCAGTGTTAACAATAGACTGATAAGCAATTTCTGTTGCAGACATAGGATATGTCATTCCACCTACCTGTCCCTCATCTAATGTGGTGGTAGATGAGGGTAAGGCCAAGGATCTGAAAAATAATGAGTTCTAAAGAACGCTCTTCGAGAAGGTGTCTTGGAGGATGAAATAACTTAATTCTAGTTGTAGGAGCAAGAAGATCAAATGTACCCATTAAGGAAGAGTACATTCCAACCCCTAAATTCTCTATAGGTTGCTTGGGATTATATAATAATGGAACAGTAATTCAAAAGATGTGTGGGAGTCACTCGGAGAACAATCCATCTGATCAACCTTTACAATTCTCCCTTCATGAGGAAAACAAAGGATGTGAAATAATGACGATACAATAGCATCCATCTCATAAATCCAATTCCTACCTAAAAGGAGATTGTAATCCAGATTCGCATCAACTATCTCTACTTCAATATTTACCACCTTACCCCCAACATAGATGGGAAAGGTTGGAATAATCCCATGTGGTCTATGAGAATGACCATCAAATGTTGTCAATAGAGTAGGTGAAGGAATAGCCTGAGGTGATCCAATAGCCTTCCAACATGATATGGACATTACACATGTGGAATCTCCCTCATAGACTACAGTTTGAAAGATATTGGTCTTTTGATACGTAGACTTAATCTAAAAAGCCATATGATGTGGGAGTCTCTTCTTGATGTGTGACGTATCGAATGTAAGCACAAGAGAATTTTTTGGGTCAACTACTCTAGTCGCAGTGAGTAATGCACTCCTTTGTGTGGGGCACAACTCGAGTACCTCTAACGTCGACATAGCACAAGGACTCTGAGCCAAATTTTTTACAACCGAGTAGTTTTGGGCTGCCTTAGCATTAGGGTTAATGGTCGAGCATTTTGTAGAGCCTTTCGGCATCTGAGGTATAGACTCAACTAGGACCTCTCAATATGGAGTGGCTCTAAAAAATCGGGAACAGACTTAGCCTTGGAAAATTCTGATTCACCATAATCACGTGACCATGTAGCAACATCAATATGTGAACTCATCCTGCAAACATTTGATGTATTTTCCCTTTCCTGGTTCCCCCAGCAGGGGTACCAATACTAGAGTTCGCACCAGCAAGTAACTGTTGCCCTTGGGGAAAGGGTTAGTTAGCACAACTTGGGAGCTAGAATACCCCTGCTGAATTAATAAGCACTGAGCATCCTGGATTTTAGGGCAAAGATGAGTCAAATGATCTCCATTGCATAACTTGCATGGAAATTTTACTTTCTTCTTAGACTCTTTTTTACCCCCTCCAGCATCATTTCCGGGTTTGTTTGCATTACCCTTCCTACCTCGTCATTTCTTCTTCCCATGGGATTGTCAGTTTCCTTTAGGGTTAGAATTTTGGACGGAATTTATAGATGAAGGTTGAGAAGGCATAGGCACTGATGGTGATGCCTGCATAGAAGAAGTAGTTTGTAAAGACAATTGTTGCAATTGATTTAGCAGGTTGGCCATGTTAGTATCAATTGATCTGACTAGCCCATCGGCATGGGGGGCTGGCTTTGGTTTGGCTAAATCAACCTTGGACCTGGGAGCATCAGGAAAAAAAAATTGAGGAACACCAGTTTGAGAATATATAATCTCTATCTGTTGGGCTCTAAAAATAGCATGCTCTTCAGTGAACACACCGGAGAGAGATACATCCTTAGATATCTCGGGTTGTAAAGATTTAAGAAACCATTCTAGAAGGAATTCTTGTGGAATATCGGCTTTAATGAGCCTCTTCCTTCTCCTCCATTCCTGGATATGATCCAAAATATGGGTTTCCTGGTCCTAGTGAAAATTATCTAATAGCTCAGTTCCAGCATTATAACGGACATGCAACTTAAAATGGTTCAAAAATATTGTAGCCAAATCACTGAAAGAAGTGAAGGTACCCCTCGGGAGTTCAATGTAACACTTAGCCGCATTTCCAATTAGGGTACATTGGAATAATCTCAACCTCATTGACCATCTATCAAGGAGTTTGACGAACGCCATAAGTGGAAAGTGGTTATATGGTCACCCGGATCTTCACCAGTCTTCCCTTCAAATTTGGGTATATCTGAGGGAAGTTTGGTTGGAACCGGAGGCCAGGCCGGGTTATATCTAATCGAATCATTAGTCAATTTAGAAAGGTCTAGCAAGTTTAATGTTTCCAGAAAAGGTAATCGTGGATGACCCTGAGGATACCACCCAGTCTGGGCGGAATTCCCAATGTTCTAAAAAGAATACCCTGGATTTGTGAAGGCACCAGGTTTCCTGAAGTAATTCGTAGACCCACTTGAACCATAAGGAGCCCCTTGTGGTCCAGAAAAAAACTGGATTTTGACCAACTCCTGCCAAAAAATTTCCATATCCATTGAAATTTACCCCTAGATAGGTGTTGAAATGAGCATAGAGCCCTTGGTAAGGGTTCCATGCATGAGCATAGGAAGAAAAGCTCTGGAATGTACTGACAAAATAATACGACATATTCCCTTGTTGGTCGAAAGGGAATTGATTCCTGGCTCCAAGTCCACTAACTACAAGGTTTGTCCATCCTTGGAAAAGATTATAACTTTGACCCATGGAGGGAAAAGGTATTGATCCTAAACATGGGTTATAATGTGGTAGTTGACCCCTCCCAAAAGGGAAACCTTGAAAATAAGCTGACCCATTGTCCATGGATGTCATAGACATGGAGGCAACTGATGGAAAACTTAACGGAACAGAAGGAATTGCGTTGGTTGGCATTCCAAAGGGGATAAAACTAGTGCTAGAGGAAAAAGCTTGGGTGCCCCCGCTCGAATATGGAATGGAGGTAGAGCCAAATATCATAGTGCTAGGAGTAATAGATGGTATAGAAATCGTTCCTCCTCTTTGTATGGATACAGGAATTTGCATACTAGTAGCACTCATGTGGAATTCATGCTCCTAGTTGTGGTCATTGAAGGAAAAAATTGAAATAGACCTAGGCCCAAAGGCCTATTGGTCGAAGTCCCGATGTATAATAAAATGTATGGGTGATCGGGAGGAAGAGGAGAATTATGAGTCAAAAGAGACTCTAGAAGATATTCAACCTCAATAACGTCTTCCGACTAGAGGAGGACTCTAGAAAGGACTGGAGTGTTCCTCCCCAACTCTCTACTTATACCAGGTCTATTCTATGAATCAATAACTCCAACCAGAGGATCAATCTCCATTGCATCTACTGATACTGATTGGAAATCACTAGCAGAATTGATCCTACACCTTTGAGGAGAAGGCTTAGCACTCGTAGGTGAAATCCCACGAAGCCTCCTAGGCTGACGAACTAGTCGATCAACCACTTTTAATTATCTTTAAGAGATCTAATTAAAGACTAAAAAAAATTGTAAAGCTAGGCCAACTAGGAGAAACAAGCACTCTCTAAAAAGTCCCTAAAGATACAGTCAATCAAACTACTTCCAAGTATTTCTACTCTGGGTGATGAGGATCAAACGCCAAAATACAAGAAAGTGAAAATAGATGACCTTCCGAAAATTGTATGGGGTAATGACAACCCAGGCATACTAGCAAAGGCAACATAAACAGCTATGTTGACCTCCAAACAAAAGTTGTTGCCAGTGCAAGCACCCAAGATTCGCAAGGGTTCCCTCCAGAAGTACTGATGAACGTGATGCAACGTCTACTTCAGGTGCCATAGGATTCCCCTCTGCAGCCACCTATGTGATCCCTAGGAATGGAACTATGGGCGCCAGTTCGTATCAAAATCCGAGCAGAACAGTCGCGAGGTGGGATCCAACAAGTAGGAGAGGGGGTATCCCTCTTCCTTGTATTCACTCTCCCTCGTGCTTGACTCCCAGTCACAGAGATTCCCCAGTCTTTCTAACGACACTAGATTTCACTCATTATTCAACTTCTATGTTTGATAGTTTGAGTGTCCTTGGAGAGTTAACTTTCCACTCACCTATTCCAAGGCCCTAAAGAACTTAAACTTGTTGGTGTTGTTAATGACAAAATTAAAAGGTTCTAGTTATTTTTATTAAATGTCTTGATTTTAGAGGGTTCTTATTTAAGTCAAAGGTATAACAAGAGTGAAACTTATGATGTTTTCGACACAAAATAAATCAATAGAAACTTAACTATATGCATGCAGTTATTTTCTTTTGATGAAAAGGGATTTCTACTTGGTTCTATGAAAAACGTATATAATCAAAAACTCTTTTTCTTTTCTTTTCAGGAACACTCCACACACTCAAAATATAAAAATACTAAGAATGCTTATGATGAAAACTAACCTAATGCAAATTTAAATTGTGATGCAAGATCCTAAGAATACTCATACGATAAGAAAATGTGCTTCTTTATAAGGTCAATAAACCAACTTGACAATAAAGAGGGAAAAAATTTAAAAACAATTTTCCCTCAAAATCAAGCAAAACAAATTAAAAAAGATCACAAGTGCTAAAAAAAAAACAAAAGAAACCAAAAAACCAAAAGCTTGGAAAGAAAAAGGAAGGCTAACACTATGTTTTTGTCTTTTTCTTTTAAAAAACCAAAGAAATTTTTGAGGTCATACAAATAACTACTAAATTTCAAAGATCAAGAAACAAGCACAAAGAGTCCTTAAACCTTGCAAGTTATAAAACTCATTAATAAATGAAACTTGAAACAAGAAGGACTGCAAGCAAGTGAAAATTGATCTAAATAGTAGTGAAAGAGTTCAGAAAACTGACAAAATGTCAAGAAAGACTCTCCAGATTTCCAAAGAGACATTAAAAAATCGTGAAAAACAACAAGGTCAACCAAAAGGGAAAGCAAAGAAAAGAATTTCGAAATCTGGGTTATAAACAAAATTGAAACCAATTTCTCATTACGGAAAGCCAGAACATCCAAGAACTTCATATAGAGGCCTTGAACCCAAGACATAAACCAAAACCTTACTAAAAAAGCAATCCTAGGCCAACCAAGCTTTTCACTAAGAAAGAGATTCGAAATTGAAAAATTGCAAGAGAACAAAGTTCTACAGACAGTGGATGAGCATAAAAAGTAGAAATCACCAGGAAGCAGGCCTAACTAGGCAAAAGATTTTGAAAAAACAATTCAAAATTATGTATATGCGACTGTGTAAGAACACAGAGGCATGCACACACATTTCAAACACAGGAAACTCGTGTATATGCAAGTCTATTTTAGGAAACATGCATGTATACGCAATTGTATCCCAAGACAAATGTGTATAAAAGGCTCAATTAAGAAAAACAAAAAATCAAAGCCTAATCCAGAAGATCAGACTTGATGCCTGGAAAGCTAATAAGTCAATGGCATTGTAAAAACAAGCCCTGATCAAGAACGAACAATCCAAACCAATAAAAACAATAATGTTTCCCCCAGTGGAGTTTCCAATTCTATTGTGGGTGGGAACACCCTAGGGCCTTGGGTTGAAAACCCCAAGAGAGCGAAGCACATACAACAGCAAGAAATGTGCAGACAAACAATCTAAATGCTTAAACTACTGAATTGGGAAGCAGTGGTATTACCTGGAGGTCCTACGTTCGGTGTCGATCCCGTAGGGTCCAAACCCTTTTCTTCTTTCAATGCCTTTAAAACCTATAACTTATTCAAGCAAAGTATATATAACAGTGATAATAGAAATGATTTTCATGATATATGTGTTAGATCATATAATCAAATGAGTAATTATGCATTAATATAAGATTTAAAAGCAAATCACAACATGGATCAATGCATAAAAACGATAAATATCAAGAACATAACATCATTTCTTTATTGATGTAATCTAAATGAAAGGTGGAAAACTACAACCTGAGGCTTCCTTTAGCTCCAAGCGGAACCATTCTCTAGATCCGTCCTGTCTCGGCCTCAGCAATATTCCTCCATCAATACACACAAGGATGTAATAAGAGGGATGAAGGACATCTCAAGAGAGAAAACAAAGGTTTCCTATAACTTGGGGAGTGCAGGAGGCATAGGGATTTCTTCATAATCAATCAGGGATCAATCAACTATAATATCAATAAATCATCTCTTCTGCCCTTAGGCCTTCCCATGGAGGTTTATTTATATTTCTCCAAATTAGTTTTTTCAGTTGGGAAACAGTTGGGCCACGGGTTATAGTAGGTGATTAATAGGTAAAACTCATAAAAGTCACCCGAATTTAAGGAGATTTATTATTTTTAAGTGTTTTAACACATATACGCGGGTTGGGTGTATATTGACCCGCGTGTACATGCTTTTAACACAGGGAAAAGTAGCGTATGGGAAATAAAACATTATTTTTTAGAATTTGGACCAAGTCTGGAAAGGAAGGGTTTCCCTAGGCCATAACCAGAGCATCAGATCTACCAAGAGTGGTAAATGGTGCTATAACAAAAACCAAGTGTTTTATATCTGGGTGTTGAAAAGTAAATTGTTCCCCAACATCATCATATTAATCATGGGATTGTAAGGTAATCTAAAATGATTTGTAAATTGTTTTAGATATTCCACTAGATAGTTTGTCATAACAATTCTAATAAAAATATACTAAAATTCAAAATCTATACTATGAGGGTACATTTTCTTTATATTTATAGATTTATTAAGTTATTGTTTTATGCTTATGCATGTAAAATATAAAATGAAAAAAATAGAGATTAGGGAAAAAACACCCATAAACCACATTAACACTAAGATATAACCTAAGAAATTGTTTCAAGAGAAAACCCAACTAGAAGGTGAGGCTATTCTACTCTCTCTTTATCTGAAAGGAAACGATGAAAATATAAAGGAGTGAAACATGTGTCTAGTGGGATGCTATAGAACAAAAATTCCCTCTTTGTTCTACCCTCTCTCTATCCAATCTTAACTACTCTACTCTACTATGGAACAAAATGCACTCAAATAGAATGGAACCCCTCTTCCTCACAATAACCGAGTTGTAACACAAATTAGTATCAAACCAGTGATTAACTTTGACCCATTTAACCCTCAATATAAGTTACAATGTGACCCCTCTAGATTATACTTCATGGGACCCATGTGGCTTGACCCTTTTCCATGAGTAATGGGGCTTGACATGGCATCCTCTCGAATTATGGTGGTTAATCAAAATAGGTCAAATTTCATGAAGCATAAATTTTTCATCTAAACTTGGATTGGCATGATTCTTACACTGTTGTAAAGGTCTTCAAGTGTATATTAGTACTTCAGAAAAAACCTTTATCCCAAAAAAATATATCATTTAGGGCCTCAAACAAGCCCTAGAAGGTTTCTAACCCCAATTCTCCAAACTAGTTCATGCCATTAAAACTCCTCTTGTAAGTTGATTTCTTTGATTTTTCCACTATTAAATCATCAATATGGATGAAAAATAATATAATGATCCAATCTATATTATATACCCATTTATCAGCATTAAAGGAGCTAAAGGCTATGTTTGGAATGCCTTGTTTCACCATTGTGATCACTCATGGGAAGCCTATGTTTGTGAGCCTCATGAAGACTTGAGGATTTGTGTCATATATCTTCACAAAATTTATTTCATTGGATGATGAGGATAATTCCTTGCAATCCATGTCATGTGAATCGGTACTTAAAGACACATTGAACAATGATGTGGTCTATAGATAATAGGAATTGAGTTGGTTACTATAGAAGGAAATTTCAATTTGGTGGATGAGCATGTTGATAATATAGCTTGAAATGGATCATAAGAATTATTGTGGAGTGTTGAAAAGAACATTGAAGAAGTACTTAGTGTATTAGAATTTACTTATCTCACAATATTTGGAGAAAAACGGGATGTGGGTAAAGAGGAAGGTAGATGTTTATTGCAAACATTTTCTCAATATTACATTATAAATATTTTATGGAGTTGTATGGAAATGGGCATATGGATGTAAGAACTATTTAGGCATGCATTCCAAAAAAATATGTAAATAAAATGAAAGGGCGTAGGTGAACTTAGATTGGGGTAGGTGAATATCCCGACTAAAGTTGTAAGACCTATGGGAATGGGCATATGGATGTAATACCTATTTAGGCATAAATTCCCAAAAACATGTAAACAAAATGAAAGGGCATAGGTGAACTTAGATTTGCGTAGGTGAATATCCCAACTAAAGTTTAAAGGTGGAATGTTGGGTTAATGTTGACTCAATCATAGATTAGTGAATGTAATAGTTATTAATGGATTTACCATTGGTGGTGTAGGAGCCCTTGATTTTACTAACCCATGATATTTTCCCATGGTATTAGATTTGATTAAGCCTATTTAAAGGCTTGAGATGCTCCATTATAAGATGTCTCAGGATATTTGGTGTTTGTTTAGCTTGGATAAGGTTAATAAAAATATATATCTTGAGTGTTGGTTTTCCCAATTAAGGGTATAAGGGTAAATATTGGCTTTATGTTCTTAGTAGCATTTATTTGTGCATTCATTTTTTGTTGCCTTTAATATTCATGTGTCCAAGAATTAACAATTTGGTCCTCTCTTATTGAGTTATCTAGGAATTTTTGGAAGGGTGTAGGTATGATGTGCTACCTAGGATTCTTGGAGAAGGAAAGGATTCCTTATCTAATATCGTTGGTATAGAAATTGATGGTATAGTCTCACGTTTTGAAATTGATGGTCTAGTCTTCACATTTCGGGGGATCTAGTTCTAGGGATGATTTAGAAATTAGTTCCCATTTTATACATCAACTTGGTCCAAGAAAATGATTTTGAAGGGGTTATAAGAAATTGTGCTATTGAATTAGGCCTAGGCTTGGATCCTTTTAAGGGTTTGTCTTAGCGATTGATTGGAAGGAAGTATTACTTGAAACATCCACAAGGAAATCTAGTAAATGAGATTATAAAAAATTGATTGTAGGGATTCTTCAAGCAAAGAAAAACCCCACATAACGTGTAAAATTATTAGTATTTCATTGATTGTTAAAATTCTTTGAAATCTCTCTAAAATACTAGCCATTGTGTGATTGATTTAAACTTGCAAGCTTAAGAATATATTGTTGCATGATACTATGGATGATGGGTAGAAGTCGTAGGAATTCTAGAGAAAATTTTGTGAGATTGGAATTTTAATGCCATATATGTCATATAAAACTCAATGTGTTCAGTGACTCGATTGAAAAATTCAATCCCTCTTTTAAATATTTCTTCCCTTGATTCAGGGGTTTTTATGGAATTATTTTTGAAGCATTGGGGGATAAAAACTATCAATCATAAATGTGTATGGAACATATAGTTACATGAATGATTTCTACAAAGTTTTTCTTGCTAATTATATAACAGATGGTAAGTAAATTTTTCATGGTCAGCTAAAATTTGATCTAGGTAAGGAAAAATTATGGAGGGATTTGTCTAGGCCTATTTGAATGTCAAAATAACTCAAGAATAAAATAGGGAAAGTCAGTCTTAGTGACCTTGAACTTATTCAATTAATGTTAACTTAGAAAAATAATAGATTTCGATAGGTTGCAATATCTAAGAGACTTGATAAGTTTTAAATTTCATATTCTTTTTTTAATGAATATGAAAAATCTAGTCATGAGTTTATAGGTTATTGAAATTGAGAGGAGAGAGAATGATGGAGATCTGGAGTGGTGCTAGGGCTTTCAACTTTGTGGAAGCCAAGCCAACTTCCACCGATAATAGGGACCTTGGAGATATTTGCAAAAGGTGGCATGGAGGCACATAGATCTGGGCCCTCACATTTGTAGATGGGATGGAATAAATGTTGGAAAATGTAAATAGTTTTGGTCTTCATAATTATCATTTTACTCATGTCATTATGTCTATCTTATGTAACAAGCAAAAGAAGAAAGAAAAATATTATTTTCAAGCATGAGTTTCATGCTTCTTTTGATTGGTAAACTAGGTTAAGCATGTTATTCATGCTTCTAGGGTTTTTCATGTCATAAGAATAATTTTCCTGGATCAAGAGAGTCAATATCAATTGTATAAGACCCATTTGGGCAAGTTGTAACATGTAAAAGAATAATTTATTTTTGAGTCTATAAATTCAAAAATACCTCCAAGATAAAGTTGTCGCTAACTATGAAATGTTGACCTATGAGAGGCCTATTCAACCACATGTGAAGGGTATATAAAGGAAGAAATTTCATTTCATTTGGAGACACTTCTACAATTCAATCTCAAGTAAGAAAAGGAAGACAAGAAGAGTGAAAGGCTAGAAGACAAGAAGGAAGACCAATAAAAGGTACAAGTTATAATTTCTACCTATTTTTATCGACAAGTGTGAAGATTATAGGGTTTATGCAATTGTTACAAGGTCAATAATTGCAGACCAAAGTTGTAAATATGAAGTGAGAGTTGAAACCTTGTTTGGAGCATAATTTGAATGAGTTGACTTTCGTTGACTTTGGTAAGACCTTGTCTTGTCTTGAAGGAGATCATTTTGAGGGTTGACTTGGTGCTTAGAGGAGTTTTGACTTTGGTATTTGGGTCTTGGTTTTCTCATTTGATTGAATTCTATAAGAAGATAAGAGCTTTTTTATGTTTTCCCCTTGGAGGGGTTTTGCTTTGGCTTGGAGCCTACTTCTTATGTATACTGTCTTTATTGTTCATGATCTTGATGATTTTTTGATGAAAGAATCTAATAGATAATAAGAAGAAGCTAAATAAAGCTCATAATAAATTATTAAGGATGAGGAGAATTGTTTTAATAGCTTCCCTGCTTGATTCTCCAACATGGTACCATAGAAAAGGTGAAGAAAGAGAAGGCGTCTTAAAGATAATCTTGTTGACATAAGAGGGGATTTATTGTCAATGAAAATCATTTACAAAAGGACACAAGGAAAGAAGAAGAAACCTATTTAACTATAAGAAAGGTTACTACATCAAGATTTTATTCATGACCTCACCATCTTCAGAAGGATCAAATTTCCATTGAAGGAAGGAAGGATGTTATCTCTCTTGAAGGATCTTTGTTGAAATTCATATTTGAAATATATTTGAAGTTCTTAACAACATCAAGAAGAAGGACACTTGGTTGACAAGTAAGTATCATATTATCTTCTATGTCTCAATCTACATATCAAATGGCTACATTTTGCAAGGAAATCAACAATTTTATTGGATCAACAAACTTCCCAGCATGGAAAAAGAGGATTGATTTGATGCTCATAGAAAATGAAGTCATGGAATATGTTATTGGTGAAGTTAATGTACCAGAAAAAGAGAAGACTCAAGAATTAGAAAAATAAAAAAAAGGGAGAAGCGATGGAACAAAGGATTATTATTGAATCCATAAAGGATCATCTCATTCCCTTTGTTGTTGATTTGAGTACATCTAAATCTATGTATGATATGTTGGTGAAATTGCACTTTATAAGTAAATCAAGTCAGAAAATATCCTTGAGGAATCAACTTTATAGAACAAGGAAAACAAAGAATGAATATATTGCCACATACCTTATGAACATGTCACAATTAAGTGACCAACTACAAGGTCTTGGGGAAGTCATCTCTGACTCAGAGATGACCACTTGTGTACTAAATGATTTTTTATCAGAATGGAGTAGTTTTGAAACTAGTGCCTACTCAATAAAGGATATTACTCCTTTTGATGAAATATGGGCTCAATGTGTCTTTAAAGAAACAATATTGAAGGAAAATGATGACACTAAATCAAATGAGAAGTCTCAAGCCTTTATTGTAAAATCCAAGAAAAAGAAGAAAGGGAACTTTGGAAAGTTCAAAGGAAAATAAGATATGTCTAAGATACAATGCTTTGGACGTAATGATTATGGAGATTTTAAGAGGGACTATCCAAACAAGAAAAAAAACAAAAGGAAGGAAAGGAGTGAAGCTCACATATATGAATAAAAAGGAGAACCCGAGAAAAATACAAAATAAGGATCTTTACTATTAGAGTAAGCTCCATCTCTATCAGGTTCATTTGCAATTTGTCATTCTTTTATTAGAAATTAGAAAGCATATTAGCATGCATCGTTGCATTCTCTACAAGAGTCTTGGTTTTTGTAAAGCATGGCATTATAGAAATAAGCATATGATAGTAGAGGAATTAGAGTCTACATGATCAAGTTGCTTTCAAAGGAGTCATCTATTTTAAAAGAATGAGAATAATAGGACCATATTGCGCATTATAGTTCATCTAATCATTGTCAAACATAATGTTATAGGTAGTCATATTGCAAAAAAGGATCACCAATATCCTCCAATAAGAACCGTCATTTAGGAAGGTCCTCGGAAGAAGCATTATGACATGACTAAGTATGTATTCCATCTAGTATGGAAACAATAGTCTTGAAGGATGAAGGCATGCAAATTGTCGAATGATAGTTCGAGAGTCTTTCTACTCTTAAGAAAGGAAATATTATCTCCAATAAGTATGGAAGTAAGATCATTCAAAGAAAGGGTGGCTAGATGGTTATATGTATGCAAAGGTATGCATGTTTTTAAGTAACTCTTATCTAGAATGTAGAGTTAATATGTACAAGAATATTGCAAAAAGATTTCGTTATAAGAATGTGCTCGGTAAGTCTTCCATGTGGTTACTTGATGCTTAAAAGAATAAATTTGACAAGTTTTGAAATGGTTAAAGATCAATACTGTCCAGCAAAATAGGATGGCATAAATCAACAACAAGCATGGTCTCCTAAAAAAATTTAAAGAGTTGATAATAATAACACAAGGAAGATATTGCATCTTGTTGATTAGTTTGTTCCATGGACAACTTGATTACAAGTGAAAGCATGGAGAAGGATTTTTGTACAATATGGATTTGGACCATGCGGAAGGATGTTTTGATATCTTGATAATAGGCCATCATGAAGATGAATTATAATATTAATATTTTGGTATTGATTATCTAGTTGACATATAGTTTTACTACCTAGGAGAATGTTGCATAAGTGCATAATGGAAATTGAGAGAAGAGAATCTACAAGTGTTTGCTTTGGACTCAATCCAATAACTTGAGTGGATGGCTTTGGTAATCCTTAGAGGATTATATGGTCAATATGTTTACATCATCTTGAAATTTAAAGGTAGGAATACAAGAAGATAACTTGATGTTCATGTTCCAATAACAATGAAGATCACTTTCATGATTGAAGAGAGCTATGATTAACCTTATTTCGGTGGGCTCAATGTAATGCCTTTATTGATGATGACTAGAGGAAATTGATATAAAAGGTCGATGGCATGAACCCTGTCACAAGATTAAAGGAAGAGGGTGGCTCCATAACGACTAGGAGGATGAAAGCTCAATATGGTGAAGATGCAAAGGAGAGGAGGAGCCATGTAGCTACTACTTGAAGATCTCCATGAATATCTAGTAGCTAATATATTTATAAATACAAGCTAAAGAGTGTGTGGTTGTGACTTCCTAATTGAAAGGAAGTAAGAAATATCCTCTATGTTTGAGAGGGAGTAAGAAGTCTCCTTGAATGTATGTAAAGAAGAAAGGATCAATTCCCTAATCAGTAGGGAATGAGTATCTCCTCTCTGATTGAGAGGTAGTGATGTTAGACATCATATTATCCATTTGTCATGCGCTAGACCAGGACTAATAGCCATAATTCTTAGTGACAACACTAGGAATGAGAATGGAGGATTGGATAAGCATCTGAGATTAATACTCCTTGAGGATAAATAATCCAATATAGGAAGTAGTCATATAGACTGACACTCTTTGAGGATTAGACAGGTATCCAAGGTAAGAGTGGTCTTAGAGGACCAATATTCTTTGAGGATTAGGAATCCAAGATAATAATATTCCTAAAAGGACATACCTAGTGAACATCTGAATGGGGTGTGTACCTTTAGAGGTAGTGTGGTGTCTCATGTAAATCCTCCCAACATTATTCTCTAATATAAATAGAGCTTGTCAAGTTAAGGCCTTACTATGTTAAAAATCTTGGTTATCATGTTGATGCTTAATGATGACTTATGAATCTAACTCTTCTTATGAGAACTCTTTAGTTTGAGAAAAAATCCTTGTAACGATGTACAATTATGAATAACTCCCTAGTTAAGAGGGAGTGTTGGAAAATGTAACTAGTTTTGGTCTTCGTAATTGTCATTTTACTCATGTCATTATGTATATATTATGTAACAAGAAAAATAAGAAAGACAAATTATTATATTCAAGCATGGGTTTCATGCTTATTTTGATTGGCCAACTAGGTTAAGCATGTTCTTGATGCTTCTAGGGTTTTTCATATCATAATAATAATTGTCATGAGTCAAGAGAGCCAATATCAATTGTATAAGACCCATTTTAGAAAGTTGTAACATGCAAAAGAATTTATTTTTTAGTCTAGAAAGTAAAAAAGACCTCCAAGACCAAGTTGCTCGTAACTATGAAAAGTCAGTCTAAGAGAGGCATACTTGACCACATGTGAAGGGTATATAAAGGAAGAAATTTTGATTCATTTGGACACTTCTCCAATTAGATATCAAGCAAGAAAAGGAAGACAAGCATAGTGAAAGGCTAGAAGATAAGAAGGAATACCAAGCGAAGGAAGGAGATCTGATTTCTACCTATTTCTATCCACACGTGAAAATACTCTAGGGCATCTACAGTTGTCGCAGTGTCGATAATTGCAAGCTGAAGTTGCAAATCTGAAGTGAGGGCCAAAACCTTATTTGGAGTACACTTTGAAGGAGTTGAATTTCATTGACTTTGGTAAGACCTTGTCTTGTCTTGGAGATCATTTGGAGGGTTGACTTGGTGTTTGGAGTAGATTTTACTTTGGTATTTGGGTATTGGTTTTCTCATTTGATCAAATTATATAGGAAGAGAAGATATTTCTTTTGGGTTTTCCCCTTGGATGGGTTTTTTCCTTGACTTGGAGCCTACTTATTGTGTCTATTGTCTTTATTGTTCATGATCTTGATAATTTTTTGATGAAATAATATAATAAAGAATAAGAAAAGGCTAACTAAAATTCACAAGAAATTATTAAGGATAAGGAGAATTGTTTGAATAGTTTCCCTACTTTATTATCCAACAATAAGGAGGTTTAATGTCAGGGTCTTTGTTTATGGAGTCACTGATGTATCTAAGGCAAAAATTTGTAGATCCAGGTATCAATCAAGCGAGGGAATCTAGATCTCTATATAAGGTGGTGAGGGAATCCATATTTGGCCCCTCGCATTCGTAGGTCGCATGGAAAAAGGAGGTGGTTTTCTAGGGTCTTTCTATGTGCATTCGTGGACTTATCTGAGTAAAAAAAATGTAGATCTAGGTATCCATTGTGTGGCTAGGGTGGAATCGTAGGCATGAGTTGTTGTTATCATCTCTTTCAAAACCTAAGTCAACTAATAGTGATATTTATTTTCTTTTTATTTTTGGATACATGAAGCTTAATCCCTATGGGCTCATTTCAGCATTGGAAGTGTTGAAGATGGGGGATCCAACCCAAAATCAATTGATTGTGAGAGTCATCAATCAGATATGGATATAGAGATAAATTTTCAAATCTTCACGAAAACCATCGATGGGAAATCAATTCTTATAGGGATCAAGGATGTGGATCTAGTGCAATATCTGAAGCAAAAGGTTCAAGATAAACTGGGAATCTTGATGAAGTAACAAAATCTGATTTATGTGGATAAATCATAGCAAGATGTCATAAAACTACAAGACTATGGAATCGAACAATATTCCTCCATCAACATAAACCTAAGGCTGTGGTGAGGTTGTCCTAAATCCAGTAACCGCAAGGGACCAACTTCATTTAAGGATGTCATGAAAAGAAAGGTAAAGACACAAAATAAATATGATCCAATCCTCAATATCCTTGGACCTTATATTGTGAACATATTAATTAGGCCCCAACTCTAGCAATTAACCTTCCATAGGTTAATGATCTTTTTACTAATATCCAATCTAGAGCAGTTATATGCAAATTCAATGGATTCTGGCCCAAATCGAGAGATATTCATGAATGCTTATTCTCCACCTAGACCCGAAACTGTGACATTAATTTGTGTTCCAGGGGTTTTTTTATTGTATAATTCGACACTTTGAAGGATATGGTTTTTGTCTTAAAAGAGGGCCCATGGTTTTGGGTAGCGAAGGCCTTTTTAGGACCCCATGGTTTTTGGTTTTGATGCCAATACAATGGTGTTTTAGAAAATGTTGGTCCAATTCAGATTACATAATCTTCCCCTTCCATTTTAGCATCACCAAGTATTTGAAGGAATTGGAAATACACTAGGGAAGTTTGTAAAAGAAGATTTGGATAGTCCTACAAAAGGAAATTTTACTTTTTCCAAGATCTATGTAGAGGTATACCTTAGTAAAGGTTTACCTATTTATCTTATTCATAACAGTTTTTAGTGGACCCAACCTTTAGATTTTGAAAAAAAATATTCAGATGTCGCATTTATCTTCAAACAAGATACTTACAAAATATGTGTCCATAAGCAAATAAAGATCCAAAAATATAAAAAAACAACCCCAAAAGTCGAAGTGATGGCAGATTATAGAGAAACATCTTCTAGAAGATTAGGATGAATAAACAATAGAGAATCCTACAAATGTGGATGATCAAAATCGACAAGGAATATCAGTGGACAGAAGGGTCGATAAGCAATTAGGAAAAATGGTTCAAAACCAAAAAGGTTCTTAAGTAGAAGAAATTTCATCTCCAACGCACCAGATCAAGAACACTCCTTCTGAAAAAAGGTAAGAGGAATTAAAATATCCCACACATCTGAGACTTTAGACTCATATAAACATATATCCTCGAAGGTGGAGGATAATCATCTGGAAATTATATCTATCACTCCCAATCAAGGATTTTGGTGAAAAGTTGAGAAAAAGAAAGACAGAAAAGGGTAACTAAGTGCTTTCACATAGCCCCAAAAATGTAATTTCTTATAGTTGTTTTCTTTATAGATATTTGTTGGCATCGACCGATAGTATAGTATGATCAAATGCTTTTAATCATTTACAAAAATGTAATTTTGTTCCTTGAATAAAATTACGATTTTTGCATGTGGTGGGGAAAAGACAAATCCAAATCATAGATTATTTCTAGAGGACGGTTAGATTACTCTCCAATCCTTTTTCAACTTGAAATGAAATTTGATAAGTGGAATAGTCCCTTTACGTTCAACCCTATGTGGTTGAATGAGGAAGCCTTCCAATATTTGGTTAAAAAATAATGGGTTGGTTATAACAGTTTAACAAGTATACAAGTTTCCAATTTGTTGCCTCAATTAAGAAATTAAACGAATTCTAATTTCTTAGGTCTCTAAAAACAATAAAGGGTATGGACAAGGAGTTGAAGGCAATGGAAAATCAAATTTCAAATATATATGGAAATAATGAATATGGTTTCTTCATGGAGGAAAAAAAATCCAAACTACTAAAACTAGAAAAGAGGAAGATAAAGTTTCTAAAATGGAAGGATTCTAAGTGGAGACCCAAGGGTATAGCCATATGGATTGAAAAAGGCGATAGGAATACAAATATTTTTCATAATTAATGAAAGTTATAGGGATGGAGGGAAGACCATCTAGGAAATGCAAACTTGAGCATGCTACTACTATTAGAAGTTTCTTTGAGATTGCGACTATAGGGATTAATCATTTGTAGACCATACACAATTTTGTTCTTTATAGAAAAAATAATTGCTAAAATATAGAAATTATCCACATAATTTATAGTTTTGTTTCAAAGCAGGATAATTATATGATAATGGAAGAGGTATCCAAATACAAATTAGAATTATTTTTGGACTCCATAAAAAAATATAAAATCCCAATTATAGATGGGTCGATTTTTTAATTATTTATATCCTTATATAGTTTTTTGAGATGGACTTGCTTAGAGTTATTTATGAAGTTAAAAGTAACATGCATGTCCTCAGGACTTCAAATTACTTTCTTAGCTTTGACTCCAAAGAAGAATAATATATTTTCTATTGAAAAGTTTAGGCCATTCACTTTGCATCATTGTGTTTGCAAAATAATTTCAAAGATTTTGTTCCATTATATCATTAGCCACATTATCTGAGAATCGCTAAGAAGCATTGTTCTCTTATATCATTAGCTGCATTATCATCTATTAGGTCATGGATATATTATTAATTCATTTACAAATCAAAACATAAGGAAATACATACACCATCATTGTCATAAAACATGCTTATAACCAACATAATAACAACAGAAATATAAAGGATAATCAGCCATAGAATCCACATATACACCAGTACATTTACACATAAGATGTCAAGGAAATAACCTCTTATTAACAAATGCAAAATCCAACCCGAGATGGGACTACCACATTCCACCCAACCATAGAATGGTTGAGCCAATTATATCTTCACTCATTCACCCCCATGCCATATTCCAAGCATGAATGTGGGACTCAAACCAAAAGAACCAATGAGGCCATCCTAAGGCTAAACCACCTCACCCTCATCAATACAAGCCAGGCTTTACCGCAATCCACACTAGATCACAAGGACAAAATAATAAACATGTAATAACAGGATTTACCATGATCTCCACCGGATCACTAGGCCAAAACAAGCGTGGATGCCACCAGATTTATCCACCTACACTGTGAATAATTTTCCTATCTCCTAATTTCTTAGGCTTTACCATAATCCACAGTCTAATCTAGGGATCACTAGGCTCTAAACCTAGACTCCACCCTGTAGACTTTATCGTATATCCCAACATTCACCTATAAGGATTCCTAGGCCTAATAAAGAGAAACCATCTCTAGACTTTACCATATATCCCACCATTCATCGACAAGGATTCCTAGGCCCACCGAGGCACATAATACCTGGATTTATTGCAACCCACAATCTTGTTCAGGGGTCACTAGGCCAGTGGCTTTACTACAATCCACAGTCTTGTGCAGGGATCACTAGGCCATGTGTTCTTTCTTTCAGAGATCCACCTCACTCTGCTTCGAATTCATCTAGCAATCTAGCTCAACCAAAACATGAGAACCCCATCACATCATGGCTATCTAGAAATGGAAAGGCTAAGCTAAAAACATTGTCACACCTGGCAAAATCCATGCCATAATAGCAAATAATCACATGCAATACCATGCATGCCAAATATAGCAAGGAAAACGCACATGAAAATTGATACCTGCAAAGAATCCTACTAAAGTTGCTTGATCATGTGCTTCCTTACTTTCTCCTTCCTTCCTCTTGCCTTCTTTTCCTTTCTTGATCCAATGCCAAAGTGCTCCAAGAAAAATATAAGTGTCCAAGAGTGTGAGAGGGAGAGAGAGAGAATAATGAGAGAGCTCCAAAAATAAACTGATAAATGGTACCAACTGATCCTCAGAAGCCTTTTTTATCAATTAGGCCTTTATTTTCTTCATTTTCCATTATTTTCCATCATTTTCCTCCTCACATGCAACTTGTGTCCTTTCAGCCTCCTTTTCTCCTAATTTCCATTATTTTCATAAATAAATGTGCCAAAAATTCCATTTTTCCTTTAGAAATCATTAGCCATTTCCTTTTCCAAGTTCCTTAGCCATAATAAACCAAATGAACACCCACACTATGATTTATTTCCCAAAATTCAACTTGGAATAAGTATCCCATCAATCATTGTTATTATTTTGCCTTCATTAATTTTTATTACATGGAATTTTCACCAAGCATGTTACAGAACCCTCCCCCTTAGGGGACACCATCCTTGGTGTTCAACCATACCTATACCTCAGTAAAACAACACAAATGAAAACATACTTCCCATGCAGCTTTACAACTTAGCTCGATGCAATATTTACAATGATCGCCCTACTAAAAAGAAAACCAACATGACAACATAACAACATGAAGCCTATAATGACACGACACCCATATCACTTATTGGATATTTATAACATAGGCCATGGTGGTATTTACATCCATATACATATGTACATATATCAAAACATCACCCAAACATATGCCAAAACATATAGCAAACATCACCAAAATTATTTTACCTCAACCAGCAAACAATGAAGGATACATAGCCCGCATATGATCCGCCATCTCCCACATAGCTTCATCTGACCCAAAGTTCTTCCACTGCACTTTAACCTGCTTGATTGCTCGATTCTAGAGTATGAGCACCTTTCTTTGCAATATACATTGAGGCTCCGGATTGAATTCTCCATCTAGCTCCACATGCAATACAGACTAATCAATCACATGATCAACATCTTTAACATACTTCTTAAGCAATGACACATGGAAAACATCATGTACTTTCATTGTCAGAGGTAGTGCAAGTCGATATTCTACTGATCTGATCCTCTTAATAATCTTGAAAGGTCCAAAAAAAGAGGTACTAGCTTGTCACATGATCCAATACGCAAAGAGATCTTCTTTGGTTTGATGTTCAACTACACCTGTTCCCCATCCTGAAACTCCTTAAACAACATGTTCTGATATGCCTAAATTTTCTGCCTATCATGTGTTATCTTTAGATTTTTCTTGATTACCTACATTTCCTATTCCATTTTCACTAACATGTTCAGTCCAATCAACACCTTGTTAATCAGATCACTCCAACTGATGGGAGTATTGCAACTCTGCCCATACAATGCCTCAAATGGACTCATCTTCAAAGATTCTTGATACCCATTGTTGTAATCGAACTCTACCAGTGGAAGATACACTTCCCACCTTTTCTTTTGATGCATCACGTACATCCTCAACATGTCCTCCAATATCTTGTTGACCCTCTCAGCCTGTCCAACTGTCTACGGATGATAAGAGGTGATGAAGGCCAACTTTGTACCAAAACCTACAAATAACTCCTTCCAAAACTTGGAAGTGAACTCTGCATCCCTGTCTAACACAATCTTCTTTGAAACTGCATACAATCTAACCACGTGCCTAATGAATACTTATGCTACATTTCTAGATGAGAATGTAGAATTCACTAGAATGAAGTGTGTAACCTTTTTCAACCTGTCCACCACAACCATGATGGAATCATGTTGTCTCATTGTACTCGGAAATTCTGTGATAAACTCCATGGAAATGACCTCCCATTTCCATTCTAGAATCAAAATCAGTTGTAGCAGTCCATGAGGGTGCTTACATTCTTCCTTCACCTACTGATAATCCAAACACCTAGACACAAAGTCTACTACATCCTTCTTCATATTCGACAAATAATATAATTTCTTCACTACTATCAACGTCTTTTGATATCCTAGGTGACCTAAATATGGTTTCACATGAAACTCCCTCAAGATCACCTTATTGAGATCATTGATGTCTAGAACATATATCATGTCTCTAAACCTAACCAATCCATCTTTCGTGAGATGATAGTCCACATCCTGTGCACCTGCATCTGTACCTGTACCTATACTCTGTTGTAACCTGTGCATAAGCTCTATATAACTTCCATCCTGCTGACTTTCCCATAAGATCTAATCTTGTAAGTTTGTCCCTTAGGTGCTCATAGTTGTTATATGATTCACTTGTATCCTCCTACTAAGAGCATATGCAACCTTGTTCTCTTTTCCCTTGAGGTACCTGATCTCGAAGTCAAACTCACTGATCGTGGCCAACCATCTAGCTTTCCTGTCGTTTAGATTCAACTGGTCAAACAAGTATCTCAACCCACTGTGATCAATCATCAGTACAAACCTCCTACCAAGAAGATAGTGCCTCCAAATCTTCAATTCATGTATGATCGCTGCTAACTCAAGATCATGTGTCAGATAGTTCTTCTCATGCTCATTTAGTTTCTGTGACTCATGTCATACTACCTATCCTTCCTGCATAAGGACTTGACCAAGTCCTCTCTTACAATAATTTGTACATACTACAAATTCTTTGTTCGGATCTGCAATCTTTAACACTGGTGCATGTGTCAACAACTCCTTGAGCTGCTCAAAACTAGCCTCACACTCCTCTATCCATCCAAACATCTTACCTTTCCTCTACAACGATGTAATAGGATAATCAATCTATGAGAAGTTCCTGATGAACTCCTTATAATAACCTGCCAATCCCATGAAGCATCTCACCTCATCTACATTTCTAGGAGTTTCCTACTCCATGATAGCTCTTACCTTTTATGGATCCACTGCTATGCCCTCCTTGGAGACAACATGTCCCAAGTAATGTACCTCAGTCTGAAAGAAACTGCACTTGTTGAGCTTAGCATACAACTGATTCTCTCTCAACAACCTCAATACTACTACCAAATTCTTAGCATGCTCTTCCTCATTTTTAGAATATACTAATATGTCATCAATGAACACAATAACAAACTTGTCCAAATAGGGATGCAACACACTATTCATCAAACACATAAAGGTAGCTAAATCATTAGTCAAACTAAATGGAACTACAACAAACTCATAATGCCCATACCTAGTCCGAAATGATGTCTTGTAAATGACCTCCTCTTTAATCCGTACCTGATGATATCTAGATCTCATATCAATCTTTGAGAATATTGTTGCTCCCTTCAGCTAATCAAACAATTCATCAATCCTTGGCAACAGATACCTATTCTTCGTGGTCACTTTTTTCAACTTCCTATAGTCAATGCACAATCTGGGAGTACCATCCTTCTTCTTTACAAATAATACCGGTGTGCCCCCAAGGTGATACACTTGGCCTAATGTATCCCTTGTCCAACATTTCCTTCAACTGCAGCTTCAAATCTACCAACTCTGGAGTGTTGATCCTATAAGGTGCCTTTGATGTCGGAGTTTCCCATGACACCAACTCAATAGAAACCTATACTTCCCTATGAGGTGGAAACTCTGAAATATCTAGAGGAAATACATCCTGAAATTCTTGTAGAACTGGGTACCTTCTCAAAACATCTGCATCCTCAACTCCCTTACCTTTGTCACTAGATATATGCACTGCAAATAACACACACCCTTTCCTGTGACTGCGCCTTTCTTGCATAGCTTTCACCATCTGAACTGATTTGGCTTTCTTCTTCCCCTGTAAGACTCTTGGCTCCCCATTGTCATCCAAGCAATCAATGTCTTTTCCATAACAATCCACCTTGGTCCTATGAAGGTACAACCAATCCATGCCCAACAACAAACTATATGATCCCAACAGTAATACATTCAAATGTGTTGTGGTATGTATACTATTCAAATCAAATGCACAAGATCTTACCCAATGATGAACTCGCTTCTTTGTACCTATAGCCAACTACACTAACCAAGATTTTTCATGCTCTTCTTTATTCAAACAATACTTATCCACCAAGTAAGGATTAACACAACTGTAATTAGATTCAGGGTCAATCAGAATAGAAATAACTTGATCACAAATCTTAGATAGATGCCTAATGGTGTTCCTATTTGTTGTCCCATGCTACATAGATGTGAGGAACACTCTGACCAACATCCTCAACAATCTATGCCTCCTGTGCACTATAGATCTGAGGCCTACCACCCTGATTTTATGGACAATCTCTCTTAAGGTGTTCCTTACCACATGTCCAACACTCCAACTATCTAGTACCATCACATCTATGTTGTTGATGTGATCCATGTCCCTGTCTAGATGCATTGAACTTCTTTTGTGGTGCCACATTTTCTTTCTCTTCTACATTATGAGTCCTTGCTCTTTTCAACTTCCATTTACCCTTACCCTTATCCTTATCCTTCCCTTTCCGTTCTTTCTGAGATTCATTCTTTTACTTTGATTGTTCATAACAATGTTTCAATTTTCTAATAACCTCCTAAAGTTATTGAAGCTCATCATACTCAATCTGATCTCTAGATGCTAATGTAAAACCCCTAACAAATTGATGAACTTTACCCTTCTCATCTTTAAGATATGGTACATACCTCAATAGCTCCAGGAACTTAGTCATGTACTCTTCATCTGTCATTGATCCCATCTTTAGCTCATAGAATTCTTTGGCCTTACTGTCGTAGTACCTTTATGACAAGTACTTCTTCCTGAAAATCCTCTTGAACTCATGCCAACTCAAGTCCTCCATCCTGATGTCTCTGACCCGCTTCACATATTCCCACCAAATATTTTCTTTACCTTTCAGGTTGAAGATAAAAATTTTGGCCTTCATGTTTTTTGTGTACTCATGCAACTCAAAGAAATTGTTCATCCCAGTATCCAAGCATCTGTATCTTCTACCTTCTTCACATCTCCATCAAAAGTAGGTGGCTTTTCTTTCTTAAATTCATCTACCAAGTATCCCATATCGCTCCACCTGTAAGGATGATAATGATGATGATCATAATGCTTTATAGAACCAAAACTAGAGTAGTAATTGATTCCATCACCTATCCTATCCAGAGTATCCAACAACCTACCATATCTAATGATTTCATCTCTATCCGACCTGTGAACACCATGAGACCTACTTCCATATTCCCCATTATTTTTGTCCTCATATCCTTGGTTGATCCGAAGTGGTCCCTATTGCTACAATTCTGACAAACTATGAAGGAGTATTGCATTAACCTCTGCTTGTTTATCTTATGCCTGCATGATTTTGTCATTCTACACCTTACAACTCCTTATTTATTCCTTCAAGCTTCTCAATGTGTCTACTAAATCATAAGAGTGCCCAACACCACACTGCTCATCTGATTCATAGGGATAATATTTGTAGTCTACCATCTTTCTAGTCATTTTGATCTCTTTCCTACAAGGCATACTATGTTAGCTAAACCAAATCACAATAAACCAACATACCTTAGAAAATTTTGGGGAGGATATCTCATCTGCAATATCAACCAATCAGCATACTACATGTATAACATAATCATAACAACAGCTATATATATATATATATATATATATATATATATATATATATATATATATATATATATATATATATATAGATATAATACATAAGCATATAACACTCATTCTAGCTAGAGTCTAGTCATTAACGCATGAACATATCAACTAAACACACCTGATTCATGCATGATAACAATAACCATACCAATGTACACTGACAATACGTAAGCATAAACAAAATGTAACCAATCATACACTCATGATGACACACTTCGCAACAACAACATCCTATTTGACATGTTGACATGACTACAGCCATGACTGGCACCATGCATATGCAACAAGCATATAGACCACAAGGATGATCAACACATGTGCAACCGACATGAATGCATGACCAACGCACACCGCCCATCCATTCCAAGGGGTGAAACATGCTCTGATACCACTTTGTGGTATCAGATATGACCCAAAGAGAGTGTAACTTGCTCTGATACCACTTTGTCGTATCAGATATGACCCAAATAGAGAGCAACCCACTCTAATACCACTCTGTAAAACCCTCCTCCCACATCTACCCAAGTAACAGACCAACCAGGGTAAACATGTGACGGGAGGATACTATGATGGGATTCAACCTCCTAGGTGACCTTAAGTAAGTGGAATTGACAGAAACACATCACAACAGGCTTCCACATCAACAACAGAACTCCCAGGATCCAACCCGACCACTCAAGTAACCAGCCCTTGAGACCAACTGAAGTTGTAGACCATTAAACCCTCGGAAACTCCCTTGATATGGACAAGCATGCATCCAGGAGGCTCTAGGTGCTCCCACAACATGGGTATCCATGTGTCTAGGGAATTTTTTCCTCATACTTATGCCCACAACTCTGGGATTTATGCCACTTTTCAGGGCCAAACCCCAGGTCACTACCCATAACTCAATGACACTTTCGGAAATGAATTTACACAACATAACAATGATTTCTTTGTAAAAACAATGACAAGATCTAGAGTCGACCCCTACTAGCCATGACAAGCATTTTTTCAAACATGTCACAAATATGTAATCTACAGTTTTAAATCACATATATGAACATAGGGGTCACATACTTATCTGAGAATCGCTAAGAAGCATTGTTTTCTTATATAATTAGATGCATTATCATCTATTAGATCATAGATACATTATTCATTCATTTACAAATCAAAACATGAGGAAATCCATACATCATCACTGTCATAAAACATGCTTATAACCAGCATAATAACAACAGAAATATCAAGGATATATCAGACATAGAATCCACATATCCACTAGTACATTTACACATAAGATTTCAAGGACAGAACCTCTTATTAATGAATGCAAAATCCAACCTGGGATGGGACTACCACGTTCCACCCAACCATAGAATGGTTAAGCCAATTCTCTCTTCAATCATTCATCCTCGTGTCATATTCCAATCATGAATGCGGAACTCAAACCAAAAGAACCAACCAAGTCATCCCGAGGCTAAACCACCTGACCCCCATCAATAGAAGTCAGGATTTATAGCAATCCACACTAGATCACTTGGCCAAAACAATAAACATGTCATAACAGGCTTTACCATGATCTTCACTAGATCACTAGGCCAAAACAAGCATGGATGCCATCGGATTTGTCCACCTACATTGTGAGGAATTTTCATGTCTCATAGTCCCTCAATCTTTACCATAATCCATAGTCTATCTAGGGATCACTAGGCCCTAGACCAAGACTCCACCCTCTAGGATTTACCATATATCCTGACATTCACCAACAAGGATTCCTAGGCCTAATCAAGGAAAACCACCTCTAGGCTTTACTGTATATCCTGCCATTCACCGATAATGATTCCTATGCCCATCAAGGCACACAATACTTGGTTTTACCACAACCCACAACCTAGTTCAGGGTTCAATAGGCCACATGATTTACCGTAATCCATAGTCTGGTTCAAGGATCACTAGGTTGTGTGTTCTTTCTTTCGAAGGTCCACCTCACTCAACATCGAATCCATTCAGTAATCCAACTCAACCAAAACATGAGAATCCCATCACACCATGGCTATCTAGAAATGGCAAGACTAGGCTGAAAACACTATCACACCTGGAAAAACTCATGCCATAATAGCAAAGAACCACATGCAATACCATGAATGCCAAATATCGCAAGGAAAACACACATGCAAATCGATACCTACAAAGAATCCTATTGAAGTTGCTTGATCCTGCTCTTCCTTTCTTTCTCCTTCCTTCCTCTTGCCTTCTTTGCCTTTCTTGATCCAATGCCAAAGTGATCCAAGAAAACTCTACGTCCAAGAGTGAGACAGAGAGAGAGAATAATGAGATAGCTCCAAAACTAAACTGACAAAAGGTACCAGCTGATACTCATAAGCCTTTTTATCAATTAGGCCTCTATTTTCTTCATTTTCCTCCTCACATGCAACATGTTACCTTTCACCTTCCTTTTCTCCTAATTTCCATTATTTTTGTAAATAAATGTGCCAAAAATGCCATTTTTCCTTTCCAAAGCCTTTTCCAATTTCCTTAGCCATAATAAACCAAATGAACACCCACACTAGGATGTTTTTCCCAACATTCAACTTGGAATAAGTGTCCCATCAACCGTGTTTATTATTTTTCCTTCATTAACTTTTATTACATGGAATTTTCACCAAGGTTGCTACATGGATCACCTCTAAATCTTTGGAAGTAAAACATACATCCATAGTCCAAAGGACAATTGAAAGAAGTTGGAGTCCATAAGTATCAAGGGAATATTCATTGGATATAGTCTCTCCTTAAAATCATATAGAATCTACATTAAGGAAGGAAGACATATTTAAGTAAGAAGGGATGTCATATTCGATGAAAATGAAGCCTACAAGAAATCAAAGGATATTCTTATTGATTTTGATGATGAAGAAGTTCCAATATTTGAAGAAGAAGAAGATCATCATGAAAACCCTATTGCAAATCAAGAATAAGAAGAAGGACCAAGTGAGCCTATTCAATTTGTGATCACCCCAACCATAAGGAAAGGGCCAAATTGGTCAAAAGATACATTAGAAGATGTTAAAGGACATGAAGTTGCGAAAGGAAACTTCAGGGAAATTAAAATATCGAAGAGATATTCTAGTTATGTTTTTTTTTTCCACTAGAAAAATCAGTAATTTTCATTATATTTAGAAAATTACATATAGTAGATGCCATTGGCATATGCTGTAGTGTTCATACAAAATCCACCATGCAGGGTGATGTATCAGAGTTTTTACAAAATGAAATAGAAACAAAACTGTGTCTGTCTGTATAGCCTATTCGAGATCACGTGGGATCTATTTGCATACATTATGATATCCATATCTATATACAGTTTTTCATCAAAGACAAAATTACAATATTACTGTCGGCTACCAGGACTGTTGTCCCGCTGATCTCTCTGGTCTACGTATGGCCTATGATAAAACCTATGCTCTTTCGTCCCCTGCTGCTCCACAATTAGCCATTCGCCTCTGGGAAGTATCGTGGCCTCTTTGGATAATTTGTCAGCCTCGCTGTTATGTTCTCTGTAAATGTGTAGACAAGAGAAATGATTAAATGCAGCCTTGAGTGTATGTGCATCATATAATATATTGCTGAGTGTGTGTGTATGACAAATAGTGCAATTATTGATCCAATTAACAACCATCATTGAGTCCCCGAATATATTAATATTGGTGCACTGATGTGTCAATGAGAAATGTAATAGATTTCGAATGGCCAAGAGCTCTGCGAAATTATTTGATCCTCTGCCAAATCCCATTTTTACAAGGTATCTATGGTGTTCATTGATATGCAGAACAAATCCACCTCCACATCCAGTTTGATTCGCAGCCCCATCGAAGAAGGCCCACGGGGTCGATTTATCAATTGTGGGTTGAGCCTGTATCGTCCTGGTTCGAGTGGGGGGAGGGTCAGGTAATTCTTGGTACACGGCAACGATGGTTGCTTCTGTACGGGGCCAACACACAACCTGATCCTCAAAAATAACTCGGTTCCGTGCTAACCAGATGTGCCAGGTTGCCACGAGGGGGAGGTTTAGGAGCTTGGAACCCGGGTGGCAGTGATTCCAGGCAGTCCATGCACCCGAAATGTCATCACCATTCCAGTTCCCCGAAATGCCAAGTTGTGTGCAGATGTTGTTCCATAGAGTGTGAACTGCCGGGCAATGGAGGAATATGTGGGCCGAAGTCTCTGATGCCGCTTTGCAGAATGTACACCAGGAAGGTCCATAGATGGATCTGCGAGTAAGGTGTTCGGCCGTGGGAATGGTATCTTTGAGGACACACCAGAAAAATAATCTGGTGCGTGGAGGAGCATTCAGCTTCCAAATGTCACGCCACCACGATGGCGATGGCTCCGGTTTTCTGTGAGTAATAAGTGCGCTGTACCCAAACTTAGGCGCGTAGATACCATTGTCCGCCTTACACCAAATAAGTTCGTCAGATCCTTGTTTGATGCGGATATGGGATTCGGTCAATGCAAGAACATATTCACTCCATTCCTGATGCCACTGCGGAGGAAGGTCAAGTTGCTGAGCCGATTTCCAAGCTTGAGTGAAAATGTATGTGCGCAGCTGATCAGCAATATGAGCAAAATTCCGAATGTCTCGATCATGAAGGAATGAAATGAGATCTCGGTTGAGGATGTGTCTGCCCCCACTATTAATCCAAGGATCTAGGCCAATCCTGCCCAGCGTTCCATCGTTTATTCTCCATACTAGATTATCTTGGATGAGGGGAAGGGAGTGTATCAGGGCCTTCCATATTGATGAGCATCCCTTCGCTGTCCAAGATGGTAGTCTAGCCCAATCCATAATGTTCTGAGGCCAAATGTATTTGTGATAGGATACTTGTGCCCATAGATTTTGGCTATTTAATAGTGTCCATCCCATCTTAGCAGCAAGAGCCAATGCGAAATCGGGTAGGTCTTTGAGACCCCAGCCACCCCATTTTTTGGGCAGGGTGATTTTCTTCCAGCTAATCCATGCAAATATTCTTTTGTCCTGGTTCCCATTCCATAGGTATCGATTGCACAGCTGCTTCAATCGGCCCAGAATGTTCCTCGGTATCCACGCAAGTGCCATCCAGAAGACCGGGGTGGCCTCTAGGACAGACTTAATGAGTACCAATCTGCCAGCCCTGGATAGGAATCTGAAGCTCCAGCCTGAGAGTCTTTTTTCCAATTTGGCGACCAACCACACCCAATCAGCAATTCTTTGACAAGTAGGCTTGAGTCTGAAACCCAAATATTTGAGTCCTCTATCCAGAGGGAGAACAATATATGGAAAAACCTGAAGGGCTAGCTGGGATTCCTGTACCGTAGTACGGGAGCATGTGATAGAGGATTTAGTCTGATTTGGAAGCATACCTGTAGCGGCAGAAAAAAGAAGGATCTTTGAAAAAGACCGAGAGTCTCGAACACTGCCATCAAGAAGGATAAGAACATCGTCCACGAAGAGCAGATGTGTGAGAAAGCATAAATCAGATATGCGAAGGCCCCGGATATCACCAGCTCTCTTAGCAGAGTCTATGAGACGACTTAGGCCTTCCATGACCAGAAGGAAGAGCAGGGGAGAGAGGGGGCATCCCTGTCTCAGTCCCCTTTCAGAATGAAAAAAGGGAGAGGCCGAACCATTTATGAGGATGCTGAATGTTGGGGAGGATATACAGGCCATGATCCATGAGATGTAGGAGTGAGGAAAACCCAAGTGGATTAGGATCATTTTGATATAGAGCCAGCTGACCCGGTCGAATGCTTTTGAGAGGTCAATTTTGAGGAGGATGGCTTTAAGGTGCTTGGACCAAATAGAGTGTATAGCTTCTTGGGCCAGGCCTATGGCCTCATGAATCTGTCTAGATTCGAGGAAAGAAAATTGTTGTGGGGCAATGGACCTGGAGAGGATTGGTCTAAGACCATTAGCTTCTTGGGCCAGGCCTATGGCCTCATGAATCTGTCTAGATTCGAGGAAAGAAAATTGTTGTGGGGCAATGGACCTGGAGAGGATTGGTCTAAGACGATTAGCAATAGTCTTAGAGATGATTTTGTAGAGGCAATTGCACAAAGAGATAGGCCTGTAGTCATCAAAGGATTCAGGGGTATCAGTTTTTGGAATGAGAGCAATGAAGGTTGAATTGATGGCATGGTAGATGGATCCTGTAGCTCTGCTCTCCTAGACCACCCCCAGCAGGTCCTGACCCAGGACCTCATAGAAGGCTAAGTAAAATTCAATGGTCCATCCATCCGGGCCAGGGCTCTTGTCTTTTTTGAACCACTTCAATACTCCTTCCAGCTCCTCTGCCGTAACCGAATCATTTAAAGCCTCCACGTCCTCTTCCTCAACAAATCTCGGGAAGTGATTTGCCACATTGATGATATCAGGTAGATTAACATCACGGGGGCACTTGTATAGTTCCCTGAAGTGAGAGGTGCCCAGATGAGCGAGCTTGTTAAAAGTGTCTGCTATTTCACCATCAGGTGTGGGGAGCTTCCAGATAGTATTAGATACTTTCCTGCTCTTAGCAAAGCTATGAAAGAACTTCGTGTTATCATCCCCAGCTTGAATCCATAATGCCCTACTCCTCAATCTTATGGATTCCTCTCTCTCTTTGAGGATTTTTTCTTTTTGATTCTCCAATTCAATCAGCCTGCATTTATCAGCTGCTGTAATGAACCCCAACCCCCTTTCGTCGGTGAGAGAGCATAATTCAGCTTCAATATGGGTTAGTTGAGCAATGTCTCGAGCCTGTTTCTCCTTTGCCCATACAATAGATATATGTTTAATTTCCGAGAGATTCCTGCAGAATCCTTTAGCAAGTGATTCTGATCCATTGATAGGGTGAGAGGACCAGTAATCAGATATCATCTTGACATATGATGGGTCCTTCAGCCAGGTATGATTAAATTTGAAAGGTGCTTTGGGCTTCTTGAAGGGACCCTGAATCTCCAGGTATATTGGAGAGTGATCTGACCAACCCCCCGTGCCAACCCATTGTTTGTAATGTTGCAGTCTCTGAAGAAGAGTCTCCTTCATAAGGAATCTGTCAAGTCTGCGGGCTAGTGTAACGTCCCCCACCCATCTGTTCCTCCATGTGGGAAGAATTTTCTGCATGGGAATATCCATAAAATTTGATTTCTCAAGCAGATTATTCATGAAGTTTGTAATGGAGTCAATTTGAGCCGCCGATCCCCATGACTCCCTGAACCCCAGAGAGAAATTAAGGTCTCCTCCGATAACAACCCGGTCTTCGCCCATAATGGTAAGTTGTAGAAGATTCTGCCAGAACGATTCTCTCTGGGTACAGGGGGCATAAACATTGACAATGCGAAGGTTCATGCCTAGGTCAGCTGAGAAAATGTCAAGCCCTAGAAATCCCGATCCCCCCCAAGTCGAGTCCACCTTAATAGAACGAGGGTTAATTCCAATGGCCAGACCACCCGATCGGCCGACGGCATCAATGGCTGAGTAGGTCCAGCCAGGAGTCAAGGCTTGCATGGCTCGAGTAATCTGATCTGCGGAACAGAGGGTTTCTTGAAGCATGATGATATCGATAGGTTCAGATTCTATGAGCCGCTTCATGGCTAGTTTCTTGGAGGAACTAGCCAATCCTCTGCAATTGAAGGATAGGCACTTCATGGGGGAACACCTCTCGGGGTGTGTCCTGCTCTAAGGACCCCGTCAATGGTGGATTGTCGACCTGATACTACCTCTGCCCCAGCTTGTTTAATAGCCTTTGAAAGATGAGATTTCCTACCCCTGGTGGTCAAGGTCCCACCCTCTGGTACCGCGATTCCCAGGCCCGAATGACAGATGGGAGGCTCTTTGGCTTGAGACCTGGATCGGAGGAAATATGTATGGGGAGGGGAGGGTTCCGAGGTTGCAAGGGAGGGGCAAGCCAAAGGGGAGGAAGTGGTAATAATGGGTTCTGTGGTGCATATGAGGGGGGAGGATGATAATGCACAGTGAACCATGGAGGTCTGTAAGGTGGAACCACAATCATTCATCACATCAATAGAAGAAAATATGGGGGATGAAAGAGTACCCGAGACCATACCAGCTTCTGCTGCCGAGCGAGCCCTGGTCCTTGGCGGAGAGGGTTGCCGTAATCCCGGATCGACCGCAGGTGAGGTAGTCGCTGGGGGCAGTCCCGAAGAGGTAGGTCGAGAGGTGATAGGAGATGCCGCTCTGGTTGGAGCCGGAGTAACCCTCGGTGATTCTTCAGCTTTCTTGATGAGTGGACAATCCTTTATGAGGTGCCCAACTTTGTGACAATGCCTGCATCGGAAGGGGACTCCTTCATAGTCAAGGATCTGCACCCTGATACACCTTCCCCACTGAAGTGTGATCTGTTCTTCGAGTCCATCACGGGTGTCTAAGTGGACCAATATACGCGCTAGGGTTTGGTTCCCAGATTCAACAAATGTGCGATCGTAATCCAGATATGTCCCCAGGGCATTCCCGATCCTGATGAATACTTCTTCCGCCCAAAACTGCAGTGGGAGGCCAGGCAGGCGCACCCAAATCGGTCCGGCTCCGATCTGTTCTCGTTCTGGATCAAAGAGGGGGCTCCATCTCTTGAGGAGGACCGGGGCCATTTCGATATGCCAGAATCTGGCCAAAACCAGATTAGTGTGACTTTCCTTGGAGAAATGTAGGGAAAACCATCCTCTGGGGAGAACATGGACCTCAGGAAGGTCAAATAGCACACCGCCCCAGATTTCCTTCACCCATTGCTTAAGCCGTTTCGCCGAGTATGCCCTGCCCCGGACATGCCCTACCAGAACAGTGCTGGCCATGTCCATGAGATCGCTGAGAGACTTGGATTCGTCGAACCTGATGGTGATGTCTTTTGCCGTAGCCTTTATGCACTTGGTCTTCTTTTTGCAGGTGCGAGGAGCCGACGGATGGTCGACCAAGGGGTTTGTTATACCATCCAGAGATGAGGGTTTTGCGGGCTTGATTTTAACAGCAGGAGTTTCGAAGCAGCCGGAAGGACGGGCTCCCGAAGATGATGGATTGGATGCAGGGGGTACCGGCGGGGGAGGGGAGGGCGCCGAAAGGAGAGGGTGGGCGAGCGGATCAAAAGAGGGTGAAGGGGGAGTGTGGGTAGCAAGAAAATGAAGAGAGCCCGGCGAGAGCGGGGGCACCTCAAATTGCGGAGAATCGATAGGGTTCACTCCTGTAGTGGACTGTGGAGTGCAATGAACAGGCAGCGAGACGGAGGGCGGATACTGCGGCAGATCCGGTGCGGTCGATGATGAGGAAGGTGCGAACTGCGAGCGAGCAGCAAAACTGGGGTTCCCGAATATAACCTTGTCCGGTGTAGGCTCCTCCGAGTAGTCCACCGCCTCTAGCTCCATAATGTCTGCCATAACTGTCTCCTGAACGGCGACCGAAAGCGACGGGTGGAGAATCCAATGGTGGAGCTGATGCGTGATTGTCTCTGAGCAGTGACTGCGACGGTGATGCTGAGCGATAGCAGTGAAAAACCCTAGCCGCGTCGATGCTGCAGTCGATCTCGGTGAAACCCTTTAGCCGAGACCTTCACGTGTGCGCGCCATCAGAGCCCCATAAGGCTATCCAGATTCTGGGTATATCTTCTCGTTATGTTGCATATATGATTAAGCTAATTGAAGTTGAACCATCTACATTCTAGGAAGCTTCTCATCAAGAGGTTTGGAAGAAAGTGGTGCAGGAAGAATAGCAATCCATTATGAATAATGGGGTCTTGAAAATCATTCCTAGACCTAGTGACAAATCATTTGTCACCTCCAAATGGATCTATAATATCTAACATGTTGTTGATGGAAGTATAGACAAGTATAAATCTAGATTCGTTGCAAGGGGTTTCTCTCAAAAGGAAGGCATTGATTATGAAGAAACCTTTGCACCCACAACAAGGTACACTACCACTAGAAATTTGGCGTCATTGGCTACTACAATGGGTTGGAATATCCATCAAATGGATGTGAAGACTGCATTCCTGAATGGGACCATTGATGAGGAAGTGTATATTAAACAACGTGAAGGATTTGAAGTTAATAGTAGGGACTCTCATGTTTTTAGACTCAAGGAGGCCCTATATGGTTTGAAGCAAGCACCTAGAATTGGCTTTGTAAAGAGTTATGTTGATCCAAATCTCTACATCAAGGTCATGAATAATGAGCTCATCATTATTCTACTATATGTGGATGATCTATTCATCACAAGCGTGGAGAAAATAATTCAAGAATGCAAGAAGATGTTGGAAGCTAGATTTGAGATGAAGGATCTAATACTGATGCACTACTACCTAGGTCTAGAAGTATGGAAGAAACTTGGGGAGATATATTTGGGGAAAGGAAAGTACATCATCAAGTTGTTGCAAAAATTTGGGATGATGGATTCCAAGCCTATGATTACTCTTATGATCACCAATCTCAAGAAGTTGAGGGGCTCTGACTCAAATTTCATGGATCCTACCTCCTATCATCATTTGGTGAGCTCCCTAATGTATCTAGTAAATACTAGGCTAGATATGTGTTGTGCAGTAAAATTTCTTAGTTAGTTTCAGTTGGATCCTCGTCATGTTCATTGGATATTTTCCAAACACATATTGAGGTATCTTCATGGCACTATGCATCAGTGCTCAAAGTATGATAGCACAGAAGTCAATCTAATTGGCTTCAGATTCTAATTGGGATCGAAGTGAGACCGATGGAAAGAGCATTGCTGAAGGATGTTTTAGTTTGGGAGCTACTTTGATCTCATGGATAAGTAGAAAGCAAGATCTTGTTGCTTTAAGTAGTGATGAGGCAGAATATGTGGTTGTGTGTGAAGTAGGAAAGGAGATTGTTTAGTTAACGAAAATTCTGACAGATTTGTTCGAGAAGTCTCGGGTCCTACTGTGATTAATTATAACAATCAAAGTTGTATTAAAATGTCTGGAGATCTCGTGTTTCATGCTAGAACAAAGAATATCAACAATAAGTTCCAATTTATTAGGAACTTGGTGCAAGATGGGATCATGAAGTTGGAGTATGTCTTAACATATGAACATGTACCAAACATACTAACAAAGTCTCTTCCTAATAAGAAGTTTGAATATCTAATAAAAATGTTTGGTTTAGTAGATATTGTTGATTGTATTGATGATGAGAGCTTAGAAGAGATGTTTTGAGGCTTTGCAAGTGAAGCATTTCTTGGGAGGACATCTAACTGACACTTTGTGTTACTCTCTAGGTCACAAAGTGGGGAGGGTGGCATTGTTAATAGAGCTCCAAACTTGGATACGCACCTAGGTCCCTAGGTTGGTGGTTAGCAAATAATCCTAATGGTACCTAGAGAAGCTTAAAACTTGAGTCCGCCTTAGTCCCACTTGGATATATTTCCCTAGTCAGGAATCTATTATGTGGCATTGCAGTGCCTAAATTGTTAAGAGACTAATGGATAGATTGCCTTGGTTAGGAATCTAGTCCATGGCATTACGATTCCTAAACTCTTCATTGTTCATATAGTTTGAGATCTCGCATTATATTTGTATATTATGAATACCTCCCTAGTTAAGAGGGAGTGTTGAAGAATGTAACTAGGTTCAGTGTTCATAAATGTATTTGAGTCATTATGTAATGTACTTGTTAAAAGAATAAAGAAAAAAATTATTAGTATATCAATTACTTATTAAAGCATGTATTTCATGCTTGGTTCATCACTATATTAGTCAAAGTCTCCATTGTGGACTCCTAGGATTAATATTGAGTCAATAGAGTCATTATACAATTTCTTGGGCTTTGAAATCATGTAAAAAGGTTTATTATTATGTAACCTCCACATCAAGTCGGCCTAATGGAGATCAATTCAGCCTAAAGGACACCTATACGAACTCAACTAGAGCCTATAAAAGGAAGGAAATTCAATTCATTTGGAGCATCTCACCTCAAGCTAGTTTGATATCTCTCTAGAATCCAGAAAAAAAAGTGTGAAATGGATCAAGGAAGCCAAAAGGGGTGTGAGTTGAGTCAATGTCCCCTTGTGACCCATCCATTACACCTATCCCATACAAATCATGTCTAGGGCTAGTCATGTAAAGAATATAACACATACCCACAATTATCCACATATTGTTTTCTTTGCATATCGAGGGGTGTAGGATTCCTTGATCAATGATCCATGGAAGAAATACCTGTTGTTTCTTTGCACCATGAAATAGTTTTAGTGCTCATAGGCTTTGTTAGTGAATCTGCAACATTGTTCAAGGTTCCAACCTTCACCAACAACACCTTCTTGTATTCAACCATGTCTCTCATTATAGAAATTAGTAAATCTTTTATACTATTGATGAAATCGAACTAAAATCAAGAGATTACAAATTTCCTATATAATGCTACAGAATGGAAATCATAAATTAGAAACACGTGCAATGACATGCAACCATTAAAGAACCACAATAATACAATTATTTACAGGGGAACCCAACTAGGAAAAATCCCTTCATTGCTTTTCATCAATCAAATGAGAATGAGAAATTATTACAATGTCTTGCATCAATCCTGAAGCACAACCTGCACTATAAACTTGTTCTCCTACTCACGGTCCTGCGCTGGCAAACATTTAGCCAATTCAAGGCCCCAGCTTAATCATATTTCCTTGCACAATTCCTAAGGAAATTGGCTCCTAAAAAGTAGGAATTTCTCCTATTTTCTTGTGTAATTCCAAAGGAATGATTCACCTTCTCAATGTTAAGCTTTGTACACTCAACTAGTATACAATTGATAATTACAATATGCCCTTTCCTCCACTCTAGCTAGGAAATTTGAATTCCGTGCATGTCTGGGCTAATTTTAGCTAATTGACTAGTTTAACTGAGATATCATTGAGTTAACAACAGTTCTACTACTCAGCTGACCTTAAACTGACTCAACTAAGTATTTGAGCTCAGTTAACTGAGTTAAACTGAAAATAACTAAACCAGATTGATAAATTTTAGCAATCATTACATGCACAACTCTATTTCTAGTCAATAACTTGAATTTATTGAGTAAACTTTAGACAGAGCCATGTCACACAAGTTAACTACAATACAAGTCATCCTTCTGATGTGGAAAATTGAATTACTAAATTTCACTAAGGCACAAGTCAAATTTAGCCTTTCTTGTTACAACTTCTAACACTCCCTCTTAGCAAGAAAGGGATTTTGAACCACCCCTCTCTTACACCTATGGAATTTGAATTTTCCTCCTGAAAATTCCTTTGTTAAGATATTTGCATCATGCTCCTCAATTCGAATGTATTGTAGCATCATCATTCTCCTTTACACACAATACTGCAAGTGATGGTACCTAATATCAATGTGCTTGGACCTGTCATGAAACACTGGATTCGCAAAGAGTTTTATACAACTCTAATTATCACAATAAATCACTATCGGATCCATCTCTAAACTAAAAATACCCACACGTATTTTCCTCATCCATAAGGCCTCACATGTTGATTGAATTGAAACCATGTATTCGGCCTCTGCTGAGATGAGTGCCATAGACCTATGTTTCTTGCTATAGCAAGGAATAGTTGCAAACGCAACACTGAAGATATCATATTAAGTACTTTTCTTGTCTGATGTTAGGTCCCTATAATACTAGTGATTACCCCATTACTATTGTAGTTGTATCCCTTATTAATATTGTTGTGCCCCTATTGTCCCCATATTGTTTTTACTGTGCCCCATAGAATCCCTCTATTGTTATTTTTGTGCTTTTATATTATTATTGTTAGGTTGGTTGGGTTATATTGTGACTCCTTAGACTTCTATATATAGAAAGGAGGTTTTGTCATTTGAATCATCAAAGAATCATTCATTTGTGTAATGTAAAGGAGGTTTCCCCCTCGAAGAGGCTGAATTCTAATGCGTTGATCTATCTTTTCTATCTTTTTGTGAGCTAGTTTCATAACATTTGGTATCAGAGCTTTGGATTCTAGGGTTTCACTCCTCCAAATAGGTCATCGTGGAATTTTCGCTATAACTTTTTTCTACGACGTTTAAAAACCGAAAAAAAAAACCCATTTGAGACAAAATCGTACTCAACCTTCAGTCTGAATTTAAGAGATTTTCGCGCTATATTTGCTGAGATATGATATGAGGAAGTTGCTCTTTTGGCAGACTCCTGAATTACATTCCAAACAGGTGATCTGGGGAAAATCGTTATAAATTTCTCTCTAAGTATCAGATTGAAATTTTGTAAGAAGGTACAAAAATAGGACGGACTGTAGTTTCTTGTATATATTTTTCAGATCCAAAGGTCGAAACAGGGACACGTGGCACATCGTACAACTTCACTCTACTGAACTAGTCTATAATCAAGTCACTGTAGGAGATTTGGCATAACTCTTCCTTGGAGAATCCAATTTAGATAAGACTAGTGGCATTGGAAAGAGGACACAAATGGCTACTATAAGTCACAATTTCAAAACTGGATGATCCAAAATTACAAAGATACATTAGAGGCAATATCGAGCTCCTACAAAGTGAAAAAAGGTGTGTAGATTTTTTTTAAATTTTTGCTTAAGCTTGGTTTGAAAAATTATTTTGAAGGAATTCAAAGGGCATAGTAGAGCATTATTATCGGTAACTAATGCCCTGAGGAAAGATAATTCAAACACCTAGTAAGCAACCTGAAAGCTCTAGCATGACTCATGAAGAAGAGGAAGAAATGCTACATGATATCAAAATTACAAGACCAAGTGCAACAAATGTCACTCTCACAAAAGCTAACAGAAGCTAAGATAAATGATGTGGAATATAAGATAAAAGGCATGGAAGCTAAGATGAATGGTGTGGAAGCTAAGATGGACGATTTGAAGATAGATTTGAAGACAGGCATGGCAGATTTGAAGACAGATTTGACAAATTTTCTACAAGAAATACTTACTAATGGTGAAAGGGTAGTAAAGGAAACTCATGATGTGAACAAAAGATATGTTAATCATGATTTCATAGACTCTAATGTTGGATCTAAGACCCACCATATTCCAAAAATCGATATGAGGAAGTTTGATGGCAAGGATCCCGCAGAATGGATATTACAGATGGAGCAATTTTTCGATCTCAATAATGTGCAAAACACACAAAAGGTACGTATTGCAACTTTATATTTAGAACCTAATCAGTTTGTATGGTATCAATGGCTTTACTCTCGTAAACAAATTATCACTTGGGCAATTTTTACGGAAGAATTGACAACACATTATGAGGATACAAAAAGAAACACTTTTTTTAGCCAATTGATAAGTCTCAAACAAAAGGATTCAATAATGGAGCACATTGAGGAGTTCTAAAAATTGAACATAAGGGTAAAAACTATTCCAAAGGAGCATAGGATTGAGATGTTCATATGGACTTTAAAGGATAATATCCAACATGATGTTTGCCTTTTGGAACTTGATTCATTAGAGAAGGCATTCAGGTTAGCAAGAAAAATGGAAAGCAAAATTATGGCAACGAGGAAGCATACCACTCACAACTATAAAGATGGAAGTGTTGTTGCCCCTAGTCTTCCACAACCTATAAGGTTGACACCACAATAATTGGAAGAAAAAAGAGAAAAAGGGCTTTGTTACAGTTGTGATAGCAAATACACTAAAGGTCATAAGTGTGCTGAGAAGAAATTATTCTAAATAGATTGTGAAGAGGAAGAAGAAAAGGAGCAAGAAAGGTCAAAAGAAGAGGATATACTCCAGGAACAAAACTAGATAAAGAAGAAATGAATCTGACCATATCTTGTAATGCATTGGCTAGAATTACCACTCCTCAAATCATAAATATAGAAGGACAAATCAAGAAGAAAAAGGTAATAGTGTTGATTGATTCAGGAAGTACCCACAATTTTATTCATTGTAAGGTAGCAAAAGAATTGAATTGCTTCCTATATCCAGCACCAGAGTGTCAAGAGATGATTGAAAATGGAGGAACAATAAATTTCTCTGGAAAGTGCCATAACATCAAGCTATCCATGGAAGAATATGTATTGACTAGCCCAATGCTTTCCATTCCAATGGGAGGTGTTGATGTTGTACTAGGAGTCCAATGGCTACAATCCTTGGGTACAATAGCTTTTAATTTTCAAGAAATTTTCATGAAATTTTCTGTGGAAGGAAAGGAAATTGAATTAAGGGGTATTGCAGGGAAACCAGGAAAGATAATCAGCTCTAACGGTATGAAAAAGCTTCTAAAAAAGGAACAAAGTGGTGTAATTGTCTAGTCAATTTAATGTCTTAAATTGCTCTACATAAATTATCAATCCGGGTATCGTAAACTGATGAAGTGTGGTGCACTATATGTGCTTAGTTAACCTTTCTCTTACTTCGTTGTTTTATAGTTTATGTTATTTTTGGGATTTTTGTTCTAACATGCAATAATCAAATAATGAGAAAATGACTATGAGGCCAAGTATCCTTGCTGCAGCAAAAGGACAAGATGATTCTATCACGTCATTAGTTCATTAGAAGGCTATGTGTATCACTAATCTACAATCAACTTGAAAGCATGCAGTAATTCAAACTGTACATTAAACTTGCAAAGAAAGAGCTTGAAAGAAATAACTTGAAATGAAACTGAAAGCAAAACATAAAAACCACTTTCTAATGGCACTAGTCACTACTCATGCTGCTGCAAAAAAAAGTAAGAAAAACCACTTTAAAGACCAATTATAATGATCATCTCTTCCTAACTCTCTGCTTCCAACATATAGTACTATGTGAAACACGATTAAGAAGTAGTTAGAAATAAGTCTAAAAAGTAATCAAAATAAGAAAAATCCACTTTAAAGACCAGTTATAATGTTCAACTCTTCCTAACTCTCTGCTTCCAACATATGGGATTATGTGAAACACGATTAAGAAGTAGTTAGAGATTAGTCTAAAAAGTACTCAAAGCAAGCTGTAATTTATTAATATTCTGATCTCTTAAAGATGAACAACTTATGATAAAGAGACCATCAATATGTTAGCATACAACTTGAGAAACTAAACTAGAAATCAAGCTAGAAAAATAAAATAAAGGCAGCAACTTATGAATATGACAACTGAAAATACCATTAGAGATAAAGCAAATACAACAAAGACACACAATCCTGGGAGAAAATAACTTGCATAAATTAAAATTGCATGAATGAAAATCTAATCTACCTTACATTCTACAAAGCAATATTTACAAAATGAAATCTAATCTACTTACATCCTAATATGCTCCATGACATCTACTTCACATCTCCTTCCATGTTGAGAACATCAAAGCTTTATTCAATTTCTTCAAAAGTGCAAAGTACAACAAAGCTCTCCAAAGCTTTCAAAAGCCATGGGACTAACAAACTAAAAGGACTAAGAAAAGACTAAAGGAAAGACTAGCAAATGAAGGAGAGAGATCTCCTATTTATACAAAAAGATGAGAGCCATCTCATTAATGATAGTCCATGAATCTCTCCCTCTACCTCTAGAGTTCTAATCAAAATAGGAACTGATAAGACACATGTCTTTTTAGAGTTACAATACAATTAGGAGATGTGACACATATCCTCATGATCTCATGATTCTTTCCAACCAAATTCGAATTTGGCCTTAGAGTGCCACATAAGGGTCTTCTAGAAGCCTCCTTTCAACCTACACATGTCAACAATCTCAACCCATTTGTTAGGTATAAGCATATGCACATTATTTTCTATGTTTAACCACAAATTCACTTAAAAGGCTTAGAAATAATAAATATTGGAAAAACATAAAGGTGGCCCAATAATAATGAAAGTGGGATGAATGTGGTGACATAGTAGTGAAATGGAGGTGAAATGGAGGTGATATAATGGACATAATAGTGAAAGTATAATGCAAATGAATGACATTTTCAAGACTCAACATACCCCCCAACTGAAGCTATATTACATTAACTCTTTTGATCCTTGAGCTTTGGCTTAACTTTGCATGATATCATTTGATAACTTCATATTTCTGCAAAGTGTTTCACTTGAATTGCAACATGGTTGGTTCTTGTGTTACAACCATTTTTTTTCTTTTGTTTCCTTCTATTTTGATCTTTGAACTTTGCATAATGATATTTTGATTATTGTTGCAAAGTATATCTTTATTGGATTGCATGATGGTTGGTTCTTGTGTGACAACCATGATTTTGTTTGTATCCAATTTATCCTTTAAGCACTTTTTCAAAAGCCATTGTATGCTCATAATAGAAATGTAATATTTAATATATGTTGGAAGTATGTGAGCTCTTGAATATGATATGGTCATGGCAAGATATGAATATGAATGTATTCCCCCCCCAACTGATGGTATTGGCAATTTTATGAAATGAGGAAGAGAAATGTTTTTCCAACAATTATCATTCTAGCTTTTTATGGAATTCTATGGTTAAAAGTTAAAAAATGCCGTACCTTCACTTACCCTTTGGAATGGATGAGTTGTATGTGTGGTGGCTGAAAACTTCTGATTATATTCTTCTTCAAGTGGCTGAACAAGAGGGGTCATGGATAGAGAGATAAGATGGCTTTTTATTGCTTCTACTAAAACTTGCTGAATCTGCTCCAAAATGCTGAAAATAATAGTCTTCATGTCTTCAAAACTCATTGGCATAATTCCTACTATGTGAAAAGATGTTCTGATGTCGAACATAGTAGGAAATTGTTGGCTTAGTGGCCATTAATGAATGCCACTAGTCAACACGAGAACTCTCACCATTGATGACAATGAGAGTCAAGATGCCCAAACACATCTTGCTAGGTCCGAATGAATTTGCTGATGTCGAGTCACCTAGAAGATCTAATGAACAAGGGACATTAATGTATTCCCATTGTTTGTCAGCATGAGGACTTGCCATTAAGGCATGCAAGCCTCAAGGTGTTTTTACAAAGAACTTAGACTCAAAGGACTATGGACTCAATAATTTGCATTGAAGCAGGGCTTATTTGCAGAATGAAAATGACAAGGAATGGAAGGTGAAAATGGAAGATGGCAATGGAGAGTAGAAATGACAATGGGCAATAAGCATATGAATGAGCCTCTTGCTTTTATTTGTGGGTTATGAATGGACAAAAAGAGATGGAAAATGTATGTGAATGTAAATGGAAAATATGGAGGAAAATGAGGTGAATGGTTTATTATGAAGTATGGATGTGATGGATGGATGTGATGGAGACAATAGTATCTGAAGGTTTTTCAAGTGTTTGGATCTGATTTTGCATCAGCATATTTCCTCTTTGTTGCTGATCATCCTCTCATGAAACAAATTGGTCTCTTAGAGAGACACCATTCTCTTGTAGTCATTTGTCCTTCCTCCTGGAACCTGCAAAAAAACTAATACTTCTTCTGCAATGGAATGTAAGATTATCAAAGGAGAGAGGTGATCAATCTCTCTAATTATGATATTTACACACAAAACTAAGAATTTGTATTAATGAAACAAGTTCTCAAAGGAAAAATCAAAAGAATTTATACCTGCTTTGGAATTAGTGCCTCAAGTTGATGTTGCTTCTTTTCAGCAATTTATTTCATTATTTTCCATTTCAAACTCTAATGATATATTTCTCATTGTATAGATCTTGTTGAGATCTTTCCAATGGTACTCAAATCATCAAAATCTGATTTTGTATGAAAAAGATAAGCTGATTTGAACAATGAGGTTTTTCTGGCTGCGGAATCAGAGAATAGCTGCGGAATTGGACTTTAGCTGCGGAATGTGCACAGTTCTGTAGCTAAAAATCTTGGATACAAAGTTAGCCATTCATCTTTCATTATCAGTCCAAAATTAATCAATACCTTCAGAAAAGTGAGAAAATAACTTGTTCATTTCATTGATTCAAAATTATTATTTTTTCTTGACATGCAGCGACTCAGTGTGGCGACTCAATGTGGCGACTTTGTGATAACACACAATTTGACTTCCCTTTGACCGGGGTCTTTTTTATCAAATTTGACTGAATGAATAGGACACCATCCATGTACTGACATTTCCCTAGCTACCCATGTGACTTGTTTTGCTTGATGATACCTGCAACCTAGAGTTTAACAAAACAGCTGCGGAATTGTCAGCTAGCTGCGGAAACGCTGTATTGGCTGCGGAAAGTGCAGAGAGTGCTGTGAAATAGAGTGGCTGTGTGCATGGAAGAGAAGAAAAAAAAATGTGGAGGAGTGAATGAAATGCATGGAACACTTCAGAATCTTCTTCTTCACTGGGAGGTTGATTTAGGTCCAGAAACGGTCTTCTTCGAGTCCCCATCTGTGTATAAATATTTGCGAAACTTTAAATTTGGCAAGAAAGAATTGTGAATGCTTTTTGATGAACCTCACCCTCAAGAGTGTCATCCAAGTCCTAGCAATTCTACCAAAGCCATAACATGGAGAAATGTTTATGATATTGAAACACTTGCCATAACAGTTGCTGGTAGAAAAGCGAGTTCCTTTAATCACTCCAGGACAGTCACTTGTGATTAGTACTGTGCTGTGCTCTGAAGTGCTTCCCCCGCCTATGACTGGAGTCACGCGCTCGAATCTCGCAGAAACGATGAAGAACAAGAAGAAAAACGTGCACTTCGCAACAACGAAATATAAGGGAAGAATGTGAAGATGAATTGTAGTTTGCAGCGGGAGTTATGCGGCTGTGAAGAGCCGTATGTAATTGGCTTACGTAACAGAGCCGTCTTCACTTGGATCACTGCTGGTTTTAATGAATTGCAACGGGTGGCATATGGGCAGAGGACGTGGTAGAGGTGGCAAAGATTCCATCACATAATCAAATTGGCGTTATCCTTCTTCAGGCACGCGGAATACATCAAACTGTCAGTTAATAACTCAATTTTTTCACGCGGCGGCAAAAAAAAAGAGGCTCCAAAGAACCGAATATTTATCCTAGACCGCCACGAATTTCCTCAAACGGTTTCTGGGTTATCTAATTAACCCTCCTAGAAAAAAAACCCATGTTTTAGTTTTTTGAAATTCGTTTCTGTTTGGGAGAATCGAAGGTGTGAAGTTTGACGTTTTTTCAGGTTTACGTTTTTTTTTTTTTGAGTTAACAGTTCTGCATTCGGCTGTGAAATTGATTTTGAATTTTTTTATATGGAATACTTTGGAGGAGAGGCAGCTGAAGGATCTGATCAAGAAGCATTCCGGACTCATTAGCTACCTCATTTATTTGTGGATTGAGACTCAGAAAAATTGCATCCATTCAAAGTTAAGAATTCAATAGCAGGTTTGGATACATGACCAGCACCAAGAATAAGAACTGCAAATTTCTTATTAGAATTCTCTTTTATTCGCAATGAATTATCCTTCGACACTCTATTTCTTACAGAAGACTCCTTTATTTCCTTTTTCATGCCCCAATTTCCACGCTCATTATCAGAGTTAGCTACAGCAGCCAGCAAGTCCACAATATGAGCCAGGAGATCCTTGCATTTTTAAAACAACGACTTAGGAATTTTATTGAATTTACAGCTCAGGTTGTTTATATCACAGGTTTTGTAGGTGGCGGAGATCTAAGTGGCAGCAATTGATCTTATTGATTCATTCTAACTCAGATCAATCTCCAAATAATTATGGTGAATGTTGAACTCATCCCATGAAGTAGACCTGTAATCTGATGGATATAATGGCAGAGGAAATTGGCTCCAATAGTAAGAGGATTTGGCCCCTGAAGTAACATAAAATTCAGCTAACAAATTTGTTCTTTTGCCAGCAAATGTAATCAGATTACATGCTCTCGCCCTTGGAGAAAAATGACTACTCTGCCCTTAATAATTTAATGGATCACCAGAGGCTACCTTCAAGAATTCGACCCTCTGTTTCTAATCGATAATGTAGCTATCCAAAGGTGAAATCAACTCAAAACTCTGCCACTAAATGATGGATGCCTCCTACAGGAATCAACAGGTCAAAGCTTGAACAGGGAGGCATATATATATATATATATATATATATATATATATATATTGAAGCCACAGTGAAAACTAAGAATGGAGATAGCCATAGATTGTTTTTCTCTCTTTTTTTTTCTTCTCTGAAATTTTAAAATTTTATAAAAAAAGATTAATGATTTTCAATTTCAGGCAGCAAATACTTCAAGAAAAACATGCTAAAAACAAGACTTTGACTGAGGTCCTAGGCTGATTTTTCACCGATCTGAGATGGGTGACTAGGATAGGATCCATGTCGGGACAATTCTGGAGATGCCCATGTGGTCGGTTTTTTCATTAGATGCCTGTAACCTGCTAAACCTTGAAACAGCTGCGGAATTGTCAGCTAGCTACGGAATCAGGGCAGTTTCCACAGCTAAGTTGCAAAACCTTATTTGAACAAGATGCAGTGTTTTGAAGACCACTACAAAGCATAACCAGACAATTTTGGACAATTTGAACCTATCAAAGCAGTTGAGTTTCATTTTTTTCATTTTTTTTTTTTATTATTTTTTTTTTTTTATTGAATCAATTGAAATGTTTGAAGTTTATTTTGTCTCCTATTTTTTCTTTTAACAATTCTTTTTCTGATCCTCCAGATCACACAAAGTGCAGGAGGAGAGCATACTCAAGAATTATTATTTTGTCTTTTTTTACTTAACAATCCTTTTCCTGATCCTCCAGATCACACAAAGTGCAAGAGGAGAGCATACTCAAGGATTATTAATTTGTTTTTCAGATGTAAGAAATAAGGTCTCCTAATTACACTTCCTCGGCAACGGCACCAAAATGTCTAGTCAATTTAATGTCTTAAATTGCTCTACATAAATTATCAATCCGGGTATCGTAAAATGATGAAGTGTGGTGCACTATATGTGCTTAGTTAACCTTTCTCTTACTTCGTTGTTTTATAGTTTATGTTGTTTTTGGGATTTTTGTTCTAACATGCAATAATCAAATAATGAGAAAATGACTATGAGACCAAGTATCCTTGCTACAGCAAAAGGACAAGATGATTCTATCACGTCATTAGTTCATTAGAAGGCTATGTGCATCACTAATCTACAATCAACTTGAAAGCATGCAGTAATTCAAACTGCACATTAAACTTGCAAAGAAAGAGCTTGAAAGAAATAACTTGAAATGAAACTGAAAGCAAAACATAAAAACCACTTTCTAATGGCACTAGTCACTACTCATGCTGCTGCAAAAAAAAGTAAGAAAAACCACTTTAAAGACCAATTATAATGATCATCTCTTCCTAACTCTCTGCTTCCAACATATAGTACTATGTGAAACACGATTAAGAAGTAGTTAGAAATAAGTCTAAAAAGTAATCAAAATAAGAAAAATCCACTTTAAAGACCAGTTATAATGTTTAACTCTTCCTAACTCTCTGCTTCCAACATATGGGATTATGTGAAACACGATTAAGAAGTAGTTAGAGATTAGTCTAGAAAGTACTCAAAGCAAGCTGTAATTTATTAATATTCTGATCTCTTAAAGATGAACAACTTATGATAAAGAGACCATCAATATGTTAGCATACAACTTGAGAAACTAAACTAGAAATCAAGCTAGAAAAATAAAATAAAGGCAGCAACTTATGAATATGACAACTGAAAATACCATTAGAGATAAAGCAAATACAACAAAGACACACAATCCTGGGAGAAAATAACTTGCATAAATTAAAATTGCATGAATGAAAATCTAATCTACCTTACATTCTACAAAGCAATATTTACAAAATGAAATCTAATCTACTTACATCCTAATATGCTCCATGACATCTACTTCACATCTCCTTCCATGTTGAGAACATCAAAGCTTTATTCAATTTCTTCAAAAGTGCAAAGTACAACAAAGCTCTCCAAAGCTTTCAAAAGCCATGGGACTAACAAACTAAAAGGACTAAGAAAAGACTAAAGGAAAGACTAGCAAATGAAGGAGAGAGATCTCCTATTTATACAAAAAGATGAGAGCCATCTCATTAATGATAGTCCATGAATCTCTCCCTCTACCTCTAGAGTCCTAATCAAAATAGGAACTGATAAGACACATGTCTTTTTAGAGTTACAATACAATTAGGAGATGTGACACATATCCTCATGATCCCATGATTCTTTCCAACCAAATTCGAATTTGGCCTTAGAGTGCCACATAAGGGTCTTCTAGAAGCCTCCTTTCAACCTACACATGTCAACAATCTCAACCCATTTGTTAGGTATAAGCATATGCACATTATTTTCTAATGTTTAACCACAAATTCACTTAAAAGGCTTAGAAATAATAAATATTGGAAAAACATAAAGGTGGCCCAATAATAATGAAAGTGGGATGAATGTGGTGACATAGTAGTGAAATGGAGGTGAAATGGAGGTGATATAATGGACATAATAGTGAAAGTATAATGCAAATGAATGACATTTTCAAGACTCAACAGTAATTACACAATTATGTTCGCTAGATGTTTCCACATCGAAATCATCTATTTCTCCAGATCTCCAAAAAGTCTTAGACAATCATTCCCAAGTATTTGAGACTCCCAAAGGTCTGATTCCAGGAAGTGTTCCTCCAAACATCAGGCTATATAGATATCCCTATGCCCAAAAGAGTGAAATTGAACGTATGGTTGCAGAAATGCTAGAGGTTGGTATAATTCAACCTAGTCAAATTTCTTTCTCTACTCCAGTAGTATTGGTGCACAAGAAGGATGGATCATGGCACATGTGTCTGGATTATAGGGAGCTCAACAAGCTCACTATTAAAGATAACTTTCCCATTCCTGTCATTTATGAATTACTGGATGAATTACATGGATCAATTTACTTCACCAAGTTGACTCTTCGTTTAAGATATCATCAAATCAGAATAAAGACTGAAGACATTCCGAAAACAGCATTTAGAACTCATGAGGGTCATTATGAATTTTTGGTTATGCCTTTTGGCCTTACCAATGCACCTTATACATTTCAAGGTTTGATGAATTCCATTTTCAAACCCTTCCTTAGAAATTTTGTGTTATTATTGTTTGATGATATACTAATCTACAACAAGTCTTGGAAGGATCATGTTGAACATGTTGACAGGGTGCTACAAATATTGGAGGAGAAACAATTATATGCAAAAATATCCAAATGTTTCTTTGGGGCACAAGAGGTGGAATATTTGGTTCATATTGTATCTCATGAAGGAGTTAAGGTAGACCCTAGCAAAATTAAAGCCATTAAGGAATGGAAAATCCCCACATCCATAAAGCATCTACGAGGATTTCTCAGATTGACAGGGTATTATCTCGAGTTTGTTAAGAATAATGGGAGAATAGCAGCACCTCTAACAACATTATTGAATAAAGATGCATTTTCATGGACTTCAGAAGCAACAAAGGCCTTCGAACATCTTAAAGAGGCAATGTGCCAAGAACCGATCTTAGCTACACCGGACTTCACAAAAACCTTTATTGTGGAATGTGATGCTTCAAGAAATGGAATTGGTGTTGTTTTAATGCAAGATGAAAGACCCATTGCTTTTGAAAGTCATCCAATCAAGGGAAAGTTTTTACACAAAGCTATTTATGAGAAGGAAATGTTGGCAATACTACATGCACTTAAGAAATGGCGACCCTACCTAATGGGAAGACACTTCAAGGTAAAAATGGATCATGATAGCCTTAAATAATTTTTAGAACAAAGATTATCCTCTGAAGAGCAACAAAAGTGGGTCACAAAGATGTTGGGTTATGACTTTGAAATCATCTACAAAAAAGAGAAGCAAAATGTGGTGGCAGATGTACTCTCAAGAAAGGATGAGGATGTGGAAGCATTGTTGTGTTCCATTTCTATTATCCAACCAGATTGGATAAACGAAGCAAGGGAGGAATGGAAGAATGATGAAGAAGTGTGGGCACTTATTCAAAAGTTACACCAAGATCCCAATGCATCTGATACATTTAGCTGACAAAATGATTCGTTATGGTACAAAGATCGCTTATACCTCTATAAGAATTCCCAACTCAAACAAAATATTCTTATGAAATTGCACACTTCTCCCTTAGGAGGGCACTCAAGATTTTTAAAAACTTACCACAGGGTTAAGAAGGAATTTTTTTGGGATGGCCTTAAATCGGATATTCAAAAGTTTGTGGCGGAATGTTTGGTTTGCCAACAAAATGAAGTTGAAACAATTAAGACCCCGGGTCTATTACAACCTTTATCCATTCCAAGCCAATGTTGGGAGGAGGTTTCAATGGATTTTATCACAGGTTTACCCAAGTCTGAGGGAAAGAGTGTCATCATGCTGGTAGTTGATAGACTTACCAAGTATGCACACTTTTGTGCATTATCACATCCATTTAAAGTTAGTACAGTTTCTACTGCATTTATGGAAATAATTCAAAAGCTACATGGAAACCCAAAGATTATTGTAAGTGACAGAGATCCCATTTTCACTGGAAATTTTTGGACAGAATTATTTTCTTATCTCGGTATTCGGTTAACTCATAGCTCATCTTATCATCCTCAATCTGATGGGAAAATTGAGATAGTAAACAAATGTTTGGAAGGATATCTTCATTGCTTTGTATCTGATAAACAAACACAATGGGTCAAATGGTTGCCTTTGGTTGAATGGTGGTATAACACTTCCTTCCATACAGCAACAAAAATGACCCCATTTATGGCACTTTATGGATATCAGCCACCATCCATCACATCATATTTAAGAGAAAATTCTAAGGTTCAAGCAGTGGAACATCACATTGAGCATCAACAACAAGTTCTCCAACTCTTAAAGGATAACCTCGTGTTGGCGAAGAATAGAATGAAACAACAGGCAGATCAACATCGCAGTGAAAGAAGTTTTGATGTAGGTGATTGGGTATTCCTACAACTACAACCATATAAACAAATGTCCCTCAAGTAAGTTAAGAAGGATAATAAATTATCACTAAAGTATTATGGTCCATACAAGGTGTTGCAAAAGATTGGTACTGTGGCATACAAATTGGAGCTTCCTGCAGCTTCTCGAGTGCACCCAGTTTTCCATGTTTCGTGTTTAAAGAAGGTTATAGGTGACAAGCTCCCAATTCAAACAATATTTCCATAACTTGACAAGGAAGGAAAAATTATATTGGAACCGGAAGCAGTCATAGAAACAAGAACTTGACAGCTACGAAATCGATCAATTTCGGAGTATCTCATCAAGTGGAAGAACTTATCCGCTGAAGATTCCACATGGGAGGATGAGAATTTTATACAAAAGCATCCATAACTACTCAAGCGTTGAGGACAACACTTTTTTGAAGGAGAGGGGCATGTGAGGTCCCTATAATACTAGTGATTACCCCATTACTATTGTAGTTGTATCCCTTATTAACATTGTTGTGCCCCTATTGTCCCCATATTGTTATTACTGTGCCCCATAGAATCCCGCTATTGTTATTTTTGTGCCTTTATATTATTGTTAGGTCGACTGGGTTATATTGTGACTCCTTAGACTCCTATATATAGAAAGGAGGTTTTGTCATTTGAATCATCAAAGAATCATTCATTTGTGTAATGTAAAGGAAGTTGCCCCCTCGAAGAGGCTAAATTCTAAGACGTTGATCTATCTTTTCTATTTTTTTGTGAGCTAGTTTCATAACATCTGATGGACTCCCTGCCCAATCTGCATCAACGAAGCCTTGGAGCTTCACCCCCTATGTCCTCTTGTACTATAACCCATACTTGGTTGTGCCTCTAAGGTACCTCAACATGTGCTTTGTTGCCTTCCAATATAGCTTGGTCGGCTTCACCATGGCTTGACTCAACTGATTAATTACATAGCATATGTTGAGACTTGTGTTTGCCAAATACATCAAGTTTCCCACAAGTTGTATATAGATGGTAGCATCTACTACCTCTCCTGAAGAAGCACTCTCCTTCCTCCAGTTTGTAGCTAAAGGTGTGTCCATATGCTTGCAGTTCACCATGTGAAATATCTGGATTATTTTAGAGGCATACTTCCCCTGACTCACAAACATCTCACCATCACCCTGCCATAATTCCAATCCAAGGAATCAATGCATCAAGCCCATTTCTTTCATCTCAAATTCTCTTGCAAGGTCATCCTTGCAAGATTGGATCAACTGCTCATCCCCTATAAGTATCAAGTCATCAACATACAGAATTAAGATAAGAAACTTTCCATCTACAACAATGTGATAGATATTAGAATCTACTTCACTTTTTTTGAAGCATAACCCATTGAGATATGTGTTAATCTGAGTGTACCATGCTCGGGGCACCTACTTGAGACCATACAGGGCTCTCCTGAGTCTACACACATGTGTCTCCCTATCATATGTCTCAATTCCCTTTGGCTTCTCTATGTATATTTATACCTCAATAGCACCATTGAGAAAGGCAGTCTTCACATCCATCTGATGTATTTTATGCCCCATATTCATAGCTAATTCTAGAATGGTTTTGATCTAGAAATATCTTACCACAAGGGAAACCAATTCCTCATATTCAACTCCCTCTACCTAAGAGAAGCCTTTGGCCGCAAATATGGCCTTTTACTTCTCGATGCTCCCATCAAATGCATGCTTCACTTTGTAGATCCATCTAGAACCAACCACTGACTTGTTCTCTGGTCTTGCAACCACCTCCCGTACATTTTTCTTCATGATGGAGTCATACTCCTCCACCATTGCATCAACCCACACTGGTTGATAAATTTCTTCCTCAAATGAAGAAAGCTTTGACTCAATGAGTTCTGTCATGAGATCCATATATCAAGTGTACATGTTTGTTGACCTAGTCTGTCTATGCTAAGCTGAAGGAGCTCCCACATGCTCTCGTGCATCATGTACCAATCTGTCAGCTTCTCTAATTCTCTTCCTCTGCATTCTGGAAGCTTTTGGTTGATTGGGTGCCCCTACTTGGCCTCTCGTTCACTCCTCTACAGTGGTTGCTACACTACCTATTGAAGCTTTGTCTGAGGCTCCTCTTTTGGAGATAAAATTTCCTCCTCCTGTGGTATACTCAAATATTGCTCTAGAGATCATCTCATAGCCTTCTCCTCATCAAATTTGACATCTCTACTTACTAATGTCACCCTGAGCGAGGGAAAATACACCCAGTAATTATGTGGTGTCTCTGTGTATCCTACAAAGACTCCAATCTTAGTTGTAGGCTCAAGTTTCTTCCTGTTATCCTTGGACACATGACAATACATAGTAGTTCAAAAAATTATGAAATGAGATACTTCTGGCTTCCTCCAAGAGAAAGCTTCTTCAGGTGTGATCATGCCAAGTATTCTATGACAGCTCTTGTTCTATAAATAAATTGTGGTGTTGCATGCTTATGGTCATAGGTGTAATGGCTGCCCCTAATCATGCAACATGTCTCTTGCTACTCCCACTATGTTTTTTTTCTTCCTTGCAGCCACCCCATTTTGTTGTGGGTTATGGGGCGCTATCAATTCTCTTCTAATAATCTGTTTGGCACAAAATTCCTTGAAGGTGCTAGAAACAAATTATCCTCCATTGTCACTTATCAGGGCTTTCAATTTCTAACTAGACTCCTTTTCAACCAATGCTTTGAATTCAACAAATTTTTAGAAAACTTCATCCTTCTTCCACATGAAGAATATCCAACATTTTCTTGAAAATTCATCAAAAAAAATAACATAATACATATGTTTTGTTTTAGAGGTTGTATAAAATGGTCCACATGCATTAGAGTGCACTCACTCCAATAATCCTCTATCTCTTCTATCTCGGCCCTAGAAGGTGGATTTGGCATATTTCCCCAATGTGCATCCCTTGCAGACATTATGTTGGTCAAGGGTACATTTCGGGAGACTAGTGGTAATTTGTTGCATGATTTTTAAGGCTCCATGGTGTAAGTTTCCCATGCGCCTATGCCAGAGTTCTCCAACATCTCAACTCTACACTTATCCTACCTTGCTACTCAGTGCAGAACAAACTTCCACCTCAAGTTTGTAGATATTCTTCCCTCGAACTCCAATATATTTCACTTTCTTGGTTGCTACATGTCTCAAAAAGGATTTCCATTTACTAAAAACAACATTATAGACATGATCCTCCAATATAACTACATAGATCAGGTTCTTCTTCAGCCAAGGTACATACATGACATCTTTCAGATGAATATAGGATCCTAACTCCCTCTTAAAGGTTATGATACCATTTCCTTTGGTATTGTACCCCCATCATCCCCAAGATCCATGTTCATCTATAGATTCTTCTCCTCTAAGCTACTAAAGAATAATTTGCATCCTGTCATATGGAACGAGACACCTGAATCTATATGCCACACACTCCACATTATAATTCTCACCATGCATGCAATCAAGGTGAAGCATAATTCGAATTGTGAGGCAAGTGCTTCACCTCCTACTCCTCTTGAAGCCTTCTGGTTATACTCCTTGTGTGAACACTTCATTGCATAGTTCCCAATTCATGGCAGTGAAAACATTTTATCTTGTGTAGGTCCTTCTTTCCATTGTTCTAGTTGATCTCTGTTTTTCTTTGGGCCTCCTTTCCCTTGCCTTTCTTTCCCTTCCCAACCAAGGAAAAAATATCTTCCTCCTCAGATTTAGATGTTACTCCATCTCTAGAGTTCCTCGGGATTTATTCCTACAGCAAGTTGGACCAGAGTCACTCCAAATTTGGTAATTTGTCCATTCCATTTACAGAGTCCTAGTAGTTGCGCCAGGATTTTGAGAGGCCTAGGAGATCTAGGCTTACTAGTCCTGAAGAGGGAATATTTTTTCCAATTCCTCCAAGCTCATCTTGACACTAAGTGAACTTGTAGAGGTAATGTGGAATGGTTTATCTTTTCTCCATGCGGATGTTTCTAAGCTTGTCCCTCAATGCCAATTTCATGGCATCACTAGGATTTTCGAATAACTCAATGAAGGTCTTCCACATAGAAAAGGGAGTCTCCTTTCCATGTAAATTAGAGGCTATGTGGTCTTCTCTCACCCTCTACAATGTTCCTCCTATATTTTGTGCTATCCTTCTTCCACTAGGCTAATTGTTGTGCATCCGATTTTGTTGGCTTTGGAATGTCATTTTTGGTGTACTCCAAGAAACCATTATCATTGAGCATTTATTTGATCCTATCCTTCTATTGTCCCTTAAGAAACCAATTTCTTGGCTATGTAGAAATTGTGCTTAAGACATTAATTTTATTATTCATGTCACTTATTTGTATGATGTATCCTCAAGTGAAGGGCCTGAAGGAGCTGACTTTTAACCCTTAATATTTAGCTAATATGGAAGACTCAGAATGCCATATGATGCTGATATAAATGTTGTGTTGAGAATGCTTTGAGAAGTTAGAAATAATATGTTGTTTTTCATAGAAACTATTATATGTAACTTAGAAGAAATGTAGAAGTAGGAACTTTAAATATAGTAGCACTCTTTTAAGGAATTTTAACTTCATTCACATAAGTAAACAAATACCTGCAGCTTCATTATCATACTTAAAGAAAGGAAGACACATAATGACACATAACAGAGAAATTACAAAATCATACCCAACAATGTGTGGAAAACTTCTGATTCTTTCATTAATCATCAATTTATCAAGAATACAATAGCATAGTCTCCAGGTTCTTCAAAATTCAGACCTTTTTCCTATAATTTTGCCTCTTTTTATACATCATGGGACAGTTGGTAACTACCAAAACTGTCAAACTACTTAACTACCTCCTAACTGTCTAAAGTAAAAGTCATTACAGAATATTACATTGGAGGGTAAAAGACACCTCATTCTTCTCAAGAAAACAAAATAACAAGAAGTAACAGAAATTAGCATATGATTGGTGATTGCTACTCGATATTTGAATTTGTGGCTTGAGTATGTGGTCCTGTTGATGCTTCTTTGGTCTGCTCTATCATCCATTCCTTGCACTTTCTCCATAATGGTACATTTGATATTGATGCTTCCTCTAACTTATCAAGTGCTATTCTGTAAGATGTGATCCTACCATAAGTAGGCTTGTCAATAAACAGAGTCTTCACCATCCAAAGAATCTTAAAATCTTTGTTCAGGTAGTTCACAATGGTGGATCCTTTTAATACTGTTCTCTTTTCATGAGAGTTATCAACTTTTCTTTTTGCCTCGACCAGCAAAGTCTCCTATGTTTTCCATGGCAGCAAGTTTCCTTGTAGATCCCAACAAGAAGGAAGTCCAGCCCTAACCCTTTTATCAAACAAGATGTTAAACTTTGAAACTACTTCCTTCATCTCATTTACCTTCTTCTCAGCAGTAATCTTGTAGATGTTTCTGACAATCATTTTATTAAATCAGTTGCACATGATATTCTATCTGGCATGTCATGTTCCTTCAATTTCGCAGTAGATTTAGAGTTGATGAAATCTATCATCCTCTTTGCAAACTTTGATCTATCTAGATCTCTTTTCTTATTTTTAATGACCAACTCTTCCATATCCCAAACAAGTGTTTTTTCTTTAGATATAATCACCAGAAACTCCCAAACACCCTTGATAACCTCAATGACTTCATCCCATAGGATTTCTCTGGCTTGAATTAAGGACATATTGCCCTTCATTTTCTCCTTTAGCCTTTTGATTTCATCTTCAGCCCTCAGGAGATCTTCCCTGTACTTCTTTGCATTATCTTTCTCCCTTCTTGCTTCTTCTTCACTTAAATTCAGTAGCTTGCAAGTTGTTTCCAATTCTCTTTGGGCTTTCTTTACATCATGCTCAACCATTTTAAGCTTTGTTCCCAACTGTAAAACCTGTGCTGCTAGATCATTTGTGTTGGTTGGCATTACTATTGTACAAACATGAGTGTCCACCTGTCGTTGCAGCTTGTCCAAATATTCTTTAAGTAAAGAAACTTCTTCAATCTTCTGCAACACATCCTATAGGAGCTTTTCCTTTTCATTTTCTACTTCATCTATCCCTGCAGCTATGGGATGCTCACCTACAGGTAGATTCAACTTCTTTTTCAAAGCCCCAATCTTTGATTTGGCAGATTGCAATAATTTATGAACAGCAAGTTAGTCATCAGGATTGACACCTATTTTGATGATAAACTTCTTTAGCTCATCCACCTAAGCATTCAAAGCTCTGGAGTTGGCTTTCTCCAACTTTAACTGCTAAATCAACTTTAACTGAATCACCAAACCGGGTTGTGATGAAGAAATTGCATCCTAAAGCTTGATCCTTTTTGTGGCTTCATATTCTTCCTCTTCTAGATCAATAACTTCCTCTCTAACCCTCTTGACCCCTTTTTCTGTAATGCTAGGGGTTTCAATCTCTATCCCATGAGTGTTTTGCAAACCTCCATTTGCCAATTTCTCTGTTTCAGGTCTACTTTCATGTACAAAGGCTGAATAGCCATTCTCTAGTCTTCTTTTTGAAATAATTTGATGAGTGTCATAAACCTACTCAACCACCTGTAAAAGACACATATCATTCAACAATATTTCAACCTCTTGGGCAGCCTATCTGGTGTTTACAATGAAGGGTCCCACTGCTTTAGGCAACTTGAAGAAGAAACCTTTCTTCATAGGAACAAAATGAACTTGATCAACATTTAAGCTCTACCTAATAAATTCAAGGGCAAAAAGCCTCATTGGCACAAATTTAGGTAACCTGTAAGGCTTGACAGAGGCTCCATAAAGCCTAATCTCTGCATACTCTTCAAAGATGAACCAATCTCCACATCTCACATCCTTACTCAATTGAAGACACTCTTGAGCTTTAGGAAGGAAAGTTGGGGGTAGGCTTCCATTCAAAATTTTATAAGCCACTGGAAGGAATAAAGAAGTAAACTCAAATAAACCACTATCTCCTAGATCACCCCTTATTAGGTCTGTCCAGAATACCATTGATTGTTTCTTTTTATTGTTATCAACAACATTTAGTCCCAAATCAGAAAAAAGTTCAGCATTATAGTACATAAATAAATAAGTAATGACTGAAGGAAATTTGAAGGAACCAATGAGAGGCAAATTCATAATTGATCATTGATAGCATCTACCCAAAATTTTAGAATGTCTAGTACTATCTCAGGCTTCATCATTAAGGAGAAAAATCCTAGCACAACTTTATCTACCTGCTTGGAATCTTCTTTACCTAAAATCTTAGCAATTACTTGCAACATAATTCTTATGTCAACTACAAATATTTCTAAAGAGAATAAATTACCATCAAGGGAGAATTGACCAGATTTAGGGGCCAAGAAAGAAGTGACATGAGAGAGCTCCTGAGGAGACATGTTATCATAATAAGAAATCATGGATTCTTTAGTAAAGGTGGTGTAAGTTCTAGACACAAGGTAATTCAAAGCTTGGTGTATTGACTATGAGGTTACTTGAAAAACATTCTCCCCTGACTGATTCATTATGAAACACATCTTGGGGTACATTGTTGAGACTAGCCATTGAATAAATTTAGGAAATAAATGAGTCCTGAGGACAAAAGCAGCTAGAACACCTGACTTAACCATTGCCATGAATATAGGAGACATCTTATGGTTCAGAATGACCTCTTGATACAGTGAAAGATGTTTAATTGTACAGAGGGTATTGGAAATATCTCGTTCAACATCCATTAATGGGGTATGGCTAACTGATGAGGAACTTACTTGTTTGGCCATGGTGACTGTTCGCTGATGACAGTTGCCGGGACGGTTGCTGACTCAGATTTGCTGAACTGGATACAAGGTTGCTTAGTACTAAAATAAAAGACTAATACAACAGGGTTTTGTCTGTCTTCTATACATATAATATTCAAACAGGGGGGGAGGAAGCCTGTAATTAATGTAAATAATTAATGGAGTGGCAGATGAGGTGACGGGGTACAGTGAATGAGGTGGACGGTAATGAATGAGGGTGGTGGATCACGTGGAGGAGATGAGATGGAGTGGAGCGATGGGAGTGGCTCACTGCGAGGGTAGGGAGTGTATAGGATGTTCATCGGGCTTGAACCCCCACAGCAATCTCAGGCTGTAGATCTCGGTCAAAAACCTTAACGTCATGGTCAACTGCGAGGGTTGAGCCTGAGTTATAACTCATGCTCGTTGCTCCCCCGCAGAGTACTTTACCCGCTTCTCGAACCCACGCTTACTTAAATCTTGTGATATTGCTTGAACTTTAATATGGGTCAGAGCCCCACCTTACTTCGGATTTGAATGCCATAAAAAATAAATCATTGTTTTCGTACTTTCATGTTCCCTTTTGATTTTTTAGAACATAATTTTTTATTTTTTTTCTATTTTATTTTTTGTGATAATATTACTAATGAAATTTAAACAATGATGGATGCTGCAACATTTGGCTCCACCTGGGGATAGTTCTTTTTCCACAAAAGCACTAAGAACCGGAGATTAGTGCCTTCACCTCAGGCATGGAGTCATATATTGCTTAGCCAATTTTAATTCTATGGAATTTGTACAATGAATTCACTCCAGTATCTACAATGACAGGATGCTTGTGCTTCAGAATTAGAAATAATGTTTGAGGTACTGCACATTGACGGGCAGCTGTAAAGTTTCACCATCAAGATTCTCTAAGAAGAATGTATTATTTTCCCTTGCTTCTATGATCCTAAATGGGCCATACCAGAGAGGATCAAACTTCCCATGTTTGCCCTTATCTTCTCTTCTACTATCCCACCTTAATGCCAGGTCTCCAACTTTAAAATAAATTTCTTTGGCTTTTCTGTCAAAAATACCCTTCATCTTTGATTGATACATAATCAATTATCTCTTACCTTATCCATTCTTTCACCCAACTCCACTACCTTATGCATCCTTCTTATTAAAGCATTAAGCTCTTATTTTGCCTCCTGAATCATTGCAATCACAGGCTTCACAATCTGACTAGGGAACAGAGCTTGAGTTCCATACACAACTCAAAAGGTGATTTGCATGTAGACCTTTTTGTAGTCACTCGAATAGCCCATAAAGAAAATTTTAATTTCGAATCCCAGTCTTTTTTATTCTCTGCAATAGTTTTCTTAATAATTTTCATCAATGTTTTCTTAGTGGATTCAGCCAATCCATTTCCTTGTGGATGATAAGATGTTGAATGAGATAACATGACATTATACTTCTAACAAAAAGCAACAAACTTAATCGAACTGAACACTTGAGAATTGTCAGTTATGATTTTGACAGGGCATCCAAATCTGCTAAAAATGTTTTCCTCTAAAAACTTCATCACCACCTGGTCATTTGCCTTTTTGGTAGGTATAGCTTCTACCCACTTGGTGAAATAATCAGTAGCTGTGAGAACCCACTTGTGCTATCCACTTGAGGATGGGTTAATTACTCCAACAAAGTCTAGTCCTCATTGTCTGAATGGTTCTTCTATGAAGACTGGGATCAATGGAAAGGGAGCTAACCTCTTCTTCTCAACAAAAAGCTGACACTTCTGACAACTTCTGACAAACTTATATATATCACCAAATAGGGTGGGCCAATAAAATCCTGCCTGGAGGATTTTGTGTGCAATAGCTTTCCAACTATAATGTCCACCACATAACTTCTCATAATAATCTTTAATGGTCTCTGTAGATTCATCTTCTGTTAAACATAGCAATAAACTTCCCACAAGATCCTTCCAATACAATCTGCCCTCTACAATCACATATGGTTGTGCTTTGATTTTTAATGCTCGATATCTTGTTCTATCCAATGATTGGGGACAAGAGAGAAAACATAAATAATGAACTATGTGCTTGTACCATTCTGAACATAAAAAATTATATCAGATCTTCATACCTGGGTTTGATTTTTCTTCACCTTCTTCAATTATTTCCTCATTTACATGTATTAGAAAGTTGATTCCCAATGCCTGAAAATTTGACTCTATCAACATCTTTGCCAATCCCTGCTCTTTCACCAACTTTGTGGGCTTTATGTCCAGGTCCTACTCTTGGATCTTAGCTATCCATTTTCCTCTTTTACCTTCCACATCACTCTTGACTAAGACATCGTTTACTGCAACATTTGCACATAAGCAATGATCTGTGATTGTAGTACATAAGTCCTTAAGGCCTTTAGGTCTTTTACCAAATAATATACCTATTTTTCAAGGATATTGTATTTCAGTTCATCATCTATGAGAATCTTGCTAAAGAAAGTAACTGGTTGCGCTTTTCCTTCATCATTTTTCTATAACAAAACAACAGTTATTGAATTAAGTGATGCAAATAAAAAAATTTGAAAGGGATTTTGATAATCAGGGCTAATTAAAACTAGAGCTGCTTGTAATGCTTCTTTGATCCTGGAGAAGGACTCTCTGGCTTCCTTGGTCCAATGTACTTCATTTTCCTTCTTCAACATCTTGGTAATCTCTTTTATAATTTCAGCATAATTGGAACAAACCTCCTTAGAAAAATAATTTTTCCCATAAATTTTTGAATGTATTTCTTACTCCTGGGGAAGGGTATTTTCTTCACAGCTTGCATCCTTGCTGGATCTATCTTCACTCCATCTCTAGAAACAATGTGCCCCAGCAGTTTTCCTTCTTCTAGAGCAAAAATAGACTTCTTAGGAATCAAAGAAAGCCCAAATTTTCTACATTTCTCAAAAGTATTTTTAAGATGGTCCAGATGCTCCTCATCTGACTTGGAGAAAACAGTGATGTCATCCAAGTATATCACTACAAACTTATCATCCACAAATGCAATGTCCATAGCCCTCTGAAATGTTGCACTTGCATTCATCAACCCAAAAGGCATTCAAGCATACATGAAGGTTCTCAAGGAGTTGTCAATGCAGTCTTTTTCTGATCTTCTTTATCAACAGCCACCTGGTTATACCCAGAAAACCCATCCAACATTGACGTTCGGAATGATCCAGTTAACTTCTACAGCCCATGATCCATTTTAGGTAATGGATAGTTGTCTTTTAAGGAAGCCCTATTTATATTTCTAAAATCCATACATAACCTTATTTCTCCATTTTTCTTCCTTACAGGTACTAAATTGGCCACCTAGTCAAAGTATCGGAGTGGAACTATTATCTTGGCATCAAGAAGCTTTTTGACTTCTTTCTCAATCAATGGTAAAAGCAAAGGATTGATCTGCCTGAGTTTCTTCTTAAATGGTTTAATCCCTTCTTTCAAGGGAATCTTGTGTTGAATAATGCTTACATCATATGTCTTGAGATCCTCATAGGACCAAGAAAAAACATCAGTATACTCCTTGAAAATCTCAATATATCTCTCCTTATAATTAAGTGGAACTCCATTAAATAATTTGACTAACTTGGGCTCCTTCTGGGTTCCAATATTGTGATCTGGAATCTGCTCATATTGTGGAATTTTCTCTAAACTAACAGCTACATCATTGGAGTTAAAAAGTCTTTCAAGAGGGAGAAGCCCCCTTAGTAGAATATTATCTTTCAACTAAATAATTTTTTGATTAACTATGGAATTTTTAAAACCACTTACTTATGCACCTTCTATTGTTTCATCTCCATCTTGATCAATCTCGGTGCCCTGAAAATATTCAATCATAGTCAAGAATTCCTTAATCTGTTGATCATCCTCAAAAACTTTCCATTGTTTTATATTATCCGGAACAGAAGGCATATGCCTCATTTCAACCTCATATCTTAGCTTTGGATTTATAGGAGGCCTAAAATTACTGGCAACCACAACAAAGGAGTCTACTAATCTGTTCCCATCTCTTGGAATGAACTATATGTTGAAAGCCTCAAAGAAATTCTCAACTAAATCCCACACTTCATTTCTATATGCCCTGAGCCTAGGGCGTTTTGTTTGACAATGGTTCTTAATTTTCTTTATAATCAGCTTTGAATATCCAAAAACGGAAATTGACTAGGCTCCCATTTGTTTTGTTGTTTGTAGATAAATGATCAAGGATTCATATTATACCACATTATTAGTTGCTTTAAACTCCAATTTAAAAGAAAATGGGATCATATTACCTCCAGGTGTAATTAAAAGGAAACCAACACCTATTCCTTCTTTAGAATGGGCTCCATCAAAGAAGCACTTCCACGCCCCTTCTGTTTGCAGCTCTATAATTACACAGGCTGAAGTAAGCTGCCTCTGGTTATCTTCAGCCAACTTTGCATTGTCATGCAGCATGAAGTAAGAAAAGTCATCTTTTTCTTGGCTATACATAGGTGAATTACTTGCTCCATTCTTTGTGATTATTTTAACAAATATTGTTTTTTTGTGTATCCTTCTTTCTTCTCCACCAAAAATTGGTATGATAGCATAAGTAAAATCAAATTTCAGAACACCACCCAATTTATCCCCCCATGACCTAGATAGCAATATTCCAAACCTAGCAGGGATATCTGCTACCACTACATCCATTACCAAGCTTCTAGCTAGGATCTGGGCTAATGCCACCACCATATCTTTAATGACCCCGAGACACTTGACTTTATTTAAATCAAAAGAATAAAGGTCTCTATAAGGTTTAGTAACTTGTAGGTTCAGTTGTTTCAATACTGATATTGGCATAAGGTTATGTGAAGCTCCTGAATCAAACATACAATTATGCAAGAGTAAATCATGAATCAATAAAGAAATGTAGAAAGGAGGTGTTGAAGAATATACCTCCTCCACATGTGGACCAAAAACCACTACTAGTTTATCTTCTTGTAGATTCACAATGTCATTTATATTCACATTCTGAGATAGGTTGATAAACTCAGTAATCTCTCTTTGATAAACTGGTGTTTTGACCAACTCTGTGATGGGCACCTATATTCTAATTTTTTATCTTGAGAAGAATCACCTTGAAGTATTTGAGTTTTGCTATTTGTATTCTACTGTAGCTTTCCTTTATTTAATTATTTTGTAGGTTGTGGTTCTTGTGGAGTTTCCTTTTTTAGGGAAGCTGGAACTTGCTGCTCACCTTCATTTTCTTGAATTCTAGATATTTTTCTTGATCTCAAGTCATATTTCTTATGTAATTCTACCTGCATAAAATCACTAAATCGCTTCCAATATTCATCAATTTTATTCTCATCATAAATCCAATCTGTTTCAGTATATTCTTCTCCCTCAACACCTAGTTCATCTTCATCTCCTGCATACAATGTGGAAATATGATCATCATGATCCTTGGAATGCTCTGGTACTTCATCAGGATCTGCCTCTAAGTAAAGTGGTGCTTGAACCTGATCTTGGTATTTTCTCTCCTTCTGCAAAATTTGTAGAGGTTGTCTTCTATATTGAGGATTAAAGTTTCCATTTTGTTGTACTTGCCTCTAAGAATTCTTACTCTCCAATTCCAATTTAATCAATTCACTAAACAAATTTTTAATCACATTATTCATATCCTCTAATGTTTGATTTAAAGAGGATTCCACTTTAGCCTTTCCCTTACCTTGGGTAGGTTGTGCCTCTGGTGCTTTACTTGCAACCACCAGATTTGCTTCTATTTATAAAGCATCAGTTTGGATCTGATCAAGGGTTGTGGATCTTCTCTCCCTCAATGTGAACCAAAAATCTGATTCCAATGCCCCTACAAAAGTTATTTTTGCACCAGTAGGAGGGGGCTTGATCTCCACTGGAATACTGTTGTAAAGTTTATTGAACCTTCTGATGAACTCAACAACAATTTCATTAGATTTCTTTTTAATAGCATTAAACTCTGTAAGTGAATATCCATGGTCTCGTTTCTCTCCCCATCTCTGTGTGAACTAGTGCTCCATCTCTACCCATGTAGGAATAGAGTTATTAGGAAACCCTTTAAACCACTTTATTGCTTCACCATCCAAGGATTGCACAAAAAGTATTAAAACAACATCCAGGTGTTCAAAATTGATATTTTCTGCAAAATTACAAAACAGTTCTATTTGATTCTTTGTTGTTTGTTCATCCTCCCCTGAGAAACGCGGAAGAATTTTTAAGCATTCTTGAGGCATTGGATTCAACTGTTGTGGCAACTGAATAGGTGCATACCTATTAAACAAGAATGTAGGTGTTGTAATGTTTGCTCCTGAACTTACTGAACCTTGAGTACCAGCAGATGTAAAACCTGTCTGAGGATTAAATGGAATATGAAAAGGTGGCAATGTAGTTATAGTTTCAAGTTGAACAACTATAGCAGATATATTTTTGAATACTGAGAAAGAAACAGACTCTAAAGATTGTTCTTGACAGTTGGGTTCTTGAAATGAAGTGGATGTAAAAGGTAACTCTTGGTTAATAAAAGGTGAATGTTTGGATGAAGGATGTGTTGAACTGCTACCAGGCGCAAACAGTGTAGGACTTGGTGTAAATGGAGTTTTTGGCCTTCCAACCCTCTTGGAAACTAGTCTCTCAGGGTCTAAAAGGGCTTGAGCTTTTTTCTGTGAGGTATCTGACCTCGTATGAGGCCTCTTTGAAGCTAGAGTTATTGTTTTCTATTCAATGCATCCATATATTCCCTCCTCACTGAACAACTAGAGGAAACTATTGAAAACCCAAGGAAAAGTGTTCTTGATTTCGTCCCCGGCAACGGCGCCAATTAATGTTGTCCCTTAAGAAACCAATTTATTGGTTGTGTAGAAATTGTGCTTAAGACATTAATTTTATTATTCATTTCACTTATTTATATGATGTATCCTCAAGTGAAGGGCCTAACGGACCTGACTTTTAACCCCTAATATTTAGTTGATATGAAAGTCTCAGAATTCCATATGATGCTCAATATAAATGTTGTGTTGAGAATGCTTTGATAAGTTAGAAATAATATGTTGTTTTTCATAGAAACTAATATTTGTAACCTAGAAGAAATGTACAAGAAGGAACTTTAAATATAGGAGCGCTCTTTTAAGGAATTTTAACTTCATTCACATAAGTAAACAAAGACTTGCAGCTTCATTACCATAATTAAAGAAAGGAAGACACATAATGACACATAATAGAGAAATTACAAAATCATACCCAACAATGTGTGGAAAACTCATGATTCTTTCATTAATCATCAATTTATCAAGAATACAATAGCATGGTCTCTAGGTTCTTCAAAATTAGGAACTTTTTCCTATAATTTTGCCTCTTTTTATATATCATGGGATAGTTGGTAACTACCAAAACTGTCAAACTGCTTAACTACCTCCTAACTGTGTAAAGTAAAAGTCATTACAGAATATTACATTGGAGGGTAAAAGACACCTCATTCTTCTCAAGAAAATAAAATAACAATAAGTAACATAAATTAGAGTATGATTGGTGATTGCTGCTTGTTGTTTGAATTTGTGGCTTGAGTATGTGGTCCTCTTGATGCATCTTTGGTCTGCTCTATCATCCATTCCTTGCACTTTCTCCATAATGGTACATTTGATTTTGGTGCTTCCTCTAACTTATCAAGTGCTATTATGCAAGCTATGATCCTACCATAAGTAGGCTTGTTAGTAAACAAAGTCTTCACCATGCAGAGAAGCCTAAAATATTTGTTCAGGTAGTTCACAATGATGGCTCCTTTTAATACGGTTGTCTTTTCATGAGTGTTATCAACTTTGCCTTTTGCCTCAACCAGCAAAGTTTCATATTTTTTCCATGGCAACAAGTTTCCTTGTAGATCCCAGCAAGAAGGAAGTCCAGCCCTAACCCTTTTATCAAACAAGATGTTAAACTTTGAAACTGCTTCCTTCATCTCATTTACATTCTTCTGAGTGGTAATCCTGTAGATGTTTCTGATAATCAATTTATTAAAATCAATTGCACATGATGTTCTATCTAGCATGTCATGTTCCTTCAATTCTATAGTAGATTTAGAGTTGATGAAATCCATCATCCTCTTTGCAAACTTTGATCTATCTAGATCTTTTTGCTTATTTTTAATGACCACCTCTTCCATATCCTGAACTAGTGTTTTTTATTCAGATATAATCACCAAAAACTCCCAAATGCCCTTGATAACCTCAATGACTTCATCCCATAGGATTTCTCTAGCTTGAATTAAGGACATATTGCCCTTCATTTTCTCCTTTAGCCTTTTTATTTCATCTTCAGCCCTCAGGAGATCTTCCCTATACTTCTTTGCATTATCTTTCTTCCTTCTTTCTTCTTCTTCACTTAAATTCAGTAGCTTGCAAGTTGTTTCCAATTCTCTTTGGGCTTTCCTTACATCATTCTCAGCCATTTTAAGCTCTGTTCCCAACTATAAAACTTGTGCTACTAGATCATCTGTGTTGGTTGGCATTACTATTGTGCAAGCATGAGTGTCCACCTGTCGTTGCAGCTTCTCCAAAGATTCTTTAAGTAAGAAACTTCCTCAGTCTTCTGCAACACATCCTATAGGAGCTTTTCCTTTCATTTTCTACTTCAGCTATCCCTGCAGCTATGGGATGCTCACCTGTAGGTAGATTCAACTTCTTTTTTAAAGCCCAAATCTTTGATTTGGAAGATTGCAATAATTTCTGAACAACAGGTTGGTTATTAGGATTGACACCTATTTTGATGATAATATTCTTTAGCTCATCCACTTGAGCATTCAATGCTCTAGAGTTGGCTTTCTCCAACTTTAACCACTGAATCACCTTATTTAGCATTTTTTCTACCTTCACAGCTGCTGCATTTGTCTTATGTAGATCATTTATGATCAATTGCCCAGTTTGCATATGCAAATTGATCTTGTTAAGCATTGGAAGTTTGTGAGTGTCAACAGTTAAGTTCACAGTCTTGAAATTTCTAGTAGACCCCACTGATATTTCAGTAGGATGGGAAAAAAAAATTAAGTTGGCTCTTCTCCAAATCCATGGCATATAGCAATCTAGTTTGTTTAGGAGTTACCTGAGACTCAGCTTGAGCCTCCATATTTAACTTCATCTTTTGATTTCTCTGAGCTATTTGAGCAAACATACTTTGAATTAAAGGAACTTGATCATGAACAGGTTCTCTAGAAGATGGAGAAGCAGGGGCACCCTCTGTCTCTCCTAACTCAATCACCAAACCGGGTTGTGCTGAAGACATTGCATCTTGAAGCTTGGTCCTTTTTGCTGCTTTAGATTCTTCCTCTTCCAGATCAATAACTTCCTCTCTAACCCTCTTGACCCCTTTTTCTGTAATGCTAGGGGTTTCAATCTTTGTCCCATGAGTGTTTTGCAAACCTCCATTTTCCAATTTCTCTGTTTTAGGTCTACTTTCATGTACAAAGGCTAAATAGCCATTCTCCAGTCTTCTTTTTGAAATAATTTGATGAGGGTCATAAGCCCACTCAACCACCTGTAAAGAACACATATCATTCAACAATCTTTCAACCTCTTGGGTAGCTTGTCTCGTGTTTACAATGAAGGGTCCCACTTCTTTAGGCAACTTGAAGAAGAAGCCTTTCTTCATAGGAACAAAATGAACTTGATCAACATTTAATCTCTACCTAATAAATTCGAGGGAAAAAAAGCCTCATTAGCACAAATTTAGGTAATCGTTAAGGCTTGACAGAGGCTCCATAAAGCCTAATCTCTGCGTACTCTTCAAAGATGAACCAACTCCACATCTCACATCCTTACTCAATTGAAGACACTCTTGAGATTTAGGAAGGAAAGTTGGGGGTAGGCTTCCATTCAAAATTTAATAAGCCACTGGAAGGAATAAAGAAGTAAACTCAAATAAACCATTATCTCCTGGATCACCCCTTATTAGGTCTGTCCAGAATACCACTCACTGATTCTTTTTATTGATATCAAAAACATTTAGTCCCAAATCAGAAAAATGTTCAGCATTCTAGTATAGAAATAAATAAGTAATCACTGAAGGAAATTTTAAGGAACCAGTGAGAGGCAAAGTCATAAATTGAGTATTGATAGAATCTACCCAGAATGATGGAATGTCTAGTACTATCTCAGGCTTCATCATTAAGGAGAAAAATCCCAGCACAACTTTATCTACCTTCTTGGAGTCTTCTTTCCCTAGAATCTTGGCAATTACTTACAACACAGGTCTTATGTCAACTGCAAATATTTCTAAAGAGAAGAGATTACCATATAGGGAGAATTGACCAGATTTAGGGGCCAAGAAAGAGGTGACATGAGAGAGCTCCTAAGGAGACATGTTATCATAATAAGAAATCAGGGATTCTTCAGTAAAGGTGGTGTAAGTTCTAGACACAGGGTAATTCAAAGTTTCATGTATTAACTATGAGGTTACTTGAAAAACATTCTCCCCTGACTGATTCATTACGAAACACTTCTTGGGGTACACTGTTAAAGCTAGCTATTGAATAAATTTAGGAAATAAATGAGTTCTGAGGACAAAAGCAGCTAGAACACCTAACCTAACCATTGCCATGAATATAGGAGACTTCTTATGGTTCAGAATTACCTCTTGATATAGTGAAAGATGTTTAATTGTACAGAGGGTATCAGAAATATCTCATTCAACATCCATTAATGGGGTATGGATAATTGATGAGGAACTTACTTGTTTGGCCATGGTGACTATTTGCTGGTGACAGTTGCTGATGACAGTTGTCGTGACGGTTGCTGATTTAGATTTGCTGAATTCGATGTAAGTTTGCTTAGTACTAAAACAAAAGACTAATACAATGGGGTTTCACTTGTCTTTTATACTTATAATATTCAAATGGAGGGGAACCTGTAATTAATGTAACTAATTAATGGAGTGGCAGATGAGGTGACGGGGTACAGTGAATGAGGTGGAAGGTAATGAATGACATGCAGGAAATGAGATGGCGGATGACATGCAGGAGATGAGATGGCGTGGAGCGATGGGGGTGGCCCGCTACGGCAATAGGGAGTGTACGAGATGTTCATCGGGCTTGAACCCCCATAGCAATCTTAGGCCATAGATCTCAGCCAAACACCTTGACGTCATGGTCAACTATGGGGGTTGAGCCTCAGTTATAACTCGTGCTCGTTGCTCCCCCACAGAGTACTTTACCCGCTTCTTGAACCCACACTTACTTAAATCTTTTGATATTGCTCGAACTTTAATATGGGTTAGAGCCCCACCTTACTTCAGATTTGAATGCCATCGAAAATAAATCATTGTTTTTAGACTTTCACGTTCTCTTTTGATTTTTTAGAACATAATATTCGATTTTTTTTATATATTTTTATTTTATGTGATAATATTACAAATGAAATTTAAACGACGATGGATGCTACAACACCTTCCATGCTATGAAATTTAAGGTTCCCTCAAGGGCAAACTCCATTATCAATCTATTGAAAGACATTTTCTCGTACGGAAGAAACACCACTTCACTGAATTTTCAAATCGAAATATATGAAGAAGAAGCTTTATTGATTGGTTTCTAGTGTGATTTCTGCTTTGCTACCATGTAGAAATTAGTAGAATTTTTCTACTATTCATGAAATCGAACTAAAATCAAGAGATTACAAATTTCCTCTACTATTCTGCGGAATGGAAATCATAATTTAGAAACACATGTAATGATATGCAACAATTAAAACACAATGATTTACAGGGAAACCCAACTGGGAAAAACCCCTCTATTGCTTTTCATTAATTAGATGAGAATGAGAAACCGATACAATGTCTTGGTTCAATCCTGAAGCATGCCCTGCACTGTAAACTTAGTATCCTTCTCATTGTCCTGCTCTAGCCAACACTTAGCCAATTCAAGGCCCCAACTTGCTCATATTTCCTTATACAATTATGAGGACATTAGCTCCTAAAAATTAGGAATTTTATCCTATTTACTTGCACAATTCCCAAGAAATGATGCACCTACTTAATGCCAAGCTTTGTACACTCAACTAGTATATAATTGATAATTACAATGTTCCTTTTCCCCCACACTAGCTATGCAATATGAATTACATGCATGTTTGGACTATTTTTAGTTGATTGACTAGTTTAATTGAGATATCACTAAGTTAACAATAGTTCTACTATTCAACTACCCTTCAACTAACTCAACTAACTACTTTAGCTTATTTAATTGAGTCAAACTGAAAATAACTGAACCAAATTGCTAAATTTTAGCAATCACTACATGCACAACTCTACTTCTAGCCTATAACTCAAATTTACTAAGTAAACTAGTAGAAAAATCCATGACACAGAAGTTACTTGCAATCCAAGTCATCTTGCTAATGTGAAAATTTGAATTACTAAATTTGACTAAGGCACAAGTCAAATCTAGCCTTTCTTGCTAAATTTCTAACACTCACAAAGTGATGTTGAACATCAATATGCTTTTTTTTAGAATGATAAACAAGGTTCTTTGCTAAGAATTTTGCATGTTGACTGTCGCAATCTATCCTTGCTACTTATTATACCAACCTAATACTTGAACCTAATTTTTTTAACCATACTACTTCCTTGCTTGCATGAATAACTTCCATCTATTCACCTTCTATAGTTGATAGTGTCACTACTTACTATCTCTTTCTCATCCAACTAATTATTCCTCCAAATAGGTTAAACACGTACCCACTTGTAGATCTTCTACAATTGACATATCCAACCCATTATGCATCAACAAATCCATGTATGTCCAATACCCTATCCAATCCTAGTAATCCTTGGTAGCATAATTCATATCTAATAGTTCCATGTCAATTTCTAAAAACCCTCTTTACCACTACCCAATTTCCCTCCGCTCGTTTTGACAAATACCTACTCAATACTGCCACTTCATATGTAATGTTTAGTCTAGTAAAAACCATTTCATACATCAAACTACTAACCACACTAGCATATGTAACATGGGGCATGTCCTCTTCCTTTTCTTGTGTCTTTAGACACAATTTTATCCGTAGATAGCTTTACACCCATTGGAATAGGGACTTTTACCCATTTACATTCATGTATATTAAACCTATGAAATATTGTCTCAACACATTTCCTCTTATTTTTTAATTAGAGTTTCATGTTTTCTTGATCTCTTTTAATTTCCATGCCCAAAATGAAATTTACAACATTGATATCCTTCATGTAAAATTTAGAGGAAAACTGAGTTTTCATTTCCTACATGATTTTCTTGTTGTTTACAATCAACAACATATAGTGTACCTATAAGACCAAACAAATAATATGATTACCAACTAATTTTAAATACATATTGATCTACTTTTCTCCTTGTGAATCCAAGTCACAATACACAAGTATCAAGCTTTTGAAATTACATCCTTTGTTATTTCTTTAACCCATACAAGAATTTTTTTAGTTTGCATACCATATCTTTCTTTTCCTTCATTGAAAATCCTTCTGACTATGCCATGTATATTTCTTCTTCATCAAGTCCCACTAGCACAATTAGTTGAGGATGGGCCTCATTAGCAAGGTGGCCCAAGATCAAACCTCATGACAGGTGTTTATGCCTTGTGTTAGGGGGACGAGACATGCTAAAAAGTCCAGTCAACTTAGGGCTGGTGTGGCCCAGGCCAGGTACGATCCCCGGGTGACTTTGACGGATTAGATTCCCTTGGGTCATTTCTCCTCAAGCCACGGGTCAAGCCTGTAGGATCACAGCCAACTTGAAAAACAAAAAAAAAAAATATTTCTTCTTCTAGATCCCCATGTTGGAATGTTGTCTTCATTCCCATATTTTCTACTTCAAAATCAAAAGTATCAACAACACTAAAATAAATCTAATAGAATTTAACTTGGCAATGAAAGAAAGATCTTACCAAAGTTAATTCCCTCTACCTCAGAATAACATTTTTCTATTAATGAAGCTTTGTATTTCTCCACTTTTCCTTCTGCATTCAACTTCTTCTTTAACACCCATTTTCTACCAATGGCCTTTCTTCTAGTCCGAAACTCCACTAGATCCCAAGCCTCATTCTTGTCCATGGTTGTCACTTACTCAATCATGGCCCTTTTCCATAGTTTTCCATCCTCTAAATCCATCACCTCTCTATCATTTCTAAGACCATCATTGAATATTCAACAAAGCAAAATTATAATGGAAATTAGATGGAGTATACCTTTCTAATTTCCTTCTTTCCCAAGCCAATATCCTCAATACTAAAGTATGAGGTTCTTCTTCTTATTGTTCATGTTATTCTATAGAGTTTGATTCATCAGCCTTCAATTTAAACTCTATATTTTTTTGTTCTTTCTCCCTTGGTAGGAATTCATGTTTGACAACATTTTTTATTTTGTTTAAGTACCACATCTCAACCTTAGATAATATTTTTAATTTCTAGGTTCCAAATCTTATAACTTTTCAAACCATCTTTATATCCAATAAAGATACACTTTTTAGCTTTTTGATCCAACTTACTCCTATTTTCCTTTGGAATGTATATGAAAGCATCACATCTAAATACCATGAGATGTTTAAGAGAAAGTTTCTTACCATTCCATACCTCTTGTGGAGTCGTTTCATCCAATTTTGATGATGGTGATTGAATTACCAAGTAACATGCAATATCCACTTCCTCTACCTAAAATTTGTATCCTAACCCAACACCACTAAACATGCTCCTCACTTTTTCCATCAATGTCTTGTTCATTCTTCCTACAACTCCATTTTATTGAGGTGTATATGGAGTACTCTTCTACCTTTCTATATTTCACTTCTTACAAAAAACATCAAATTAATTCAGACAAAATTATCTACCATTATATGTCCTCAAAGTCTTAATTTTCTTCTCTCTCTAGTTCTCCACAAGAGCCTTAAACTCTTTAAATTTGTCATCAACTTCATATTTCTTCTTGAGGAAATAAATCCATGTATTCCTCAAGAATTGATCAATAAATAAAATATAGTACACATATTTCCCCAATGATAGAATCGACAAAGGTCAAAACATATAAGTATGCACCAATTGTAATATTATCTCTATCCTCATAGAACCGAAGGACAATCTTACACTATTTTTCTTCCCATATAAGCAATGTTAATCGAAATCAAAATCTATATAGCAATAAAACATGCCCTCTACCATAGCTTTACCATGTAGTACTCGAAGGTCCTTCTATCTAATATGTCCCAGTATTTGATTCTATAGCATAGTTTGATCTCCAAAGACTATAGAATTTTTTCCTTCTTCATCTCCACACTTATGAACAATGGAAATGTTGCACCCATCACTAATAGTGCTTCCTAACATCTTGTAAAAAGTTCCAATCCAAAATCCAAAGACTATAGGATATTTTCCAATCCAATATTGAATCAAAATATAAAGAGCAATTAAACATACCCTCTAGCATACCTTTACCATGTAGTACTTGAAGGAACTTCTCTCTGATATTTCCTATTATTTGATGCCATAACATATTCTTCTCTCCAGAGACTATAGGATTTTTTCCTTCTTCATCTCTACTCTTAGGAACAATAGAACTATTGCATCCATCACTAATAGTGCTTCCTAGAATCTTATACAAAGTTTCAGTAGAAAATCCCCATAGAGATACCATTTTTCCTCTAACTGTCATATAGGTTTCCTTTTAAAACACTATTTTTAGACCCACATCACTCATATTTTTTATAGAAATCAAATTCATATCCAATCCTTGAATGTGCAACAAACTAGGGAGTGTTTGAATCCTTCCATCCATGAGATTCAACTTGACTTTTACTCATTGTATGATTTTTGTTTTCGAGTAATCTCCTAGGAAAAAATCATTGCCATCATACTTTGAATACTCGCAAAACCACTTTTAGTGAGGAATCATATGAAAATGTGTACTTGAGTTCACTAACCATGCCTCATGATCTTTATGTATGCTTGCAAAAGCCAAGTACACATCCCCTCCTTCATATAAGGAGGTTTTTGTTTATGTATAAGGAGCATTATTAGATCCATTCTCTGACAACACTTTTAAATATACATTGTTTCTTGTAATTCCCTTCTTCTCCACATCTCCAACATACCTTTACGAATTTTCCTGAAGTTTAGATCTCCGACTTGAATAATTATTTTTATTTCTATCTTGGGAGAATCTTCTTACAAATAAGGCATATGCACTCTAACTTTACATGTTTTCCATCTCATCTCATTTGATAACAAGGATGAGACTATTCCATTGAAACTTAAAGTAGTTACCTTGCTACCTATGGAAACAACCAATCCCACAATCTAGTAATGAGCACAACAAACTAATACACGTTTCTTCATCTAAAATATTAATATCAACAAATAATAGATGACTTAACAAAGTATTTAAGGAATTCACATACTCTATCACCAAGCTATCTAGCTTCTTTTGCAAAAACAATTTGTTCACAAGGACTTAGATTGATATAAATCCCCTAAATTGTTCCACAATTCCTTCATTGTAGCTTCTGCTAAAACATTTAATAATACTAAATCAGAGAGACACAATAATATTGTGATCTTTTCCTACTAATCCAAATTGGTCTAGTCTTGTGTTTACATCCATGTTGGTGTATTACTCAAATCCATAGTGATCCATTAATCTTTGTTCACCAAAAGATCTTCCATTTTGAGCTTCCACAACTCAAAACTTTGTCCATATAATTTCTCAATCTTTGTCTTTGAACTACTCATCATTTCCTTTCACCATAAGAATTGATACCACATATCTCACACTATAACAATATTTACCACAGGCCTAAGCCAAAACCTGTAGCCATAAATGTGTCCCCTTGAAGCCAAACTACTATGAAACCAAATGTTGGTTTTAGCTCTATATAGTTAATTGCTACAAACATATTCTTAATTGAAAATAGGAAAGATGAAATGGAACACATAGACATTAACACAAAGGTTTTAACCTGGCAACCCAAAACTAGGAAAAATAGAAAGACTTTTCATGATACCCTATCTTTATAATGTTACAACACAAAATGTATATCGTGCAAAATCCATAAACCCCTAATCCATTAATTCTAGAATAGAATACAATAATATTTTCTTGACTGAAATTATAGTACCATGGACCACAATAATTATGTGCCATAAATCAACCAAAAGTGATAATTGTGTGTTGAAAATTGTCAAAAACAGACACAAAAAACCACCCGAAATTTTTTTCAAGGGCTATACTTATCTTCTGACCCCTCGCTACACCTGATGCATAAACATTGTACATGTGGCTAGTAACTTTGAAAAGACTATAATACATACCCAATATACTCTCACTCTATCCTTACTCATAGCAGATAAGAAAAAAAAAAAAATTAACTATGATAGGTAATGCTTGTAATGCACAATCCCTAAAGATATGCCCAGCAACAAATTCTAGATTAACCAAGGGATATGCCTAGAAAGAAATTATAGATTATTTGATGATAAATATTTCCCTCATTTTTAAGTAATTTATCAGGTTGGGACTTTGTTATCTAGTTTTAGGGTGGTGGTAAAACTTATTGTCCCTTGAGAAGTGAATATTCTTAACAAAAATGTGTTCCATGGGGGTTTTTTATGGTTTTTCCTAGGTGATCTAGATTGGATCATAATATTTTTTCTCATCCATCTCGATTCATTTGGAGTGGAAAAAGTGGAGGAATCAACTCACCGGACCATTTTTACCAACGAGACCCAGTTTGGCGAAACGGGTTCTAAAACCTTTCAGGAGCATTTTGAGGTATAAAATGATATTTTTGGGGGTTAAAACATTAATTATTTATCACAACACATTTTCATGATATTTTACACATATATACCTTTCCAAGGTTTAAGAAGCGCATCAAACAGAGTTTGTATGCAAAAGTTATGCCACTCAGAAGTTGACTTTCCTATTTTCACACCTATAGTTAGGGAGGATGTCGCATCAGCCCACATTATTTATGGAAAATGGGATAGCCACGTGTTTTTGATGTAACATACACTAGAATAGTCTATATTGTAACTCTAGCTAAGAGTTGATGTAGCCAAAATTAACCACTAGTAGGCTATCGGGTTGTGTTATAACCAGACCACTAGGAGGAAGAGGCATTCCATTCTTTTGAGAGAATTTTGTTCCATAGCTAAGAAAAGATAGCCATGAGAGATAGTAGGTAGAGCACACACAGAGGATATATGCACTATAGAAGCCCATGGGACATAGGCATTACTTTTTTGTACCTACAATTATATTTCCAGACAGAGAAAGAGAGTGAAGCAGCCTCACCTTCCAGCGGGGTTTTCTCCCGAAAGGGTTTCCCAGAGAGAATATCTTGTGTCTTATGTGTGTGTGAGCTTATTTTTTCATTCTCTAATTTTCTGAATAATTTCCATTTGCATGCATGCACTAATTACAGTAAAATCTACAGATCTAGAAATTAAATAAAATTGTAATAGTGTAGAGTCTCAGATTTTTAATATAATATTATCAGATCTTTTGTGACGAACTATCCAATGGAATATCCATGGAATTTTACAGATCATTTGGTATCAGAGCAGGTTTATTTGGGTATTTTTGGATATTTTTAGGTGATCTAGGTCGTTCGGGTCGAAAATCATAAAACCCTAATCAAATTCGATCTTGCAAAGGTGAGGCTTTCGCGGCTCAAACAACAAGTCATGGATATAAACCGCAATTTAAACCTCTTAATGGAAGCCCTAAGAAATAATTTGGGGAAATTGGGAGAATATGGGGGTTTGAATGCATAGGATAAATTAGAAGGGCGATCGGGAGATCGGAAGACACAGAGAACGAGTCGAAGAAAGGACCTGGAAATATCAACACAGTTCAAGTGTCATGAATCAATCCCTATTCAAAATGGAAGCAAAAGTCAATATCAAGTTCTACCATGGTGATATCAACGCTATAAAGTTAAACCACAAGTTGTAGCAATTGGAAGTTTATTTCGTCGTCCATTAGATCGATAAAGGGCAAAATATCTCATTTGTGCGGATGAAATTAGAGGGCCATGCACTAACTTGGTGGGAGAGCCACACAAGAAACCCTGAGGTTGGAAGGAGAAACTCGAGTGACTAAGTGGGAGTATTTCAAAACCCTCATTAAGTCACATTTTTATCACATTGGGTACGTGGAGGACCAATGGATCCAGTGGCATTACTTCAGTCAAACGTTGAGCCAAAGCATATACGAGTACACCACAGAATTCAGAAAGATGGCTATAATATTGGATATCTCTCCAAAGAACCAAAATGTACTCCTCAAGTATTTTGGGGTATCCACCACCATCTGTGTGAGAAATGGATATTGTTCAAGCCCAAATCAGTGGATGAGGCTTGTGTACAGGCATAGTACCTGGAGAACATGGGCCTGAAAAGAGAACAATCAAGTGGATCGAAGCAGAAGGAGAAACAAGAATATTCTAAGGAGGGGAAGAAGTAGTAAAAAGGGGGAAAATATAAAATGATGGCAGCCACAACACACCAAGGCAAATATCCTAGCAACCACTACAACCACTGCAACACCGATGGCCATACAAAGGAAAAATATTGGAACTTGCATCCAGAGCTAGACTTGAAGAACAAGAAGAAAGATAATAAGAAGAAGAATATCATAGCTATTGATTCGAGCAACCAAGTTGAAAGAAGCTTGGACATGGATGAGAATATCATATGTACATCAATGCAGAAGGAGGTGAATTTGAGTAGCCTTCAGCAACAGGAATAGAAAGAAATGACCAAACTCTTCCATATAGTGATATAGGTCAAGAAGACAAAGATTGATGCTCTATTTGACTTAGGTTCATAGGTGAATCTCATTACAGCAGAGCTGGTCAAGAAGTTGTGGTTGGAAGTTTGTGATCATCCAAACCCATATCCATTGGGGTGGGTAAATAAGGATGCAAAGTTGAAGGTAAATAAATAGTGAAAAATTAGAATTGCTATCAACGCTAATTTTATTGATGAAGTAGATCAGATGTGGTTCCCCTTGATGTATGTGGAGTTGTGTTTGGGATTCCATGTATGTACATGCATGATACAACATTCATGAGGAAAGCTAACCAGTACCGTCTCATCAAGGATGGAAAATCATTCATCATCAACGTGTACAAAGGCAAGTCGAAAATTTCACTGGTAAGTGCCAACTAAGCCAAGAAATTGATCAATTCCAGCAAGAAGTATGTTTTATTATTTTTAAGAGAAATTCAGTCTGAAGAGGAGTCAATAAGAGGCAAGGCATCCCTGGAGGGGTGTACTAAGAAATAGAAACAACAATTGGAGGAGTTGTTACAGACATATAAGGATGTGTTCTAAGAGCCTAAAGGGTTACCACCTAAGAGAGAAGTGGAGCACAAGATCCAGCTATTTCCATACTCCCCCTTACCAAATATTGGGTTTTACAGGAAATCTATTATAGAATCAAGTCAGGTGAAGAAATAGTTGCAGCAACTACTGGAATAGGGTGTCATTCGACCGAGTACATCACCATGTGGGTCACCCATCATCATTGTGCCAAATAAGGATGGGACTTGGTGGATGTGTATATATTACAAGGTGTTGAATATAATCATGCTCAATAACAAATACCCTCTACCTAGGATAGACAATCTACTAGATCAGTTGCAACAAGCAAAGTATTTCACCAAGATTGGATTGAAGTCTGGATATCACCAAGTTTGAGTCAAAGAAGAAGAACAAGCACCAGCTGCTAGCAAATCTCAAGAAATGTGAGTTTGCGCAATAGTATTTGGTGTATCTGGGGCATGTGATCAGTGGAGGAGTGCTAAAGATAGATCCTTCCAAGATGGAGTCCATCATGAAATGGTCAGTGCCTACTAATCTTTCTAAGGTCAAGTGTTTCATTAGGGAAGCACAGTACCTAAGGAAATTCATAGCCTCATTTCATCGGTTGTAGCACTGCTCCATGCCATAACAACAAGTGGCAAGAGTTTCCAGTGGGGAAAAGGCCAGTAAAAGGCTTTCAAGGAGCTAAATAAGAAGATCAGTGAAGCACCAGTTCTGGAATTACCAAACTTGCAACAACCCTTTTAAGTGGAGACAGATGCAAGTGGGTATGCTATGGGAGTTGTCTTGATGCAAGGAGGAAGTCTCGTTTGCTACCATTCTGAAGTATTTCATGGGGCAGTTCTTAACTACCCTACCTACGGTAAGGAGATCTATTCCATGGTGAAAGTTGTGAAGAAGTGGAAGCACTATTTGATGGGAAAGGAAATAATAATCCACACAGATCACCAGTCATTATAGTACTTTCAGGCCCAAATTAAGCTATAGCAGACCAGGAATTACAAGTGGATGGGTTTTTTACATCAATTTCATTTGGTGATCAAGTATAAGAAGGGTAGCACAAATAATTTAGTCCATAAGCTTTCAATGCCACCCACATCAAATATTACATCTTTGGGGACTCTTATGCACATGGATCCATTCACCCATGATGCATACAAAGAGGCATATTTAGAAGATGAGGAATTCAAGGAGGTGTATTAGTAGTTGCAGAGTCAGAGTCATGTGCACATGGTGACAAGACCGGTGACTACCATCTCTAGTATGGGTTACTCTATGGGCTGAACAAGCTATGTGTTCCTGAAGGTGCGTGTTTGCAACTGATTAGAGAGGCTCACACCTCCAAGGTTGCAAGGAACTTTGGTGTAGGGAAGATCGTGGCTAACTTGCAGAGGTATGTGTATTAGCCCAAGATGCAAGAGCAGGTAGCTAGGTTCATAAGAGAATACATGCTTTGTTGTACCAGCAAGCCTAGCAACAATAAACAGGGTCTATATCATCCCTTACTTGCACCTAGTCATCCTTGGGAAAGAATTTCCATGGACTTTGTGGGAGGTTTACCGAAAACCGGGAAGGGACATGACTACCTATTCATGGTAGTTGACAGGTTCAGCAAGATCTGTGTTGTGATGCCCTGTAAAAATACCATCAGCAAACAAGAAGTAGCAAACTTTTTCTTTGGACAGGTATGGGTGCACTTTGGGATGCCAAGGAGCATCATTTCAAACATGAACATAAGATTTCTTAGTGCATTCTAGACTACATTGTGGGAGAAGATGGACACAAAGTTGAAGAGATCTATGGAATTCAATCCACAGATAGATGGGTAGATAGAATTAGTCAATAGGACTTTGGTATAGCTTCTAAGGGTATACAACCAGAAGCATCTGAAGAACTAGGATAAAAATATGGTATATATACAACATTCTTATAACAAAGTAGTCCACACTTCTATAGGAAAGTCCCCATTTGAGACTTGTTTTGGATATTTTCCACCTTCACCTTTGGATATTGCATATGGAAAACAAGGAGGAGTGAGGGAAGATATTACAGGATATGTTTTGAAGGCTGAAAAAATTGTAGAGAAGATTAGGCAGATCCATCTACAAGTACAGGAAACAATGCAAAAGTTGCAAGAGAAGTGTAAGGCCAAGCATGATTATCACATAACAAAGAAATCATTCAAGGTGGGAGACAAAGTATGGCTACAGTTGAACAAGGAGAGGTTATAGGGGCCTAATAAGAAAATCAAGGCTCTAAGGTATGGTCCCTTTGAGATACTGAAAAAGGTGGGTGATAATTCCTATCGACTCAATTTACCACCATATATGCGCATTTACTAAATTGTGAATGTAGAGAATTTCAAACTCTATGAGCTTTCCATGCTAGATCAGGAAGAGGAACAGGTCCTACCTTCTGTGGAGGTTTTGGTACCAGATGCTTAGCAGAGTTGACAGAAGATACAGTTTTTCAAAAGAGGTTCAAAACTACAAGATAGGAGTAGCATGACCTTTGGCAGATTGGGTTGAAGGGACAATTTCTAGGCAAAGCTAAATGGTACACCTAGAAGAAGGTAGAGGAAAATATTCCTCACCTAATTTACTAAAATATTTTGGGGACCAAAAGCCTCCCAAAATGGAGAGGCATGATCCATATTGGATCATTAGATTTTTTTCATAAATCTCGATGCATTCAGAATGGAAAAAAGTGGAGGAATCATCTCAGGGGACCGTTTTTACTGGCGGGACCCATTTTGGTGAAACGGGGTCTAAAATCTTCCGAGAGCATTTTTAGGTATCAAACAACGTTTTCTGGGGTAAAAATTTGTTTCTTTAATGTGGCACATTTTCATGTTATTCTACACATAGAGACCTTTCTAACGGCGCAAGAAGTGCATCAATCGGAGTCCATATGCAAATTGATGTCACTCATAAGTTGACCTTCTTGTTTTCACACCTATAGTTAGGGAGGATATCGCTTCAACCCCCATTATTTATGGAAAAGGGGCTAGCCACATGTTTTTGATGTAAAATATTGTAGAAGAGTTTAAATTGTGACTCTAGTTAAGAGTTGTTGTAGTCAAAATTAACCACTAGTAGGCTATTGGACTATGTTATAACCAAGCCACTGGGAGGAAGAGGCATTCCATTCCTTTGAGAGAATTTTGTTCCATAGTTGAGCAAAGATAGACAGGAGAGATAGGAGGTAGAGTACACAGAGAGGATATGTGCACTGTAGCAGCTCATGGGCTACAAGCATTACTTATTTGTACCTACATCCAAATTTCCAAATAGAGAAAGAGAGAGAAGTGGCCTCACCTTCCAGCTGGGTTTTCTCCCGACGGGTTTTCCCAGAGAGAATATCTTGTGTCTTATGTGTATGTGAGATTATTTTGTCATTCTCTAATTTTTATGAATAATTTCCATTTTCATGCATGCACTGATTACAGTAAAATCTACATATCTAGAGATTAAATAAAACTATAATTGTGTAGAACCTTCGATTTTTAATATAATATTATCATATCTATTTTGACAAAGTGTCCAGTGCAATATCCATGGCAATTTACGGATCATCAGGGGAATTTTGTATTCAATAGTATTGTGGGAAATTCATTTATGTCAAACTTTCTTTTTTTCCCTTTCAAGGTAGGCCTAGGCCCTAATATTAATATTAAAAAACATCAAGTTTGTGAGGATTCCTCTCTTGTCATAAAGTAGATGAATGAGTGTGAAAATGTTCCAAATGTGCAACTTAGGCTAGTGAGAGATTTATGTAGATATTTAGCTAATGTTCAACTTTATTTCTTGTACTCACATATATAATGAATTGAACAAGGAAATTAATAAGATCTCCAAAGAATATCAATAGATTCCAATAAATCTAGTTAATGAGGAAGAAGAAATGGATGGATCAATGATCCATCTCCCTCTTGTTGCATAAAGTCACAATTATTTTATCCAGGCAATATTTCATCATTTATTTTAGAAAAAAAAAACATAATGAAACTTAGATGTAATCTTATAAGGACTATTGAAATATTATTTTATGATATTTGGTCTTATGAAAATAGTATAACTATTTTATATATTATTTTTATTTTTATTTTTTGTTTCTTTTTTTTGGGTTGGGGGTGAGGATTATATGAAAATTCAATTTTTGGATATGAAATATTTTTGACATAATTATGATAGATTTTAAGCTTTTATGGTTGTCATTTGTAAATTTGTGATTCAGATCATCCACAGTATAATGTGCATCTTGTCGACATTCAGAATCCCAAAGGGGATCCATATAATTATGATTTATATGATAGGTTTATAGGGCTCCTCTCATCGTAATACTAATGAAGGTTTAATTTTGTTGTCATGATTTTTGGGATAATTTAGTTATTCCATAGTGCATGGAAAATGTGATTTCCATTCTACTTGAATAGAAACAGCAAATTTTTTATTAAATATATTTTTTTTTTCCAAGGAAAGAAATCAGCCTCTTTTTCGGCCAAAGGGCTAGAGTGAGGTTGTCAGCACCAAGCTAGTCCACATGTATACTCACTTAATATTTCACAAGGCTCAAATACAATAAAATCATATTCATAGGCACGAAGCCATTATAACAATAATTATCAAGGCATTATAGCTCATCATGTCCATAGCAAGGGTTTGAACCTTGGTGCGGAAGATAACAGTTATTTTACCAAACCACCTACGATAACCCCAATTGACTTATATATATATATGAAAAATTATGATGTTGCTCCTGATTTTCCACTATATATTGATTCAACACTGGTATATGTAACACTGTATAATTATGATATTGCATTTGACATACTTCTTGCACAAGATTTTGTAAAAAGACACATGCCTATGATCATTCACAAAGACCAGATAACATTCAATGTTTAGAATGAAAAGGTACCTTTCTGATGCTCTGATGCTAATTTACCAAAGTACACAAATAGGAAAAATAACATAAAGTAGCAAGAGTGCATGAATACCAATTTGCAAACTAAAGACACAGAGGACTACTTTTGTATTATAGAAACACACGGAAATTTACAAGTATCTTGTGAAGATCCCCAACTCTTCTTATATAGAGTCATTACAAGATCCTCGGGTCCTTTCCTAACTTCAGCTAGATTCGAAACCAGAGTATGCAATACCAGAGTACGCAAATAAGAAAAATAAACTAAAGTAGCAAGAGTGCATGAATACCAGTTTTCAAACTAAAGACACAGAAGATTACTTTTGTATTATAGAAACACACATAAAATTACAAGTATCTTGTGAAGAACCCCATCTCTCCTTATATAGAGTCATTACTAAGATCCTCAGATCCTTTCCTAACTTCAGCTAGATTTTAAAATCCCATATATCTTCCTATCCTAACAATTTTAATGTCCCTAAATTAAAAGACGTTAGTTACATAGTGGAGATTCCATTATGAGGAACCCACGAAAGAAAGAACTGAAAGCTAAATTAAGTTGACAACTTAAATCAAAGGACTGTAAGGTAATTACATAGTGGAAATTACATCATGAGGAACCCACGAAAGCAAGTACTGAAAGCTAAAGTAAACCGACAACCTAAAGAAAATGACTGCAAGGTAATTACACAGTGGAGATTCATCATGAGGAACCCATGAAAGCAAGTACTTTAAAGTTTTTTACACTGAGGAGATTCTTTACGGAGAACCCTCAAAGCCGAAAAATCAAAAATTGTTTCCCTTTGGAAATCTACCCAGTTTGATCCTTAGGAATCCTATCAGAATCATAATCAGAATCATTGATACTTTCATCATGATCTAGATTGTGCAATTATGGATCAGTACCTAGAATGATTTGATGTAGCCAAGGTGGTTCTTCGCTAAAGAAAGCCAAGAAAGGTGAAGATGACATATGAGGATCAATCTTATCTACATGGATCCCAACTTCTCCAAAGTCTTCTATGCTAAAAGTAAATTTGTGACCAGTTGGAGAGTTGTCATGATTGATCTCGACTATAATTCCTCTATATCAGCTCGAACAAATCAAAAAATATCATACCTGAGGGCCCCTTCTTCCATTTCCTTATGTAGGATTGGTAAGGTTCTGAATGGGCTTCTGGAATAAAAATATTATTTTCTGGGAATATATTAGATCATTAGAACATCCATCCACTTGCTCCAATGTCTGAAAGGATACATGATATACTATAAGTACATGATAATGGATATCCTTTCAAATGCTCGAGAAAACTAATGTATTCCATAGTATTCCATCCAAGTGATACTTGGATCAAATATATAGACAATTCTTGAATATGGTGCTCGAGATTGGCTGAAATAAACATGATAATTATTTATGAGATTCCGGTTAATATTATAGCTATATCTTCCCTCTAATGAATTGAACCATTTTTCTAATATCAAGTTTTCAATCTCAACTAGCAAGGACTTGATTTTTTCACTAAGGAAATCCCAAAAATATGCATAATGACATGATGAGCATAGTTTGATTTGTGATCTAGCCTTAGAACTTTCTCCCTTTTCAAATTTTTTCATTGACATAACTTTGGTTACTTCTGCTCCTTCTCTGGGTAACATATCAGCAAGGTAATTTTCCTTACTTACTTAGTAAATGATGTCAAATTCAAAACCCTCGAACCAAAGTGCCCATCCAAGAACACGGGAATTTCCTTGCTCTACAATATTTTTTTCTGCAACATGCCTTTCATATGTTTGAGATCTATTTTAATAATTAAATGCAAACTTTCCAAATATAGACAAAATCTTTGAATCCCATTTTTAATAGCCATAATTTCTTTATGGGAGGAAGCATATTTGATTTATGTATCTAAAAAGGTCCCTGAAGCATAAGCATATATTTCATCCCTTTTATGAAGCTTTTTTAGGAGAATTGAAACCCATTGAGAGTCAGGAGCATCAGTTTCTAATATGAAAGGTAGATGTTGGTCAAGAATGTTATAGACATTTTTGTGCCTTACAGCATTGAGCATGAAATGTCCATAATCTAAAGGATCCAAAGTCCCTAAACATGTTGTTCCTACCCCTAGAGGACCAAGGCTAACTAACCACAGCAATTCACAGAAGTTCTCCACCTGAAAACACTAAAAAACAAGCCAATTTTGGATCATGTCAACTGCTCCACTGAGCATCTGCGCTGAATGTCAACTGCTCCACTGTCTACCTGCACTGAGCGTAATTGGACAAGTGGCAGGCTCATTCCTCAATGTGTCAATGCCCAGGAAGCTTCCAAAATGACACTTGCATCAAGGAATTCCACTGGTGATGAGTAAGAGGTTCCAAATCTCCAAGTGGAAGCAAGAACCTCCAAGTGGACTCAAGAACTGAAAGAGGGAGAGGACACTAGTTAGATCTCAAGCTGACTCATCCTCTCTCCAAAATAACTATATATAGATCTCTCCTCCATGGGATCCAGAGGCTGGAAATTTGTTATTGCAAAGAATTGTTGTTGGTTTGGGACTGGAAACATTGGGTGCTTAATGCTTTGAAGGGAGCTGAAGAAGGAATTCCATTCTGCTGGGAAGGAGATGTTGGATTGGAGCCCTTTGGGTTGTATCTCTTCCTGAACCTTGTTATCAATCAATAAAGCTATCTTGGTTTTCTCCTATATACTGGTGTATTTGTATGATTGCATTAGTGTATTTGATTTACTTCTAATCCTGAATCATTTATGAATATGAATATATGCCTTTGTGTTCTGTTCTTCTCTTGTCACAAGTAGCTGTTCTCTTGTCACAGGTAGCTGTTCTCTTGTGATCTCGTGGGAATCAAGTAGCTGTTCTCTTGAGAAAGCGAGGAGGCAAGTAGCTGTGAACACCCAAAGAGAAGAGGATCTAGATCGAGGGACAAACGAAAGACAACGGTAAGTCTATCGATCTCCTCTCTTTCATATTTCATAAAGGAAGAAACTAGTGTAGCTGTATTCGTTTGTTGCTAAGGTACTGTCACACCTTAGGTGGATAGGATCGTCCTGCATAGGCATTTTTCCCCACAACAAATTGGCGACTCCGCTGGGGACAATTTGTTTATTCATTTCATTTGTGTTTCTGTTATTTGTTTACTTCATAGACTTGACAGCAACTATCAAACTGCATCTTTCCCGAATGCAAAGTAGAAAGTTGCTGCTTTGATCCAGCTGCTGGACTTGTCTATGATCTAAACAATGGATCCACAAATGATTTGATGATCCTTGTGATAGTCTTTAGTACCCTCACAAAACATCCCTCTGTTTATACCTTGCTTGTGTTTCTGATTTGGCCTGAAACAGTTGATTTTTGAGCATTTTATGACCCAGAACCCAAGAGAAACGAGAGTTTCTCCTTCAGCGCGACCACTGTGAAGGCATTCTGCATTTCAACGCAGGTCCCGTGAAGGCTACCTGCGCTGAATGTCAAAACCATAGTGTTGAGGTTGCGCTGAACCAGTTTGGCCTTGTGCAGCTGGGGTTCTCTGATCTCTGTTGCCCTGTTTTGATCTCTGTTTTTTGCAGCCTGTAACCAGCATAGGTACCAGTCTGATAACTCCTTTTCTCTGCTTAAATTCCGCCTCCTTTTGTACAAAAAGACTGTGAGTGTTTTTATGTGTTTGTGGCATCATTTACAGTTTTCCTTTGCATGAGTAAAATAGTCATCCTGTAGACTTTGATTCAGATCTAATTGATTTTGATCTTAGAAGAGAGTTCATTGGCTGTTTGCAGATTGATTATATATTTACTTTTGCTTATTGGTTTGAATTTGTCTCTTTTAAGTGTCGAAACAAGTCTTTATTTCGAAAATCGTTAAGTAGTGTAATCTCTTCTATCTTCTCTGATTTCGAAAAAGTGAACTTGTTTGTATTGATCATTTAAAAGAAAATTCAAAGTTGTACAAAAAGCTTTCTTTGTAGGCATCAATACTAAGAAAGCGGAAAACAAACACCTGCATTGTGCATTTTGCATTTGATAGTTTGCATGTTGGATTTAGGAAAAGTGCATTAGAGTGTGCTGATTGCTCTTTGAGAAAAGATGGTGTCTTTGTTTTCCCTTAGTAGCTAGGATTTTCAAAGTTGAAAAGATATAAAGCTTGCTGATCATCTTTAGGCTGCATTTAGGAATTTGTATCATACATCTCGTGGTGAACCTTGAAAGGCAAACTTTAAAAAGATCAACCTAAAATAAACTGAATGAACCTAACAAGGCTTTGCAACATAACGCACAACATAGAGGTCTAGGCTAGAGACGTGTTCCGGCGTCGTTAAGCCTAGTGACTGTCGATCTCGTGGAAGGTGGGTGATTCCTCCTGAGGGACGATAGCGCTAGTACGGATTGTGCTCCCACGTACCGTCGCGTATATATTGGGAGACCCCTATAGGCATATATCCTTTATCCTTAGGAAGCCCTGTCGGCCGCCCTACTGATTGCAATGCAGTGAACACAGCATTCACGAAGATCGACTGCCCGTACCCTAAAAAGTATTCTGCGGTTTTGCGAAAAGTTTGGCACACCCTCTGCCTAGAACTCCAGAGCAGTTCCTTTTGGCCTTTTTCAGACTCTATAACAGAAAAAGTCCATCCGAGCATTTGTCACTTCGGGCTCGTTAAAACATTGAAGGAGACTAGAGTCATCTTTAGCTTTTTCTCGACTCTTTAAAATTGAAAAAGCAAGTTGTGTCCAAGCATCATTAAAATTTATTTTAAACGGAATAATCATCACCATTCCCTCGTTGATCTTCGAAGTTAGTCTACCTTCATCACAAAGTTCTTGTAGAATCGCTAGAAAATCTTTTGGATAGACTAGATATGTATGAACAACCGTCGACATCCAGGACTGTGTCATCCGACACAGCAGCGGCAGAGCCTCCTGCCACTACTCCAACGATGTTCGCTGGTATACCATCTGTCCCGGCAAATTGTCAATAACAAGCTGGAGTCCAATCAGAGACTGTTTCGACGACATGGTTAGTTCCTATTTCTTCATCCGGATTATCATCTGGTATTTCTTATGTTGAAACTCAACGAATTGATCCAATGTGTCTTCAAAGGCCAATCTACCCTTTAAGTACTGGATTGCCACCATATGGAGGACAGTATGCCTTTTCATTGTTCCCCCCTGGAGAACAACCATATGGGAGTTTACAACAAAATTCAGGTCAAACTGGAATTACATCCAGCGGATGGGTACCAATACTGCCTCAACCAAGGGTTGCATATTCAATGCAACCAGTCCACCTTGTGTCGAATGTTGCCACTATACCTGGTATGGTAATTGTGTCGCAAGTACAAGCGCTACCTGTGGCATGTCAACCCCAAGTTTCTCAGGTTGCCATACAACAGCCCCTTGTCTCGACAACTCAATCGCAACCTCCGGTTAGTGCCTCCTTATCTGGAGCAACTCAGGCTCAAACAAGTACTATGACTCCTCATCTTGGTCAATCATCCAGTATTGGACAACAGCAACTGGTCCAACAACCAGAGCTGGTTCAAACTCATCAACCCCCATTCCAGCAATCATATCAAGGACCTGAGCAACAAGTCTTTGTAAGTAATGGGCAATCGCATTTCCAAAGCGGTAATCAACAACCATATTATAATGGTTATGCCCATCAACCTTGTCAAAGTTGCCAGCATCAAATACATTATGCTGGTATGCAAAGACCCACTGCTTAGGCGATTCCATCTTATCCTGGATATGCCTCGCCTAACCTGAATCAACAGTTGCCCTTTGTAGCAACTCTAGAATTACCAGATCTAAACCGGCTGACGAATGATCCAATTGCTTATGCCCCTTGGTGGCCAGCGATTCCACATAAACTTCCGTCAGATATTCCTAAATTTAATGGAAATCCGGGTGAAGATCCATCGAATCATGTGATGACATTTCATCTGTGGTGTTCATCAAGCACCCTGAATGATGATTCGATAAGACTTCGCCTTTTTCAGAGGACGTTAATGGGTCCAGCGGCAAAATGGTATATTGAATTGTCTAGAGCTTCGTTCGACAATTTCAGTACCTTAGCCATGACTTTCTTAACCCATTTTCAATTACCGATAAGGTATGAAACGGGAACGGAACTCCTAACCAACTTCAAACAGACAACGGCCACTCACATATCTGATCATATACATGAGTGGCGACGTCGTCGTAGGATGGTAAAAACGTACGTTCCCGATCAGCTACTAGCTGAATGGTTTATCAAGTCATTACTTCCTGCCATCACGGAAGATGTGGCAAAGGGGGGAGTCGTAACGGAAGAGCAAGTCATCGCTCGTGCGCAATATCTGGACTTGGTTTACACTCAGTCCGGCATGCTCTACGAGAAAATACCTGATGCCCCTAGACCGGAACTCTCAATTCCTCCTCCTCCTAAATCAAATAATGACTCTCATGCCGGCGATGGCGTGATTGGCGCAACGGACATGAAATCGACAAAGGCTATATCTAAAAAGGCTCGTAAGATTTCCAGTCAAAATGCAAATGAGGAACTTCTTGCCTCGGAATTAAGTGCCGTGTCGAACGACAAGGGCAAGCAACTGAAGCAACCAGGGGGCAAGAAGAAAAAGAAAGGGAGAAAAAGGAAACCCCCTATGGGGTGTCATATATGCGATGAGGATCATTGGACAGCAGATTGTCCATACAAAGCTGAGCTTAAAAGATTCTTTAAGAGTTCGAAAACCTCAGCTGTGTTGACTGATCCGTTTCCAAGCCCGGGAACCGAACTGTTTGCTAATCAAAATGCTTCCCGATCCCAAGTGCTTATGTTGTCTGTATCAAAGCAGCAAAATGATGCTTTGACGAGGAATAAAGATTACAGGAATACAAAGCTGTCGAACAACAAGGCTAATGAACAACCTAGTAGTTCGACAACAACTTTGACCGAAGTTGTGCCACCCATCGTTCCTGAGCCAATGATAAAGTCGCAAAAGGGAGCAGTACACAAATCAACATTTAATCCTTGTGCGAAAATAGCACAGATAGAGGACCTGGCCCAATCGACGTCCGCTATGTCGACACTTGAGGTACCGCAAAATTGCTTCTCCCAAGAGCAAGCTTTATTATCAGCAATAGGTGGGATTGACACAATGGATTCCAATCTTGTGGCCTTTGATCATAAAGGATATGACCCTCAGTTACCAGCTCAACTAGCTTTCCTTATTCAAGTGAAAGCCCTCAACAAAACTGTTCATCGAACAATTATTGATGAGGGGCCATCTACATGTATTATGTCGATGAGTTGCTGGAAAACTTTAGGATCTCCAACCTTGTCGCGATCTTCGACGACATTAAAAGCATTCGACGGAAGGACATATACCCCGTGCGGCATCCTTAATAACTTGAAAGTTGAACTGGGAGGAAAAACAGTAGAAATAGATGTTGAAGTCATCGATGGGAATCTGGACTACAACATCCTACTGGGAAGACCGTGGATATATGCCATGGCAGCTGTAGTGTCGACTTATTTTAGGAAGATCGCATTCCCTTTTCAAGGAGGGATTACGATCGTTGACCAACAAACTTTTCTCCCCAACAGTTCACAAGTTACGGGAAGCATTCCAATGATCCATGGAAGCAATCATTCGTTCCAAAATATCGGAGTAGGTCTCCTAAAAGACCCTGCTTTAATGGGTACTTTTGCCCTATCGCCTCCGAGTAATCTGGCAGAAGTGGCCACAGTGGAATATGAAGCCTTCTATATCTAATGGATTTGGAGCCCGAGGACGGTTCTTATCTCGTGTCAACCTCGTTAAAAAATGAAACAAGGAGTCATGAGGATAGTTCTTTTACTGTGTCAACCTCATTAAAAAATGAAACAAATCCCCTTTTCAAATCTCAAAGGTAAACCTTCATTCCAACCACCGAGTTGAATGCAATGAAGCTTGGGGGGCATGCACCTCGATTTGCATTATTATGCTGGGGGCATGCAAACTTATCATCGAGCAGTTTTAGCACAAAGTTCATGCTCGTTAAAAAATAAACGCAAGATTCGAGCAGTTTTAGCACAAAGTTCATGCTCGTTAAAAAATAAACGCAAGATCCGAGCAGTTTTAGCACGTAGTTCATGCTCGTTAAAAAATAAAACGTAAGATCGAGCAAATGTTTCCACCCGCATTTAAGCTCGTTAAAAAATGAACTATCCCAGTAAATAACCACTGTGAATGTAATATCATCAGCCGTTAAAGCCTTGGTCGTGTTTGCACCGTCACCTCCACTTTTCATTTGGCCGATCGTTCACCTCCATATGATTGTTTACCCATTTTGAGGAACAGCTGCGAAGAGTGATTTCACCTAGCCATCCTTGTGACACTGCCGTGATTGGAAAATTCCAACCTATACCTGGAATCTGCTGCTAACCCTGTTTATCACTCGTTCCTCAAAAGACGAGTCTTCTTTAAACTCTTTTCAACTGACTCGTAAAATATGAAAAGATTGTCGAGTTTTGGCCTTCCAGCTCATTAAAGGACAGGAAGAGCTATCCCTCCTCTAGATTTTAATCTTTTTGGACCTGAGGGATTATTGCACAAAAAGGTCGAGCGCTTGTTTTATTCGGCTCGTTAAAATTATCGAAAACTCATCCCTTCTGTATTGTTTTATACTTTTTCGGACTTAAGGGATTAGATGACGAAAAAGGAATTTTGGAGTTAACTTTATGTACCTTTTCAGACTCTCTAAAAATGAAAAGAACCGAGTTATCCTTGTCGTTAGACTCGTTAAAATTATTAAATAGCGACAAACTTGTCTTTAGACGAGAACGAGTTTCCCTATCGCTAGGCTCGTTAAAACATAGCGATGGGCTTGCCCGAAGGGCAGGTTATAGAACAAGCATATGTTATCCTCCTCAAGCTTGACAAAAATAAAGAGGTACTGGTCAGCAATGACTGGGGAAAAATTGGGAGAAAACTAAAGAAAACTTTGATGGTAGCAGGTCGCTCTTGAACATGACACTTTTCCTCCGTACCACAATCGGGTTGGGTTGTCTCATTCACCGGTCACATCACCATGGTCTCGCCATACCATCCATATTTGGGGTAATGCTACCAATCCATTGCATCAGTGTCGCCATATGTTCAAGAGAAGTCGTTCAGAAAGAGTCAACTGGGTCCCATCCACTGCCATACATTATCCTTCATCCATTCATGACCGCCACCCTGAATCATATGTCACAGATCGTTTTCACCTCCATTAAAATCATTAGCTCCGTTCCGTGTCACTGATGTGGGATTCATCAAGGCCCTCCTTTGACGGATCGCTTCTTGTCGACATCAGCTCATTATCCAAGAAGTTGATCTAGGAACAACCCCCTCAGTACTTTGAAGCTTGCATGCCTCAATGGCAAGTTTCTCACTTCCGGCGACAGGTATACATCAATGACCTTCGACCAGAAGATTTTGCGTGGTGTTCGACGCCAAGTCCTTTATTCACACCACGTGAATTGTACTACAGTACCTTGAGGGTCATTATCATTATCGGTGATTCCTCTCGCACTTGTTAACGGTTTACATCATTGACCGGTAATCAAGCGATGTCTTTCCATGTTCGACTTCAGCGCAATTCTCACATGGATCGACTTGTACTTAGAATGAAGATCGAACGAGTTTGAAGACCCCGAATCTAGTTTCATCCATCCGGGCTACGATATATATTCAGGAAAATAAAGACATTTGACATGTACATCATTGCAGCAGATGATCATCCTACTCAAAGGATGATAATTTCACCAAAATTATCAGTCTACCATCAGACGATCGTCTGTTCTATGTACAAAAATGAATTTATAAAGCTGAGCATGGGTATGCCCACCTCAGCTAGATCATGAAAGCAGTATGAATCATAATGTATTGTATTGTATCTTATTACAGGTCTCCTCCCAGCAGATGGATGAACTTCGGACCCTCCTGGATAAAGCATTTCACCCGATAAACGGCCTCATACTTTAGGGGGCAACTGTTATAGACATTTTTGTGCCTTACAGCATTGAGCATGAAATGTCCATAATCTAAAGGATCCAAAGTCCCTAAACATGTTGTTCCTACCCCTAGAGGAACAAGGCTAACTAACCACAGCAATTCACAGAAGTTCTCTGCCTGAAAACACTCAAAAACAAGCCAATTCTGGATCATGTCAACTGCTCCACTGAGCATCTACGCTGAATGTCAACTGCTCCACTGTCTACCTACGTTGAATGTCAACTCCAACAAAGGCTACCTGCGCTGAGCGTAATTGGACAAGTGGCAGGCTCATTCCTCAATGTGTCAATGCCCAGGAAGCTTCCAAAATGACACTTGCATCAAGGAATTCGACTGGTGATGAGTAAGAGGTTCCAAATCTCCAAGTGGAAGCAAGAACCTCCAAGTGGACTCAAGAACTGAAAGAGGGAGAGGACACTAGTCAGATCTCAAGCTGACTCATCCTCTCTCCAAAATAACTATATATAGATCTCTCCTCCATGGGATCCAAAGGCTAGAAATTTGTTATTGCAAAGAATTGTTGTTGGTTTGGGACTGGAAACATTGGGTGCTTAATGCTTTGAAGGGAGCTGAAGAAGGAATTCCATTCTGCTGGGAAGGAGATGTTGGATTGGAGCCCTTTGGGTTGTATCTCTTCCTGAACCTTGTTATCAATCAATAAAGCTATCTTGGTTTTCTCCTATATACTGGTGTATTTGTATGATTGCATTAGTGTATTTGATTTACTTCTAATCCTGAATCATTTATGAATATGAATATATGCCTTTGTGTTGTGTTCTTCTCTTGTTGCAAGTAGCTGTTCTCTTGTCACAGGTAGCTGTTCTCTTGTGATCTCGTGGGAATCAAGTAGCTGTTCTCTTGAGCAAGCGAGGAGGCAAGTAGCTGTGAACACCCAAAGAGAAGAGGATCTAGATCGAGGGACAAACGGAAGACAACGGTAAGTCTATCGATCTCCTCTCTTTCATATTTCATAAAGGAAGAAACTAGTGTAGCTGTATTCGTTTGTTGCTAAGGTACTGTCACACCTTAGGTGGATAGGATCGTCCTGCATAGGCATTTTTCCCCACAACAAGGAAGTGATAGGGATGGAAAACTTTGAATTTTAGCTTTGATACAGTGGATAGCTTTTGTCATTTGTGTTGTCCATTTTGAATCCTTCTTTAGTATTTGTTGAAGAACCCTGGTATCTTTAGCCTATTCTGGATAGAATTGTCGAATCTGATTGAGACACCCTAAAAATATTTGAATAGACTTGATGTCAAGAAGTTGATCAAGGAATTTCAATAATGACTGAAAGACATGAGGTTGCAACTAGATCTTTCCTTGATATATATACAATCCAAGATATTCAATCTTGGTCTGAGAAATAATGAATTTATCTGGTGAGGAGGATAATACCATACCATGCTTAAAAACAACCTGATAAAACAATTCTAAATTCTTTTTATGTTCTTGTACATCTCGACTGAAAACTAACAGGTCATCAATATATAAAATAATAAACTCAAAATCATGAAAAATATCTTCCATGTGCTTCTGGAATTCAGAAGACGCATTTTTCAGGCCAAAGGGCATAACAGTCCATTGATATTGGCCACCTAGAACGACAAAAGTTATTTTGTATCTATCTTATGGATTTATTCCTATCTACTAGAACCCACTTTTTTTTATTAGACGAGGAATGACATGTTCTAGAGTTTGAGAACCCAATGTTTCGGTCTAATGATGGACTCACTTAGTAGTCTGAAATGTTGGGACTAATATCTTAAAATATATTGACGCATCCCCTGATGATGGACTCACTTAGTAGTCTGAAACATTGGGACTAATATCTTAAAATCTATTGTCACATCCCCTGATGATGGACTCACTTAGTAGTCTGAAAAGTTGGGTTCTCAAACTCTAGAACAGGTCATTCCTCCTCTAATAAAAATTACGCTCACCTGTATGGATTCATTATTTAATAGAATCCACTTTTCAAATCAAATTTACTAAAAACATTAGCACTAGATATTTTTGCTAGAAGCATATCTTTTCTAGGAAGTGGATACCTGATAGGTTCCAATGCTCCATTCAGCACTTTGTAGTTTATCACCAACCCCTTTTTCCCTCTTTTCTACTCTGAATGTTTATTAACATAAAAGGTTAGGCAAGCCCATGAACTATTACAAAGCTCAATTAATTTTCTATCCAAGAGATATGTAATCTCTACTTGGCACAATTTTTTCTCTGTAAGACTCATATGATTTACAGAGGCCTTTTGAGCTTTGTGGGCATACCCCTTTTGCAAAGGAAGTGAAAAAAAATACTTTTCCCTGAACCAAAATACATCAAGGTGCTCAGTTGTCCATTCTGTGTTGAGCTTATGGGCAATGTATTTTAATACTTCTTGGCTGTGAGGGTAAGCATGCCTAATAATCTTTTTAACTTTTGATAAGTCTTCAATTTCTTCTTCAATAGTGTCCACTTTATCATGCTGGATCCTGATAGTGTATGTATTTGTTGCGAGAATAGATACCTTTTCATTCTGAACATTGAATGTTATCTGGTCTTTTTCAAGAATCAAAGGCATGTGCCTTTTTAAAAAATCTTGTCCAAGAAGTATGTTAGATCCAGTATCATAATTATACAGGGTTACATATACTAGTGTTGAATCAATATATAGAGGAAAATCAGGAGCAACATAAGAAATTTGCATAAGTTGGTTGCTGACAACTTTAAAGTGTACCTTTATCGATTTCCAGTAATAGGTTGGAATAGACCTATACTTGAAGCATCTTCTCATGGCTCCTGTGTCGATTTGAGCACCAATCTAGTATCTCTTATAACCTAGTACTTTAATGGCTACTGGAATGACCAATCTATCTCTTTTACTGATTCACCTCCTGTCTTTTCTGACACAAACCAAATGGTGTCTGTGTCTTATCAAAAATGGATGAAACAAATTTGGAACTGAGCTTATCTATATTTTGTAATTTATTTTGGATTTGTTCTGCTATTTAAGCCATATGTTGTGTGTCTTCTTGAAAAATTTCTTCAATATTTTTTATTTCTTCAAGAACATCATTATGAATAGGTTTTTGTTCAGGAATTATTAGGCTAGATTCTGCACCTCGCTTGGACCATTCTTCAGGATCAATTTCATCATCTAAGAGGGAATCGGCAGACTTTTTTTCTCTGATCTTATCAATCTCTTATTGGATCCTTCTTCTAGGAATAATTAGTCTAGGATCAAGTGAATCCTTTTGTTTTCTAAGACTTGTTATTTGTTGCTTTATGTTATGAAAAGAAAACATGAAATATTCATAAATATATGTACAATCATCTTCACTCTTTGTGTTGTCCGTAATTGTGATCTTATAGAAGTCATTTTCAACTTCACTATCAGAGTCGGTATTTACAAAGAAATATTCACATTCTGAATCTAATCCAGAAACTAGATCCCAGTCAATGGGATCATAAGTGGAATTGAATAATTCAATGATTTTGTTTTGAATTCCTTTATTATTTTCCTCTAGACATGTTTTTTCCCAATGGTATTTCTACCACAAATAAAACATTTAGATTCTATGGTTGGTTTTGATCCTCCTAAACACATATTGTTTCTTAGGGGATTTGTTTTCTTGATAATTCGGCCTCATAGAATTCTTAGAGAATCTATATTTTTACTTTGAACACTTCACTTTTGACATTGGGATATATGAGAACCCTTCTTGGAGGAGTTCTTAAAACACTCAAAGTGGTAAGTTTCTGAAAAGGAATTTCAGAGATCAGGACTGAAACCCAACTTCTTCTTAACATTCTTACGATTTTTATAGGTTGCACATTCATTTCTGATAACTGTAAGAATGTGTTGTTGTAAAGTAGCTAAGGACATAGTTTCAATTGATATTCCTTGAGTGGACAATGTTTGGAGAACTAGGATTTTGTAATACAATTTCTGCATGGTACAATAGTATTCATCTAACATATCTAGGGTGAACAATTTCTGACACATAAACATCTAAGCATAATGATAAAAATCACTTGGTAGAATGCCTAGAAATTCATGACATAATGTTATTAGAATTTCTTGTAGGGGATCTTCATTATCTAATATTTCAACCTATTATGTCATTTTCAAAATTTCCCACTAAAGCCTGGCATTTCTTGTTAATGCCCATGTTATTTGAATAACTACAGCTTTCCATGTAACTTTGAGTTATGCTTTTCTTTGACTAGCTCATGCATTAATATTTTATAACAAAATCAATGTTTGGTCTCTATTTAAACAATTGAAATTAATAAATAAGGTTGAAATATGGCTGATAATATCATGAAGAGACTCATCTTTGGCCACTGCAGATGACATATGACGAGCCCATTTGGAAAACAAACTACTTTGAGATTGTGAACCTATGTCAGAACCTGTAGTCCTTGGAGCTTTATGTGAGAAACTAAAAGACTCATTTCTCTTGTGTTTAGAATATTCACCAATGTTTTCTTGTCTTGTCATCTTCATTTCATAGATCTTGAACATTTATATTTTATTTTTAAGTAAATCTAGAATTTCCCTTGCTAGATTAGCTCCATTGACTAATTTCATCATATTTTCAGGATCATCAATTTCTCCAGAGATAAATTTCAAAGATAAACTTGAGGAATAATGAGAAGTTTTGAAATAAACAAACTTTGGGCCTTTATTCTCAACTTCTTCATAATTAGGAGGAGATTTTGGTCTAGGCAGATAACCTTGAAAACTAGACATAGCTTTACTGATAATTCCTAATTGTGTAATAATATCTTGTAATTGATCTTCTTGGGTATTCTACTAAGCATGAATAGTGTCATATATCTGGTGAATCATTTTCACATGCTCTTAAACTTCTAAAACATCCTTGGCCAAATGATCCAAATTATGTGCCAAACATACGGACTGGTAATTATTATAGATGAGCAACTTGATTGGCTCCTCTGGCTCTGCCTCTAGAGGTGATCTATAATGAAATAATTGTAGATTACTCTAGACGGAACCATTCTTGAATTTTGGAGTAATATTTGTTGGCTCTAGACTTCTTTCAGAAAGTATAATTTTGTTTCTAGACTTTTCTCTTGGGAGACTGTACAACTTAATCTCATATATAGGGATCATGACACAATCAAGACAGTTTGGATGTTGTCCTTGATGGGATGTAGACGATTGCTTGTTTCTAAGGTCTGATATTTTTTCTTTGAATTTTGACAATATATACATGAACTGGAAGGACGGCTATGATGACCTTGCTTACGAATGTTTTCATTAGTTGAAATATTCTTTCTAACATTTTGGGAGGAATATTTACAGATGGAGGATCACAGAGTGACTACCTTCTAGCTAGAGTATTTATGCCGTTAAACTAGATTTTTAATTTTCCATTAGGTTTGGTGACAACTTGAAATTGGTGTGATGTGTTTTCCAATTGGGGATACTTTTGGGATAAAGGTTGGTAGTCACTATTCCACTTGTCTAGTAATGTGACTTGAATGAAACCAAGCTGAATTGGAGGTGTATTATCAAGACCAACAATCACCCCTTCCTTGAGAGCTCTTTTATACAGATTCAGGTTAATGGGTGGCATAGTACTAGTTACAAATTGCATGCATATAGTAGTATGTAACTAGGAAATATGAGACTGTGGTGCATCATTAAACCCATTAAATTGGGTGAAGGCTTGTAAGAACTCATTGATGTATGGATCTGTCAACGATACTTGATATCTTGGGAGAAAGCAGGACCAAACTGGGCCATTATTTAATGGGCTTTGAAAACCACCTAATAATGCATCCTCAAAATCATTATGTCTTGTATCTAGGACACAGTTGAGGCAAGAAGTATTTAAGCCTGGCCACACTAGTGGATTTATACCAAATTGAGTCAACCCAAGATGAATATACCTGTATCCATTTTCTACTCCCCATTCAATATCATCTTTCTGAATAAGAGGAACCTGATAGTTTGACTGAGACAATGAGATTGGAACATTTACAGAAGTAAAGCGGAAAATACTTGCAACACGAAACTTAAACATAGGAAGGTTATATATTTTTTAGAATCTATATGGGAATACGTGAAGTCATTAGAATATCCATCCACTTGCTCCAATGTCTAAAACAAGACATGATATCCTCACTGTACATGATAATGGAGATCCTTTCAAATGCTATTCCAAACTGATGTTGTTGGGCGTGGGATCCCCCCAAGGCAAGTTTTGGGGCTTAAAGCCCAAGTTTTGACTAAGTCTGATGTAAAGACTCTACGATTTATGGGCGCAGAGAGCGAAGATGGTAAATGAGTCAAAGGGTTGTCTGCCCTTATTTTTGTAATATATTGTCGGTTTGAGAGATCTACCCATGGTCCGCGGACCATGGGATTGTATAAATAGAGCGAGGCTCTAAGTGAAAAGGGATAACAATTAGAGAGGAATCCATCAATGGAAGAGCTAATAAGGAAGTATTGAGTCTAAGTGTAGAGTCGTTTCTTTGGGTCGTAGGGTAGGAGAAGGCTTTGTAGTTGAGTGCAAAAAGGCCTAGTAGTCCGCAGCTGAGTGCATAGACCCCTGTAGCTGAGTGTGCAGGGCAGGTTGAGTCGGTAACCAACTGAAGCATTAATAAATATAAGTTTTACAATATTTCTGTGCATCTTTTCCTATTTTATGCATTGAAGTATATTGGGTATGAATTGCAAGTTTACTATTTATTTGTTGCGCAAACTTATATGAATGTGCTAAATAAGTGAATATAATATAAGGTATCTGTTTACGCTAAGATAGCTAAACTGTTATAAGAAGATAAGTAAGATTCGTGGTGTAATAGCGTAGAGCACTGCTCTAGAAGTGTGAAAGCCCCACAACCCCTGGTTAGGGCTGCGTGAAGATGAATATAGCAAGGCCGCGAAGGCCCCGTAGGCCAGGAAGGTGTGAAAAGTAACCTGTGTGAAAATATTCACAGTTGGACTAAATCAACCCCTCAGACATCTCAAGGGTATGGAAACCTAGTTCCAGTATCCCCCCCATACTGCTTCGGGTGATACCTCAGTCCGCGCTCCACAAACTGTTGCCAAAAGGGCTAGTAGTACAAGGATTTGTTTGCCTAATTAACTTTGAACCTAGGTCAGGCCCCAACAAGCCAACATATGGTTCCATTGTCAGGATCGGAATCTGCATAGAGATGTCTGATGTCATATCAATGGAATCCAACTAAGAAAGAAATTGAAGGTTGGTTGGACAGAATAATTCATGAGCTCATGACACAGGAGAACAGGAATCCGTGACTATCAAAACAAGAGTGGTTAGACTACTACATGTACACAGAGATCCACGAAATTTTCTTCACATCTTTCCCTACTGAGTTGTACGAGTGGGTCGCGAAGCTAGAAGATAGCCAAGGAAGGTGCAAACTCGACATTCCTTGTGTGGACCCCAGAGTTGGTGCACAGATTGGAAGCATCGGAGGATAAGATTGCGTGCGTTGTTGATCACTGGCTCGATCGGATTATAGGAGGATTCATTACTAAGTTCCCAGTAGACACTACAGTAAGCTACAGTGAGATCGAGCGACGCTTTCTCAGAGGACCATGAGGTAAGTACGTTAAGTCTCTGAACACTTGGATTAAAATGCTACTGTGTGAAAAGTGGATATCTGAATACATTGATGTTTGGGGCTACGCGAAGTGGGAGAATTTACAGAAACGAAGGTAGTGCAGAACTAGAAACTAGCCCCTTGATTTCACCTCCGTGAGGGGACGAGGAAGAGCTCACGAAGGTCTCACCAATAAGTGCGATAAATTTGATAAGGAAAAGGATTCCACACATATCACCCCCACCCCACCACCACTAGCTTCACTGCCTTCACCCCCATCTTTGCCCGTACCACCTCCGCCACCCCCGCGAGTCAATATAGCCAGTGCGATAAAGTTGTCGGTGTTCAAGGGAGTGGGAGATGAAGATCCAAACCAGTTTTGGTTCATGACAAAGGTTGTATGGGAAGCACAGGAGTTACAGATGATAACATAAAGAAAGCAACGTTGGTCAACACTCTGCAGGATCGCGCGTTGACCTGGGATATCAAGCATTCTAATGACAATCCGAATGCGGGGATCGCGGATATCCAAATTGTGTTGAACAGAGAATTTAGCAAGTCGAAGTCAGAGGTGCAGTCGATCATTGGATTCAAAGAGATCACAATGCTACTAGGCAAGACCCCTTGGGAATTGGATCAGAGACTGAAGTGCACAATTCGTGAAGCTAATATGAATTTGATGAATGGACAGCACCGCGATGGTTTGTAGCATTGCTAATGCTGCATTTGAGGAATGCATTGTCGCAACAGAGGTTAAAAACTCAGGAAGAGGCCTTAGAGATCACGATGAGGCTGCATGAGACCTTGATACAGGATCCTAAATTGGGAGTTCACTAGATCCACACGCAGTTGAAAAACTTATGCCTTGAGATGTAGAGTCTGAAACAGGACAAGACAGCTCGCCTAGAAGTGCGCAAATAGGTATGGTGTGTTAAATGTAAGGGTCAGGGTCATGAAAAGGACCACTACCCAGTGTTCGCGAATTACCTCGCAGGAGGAGGACCGATGTCGTTAAGACCAGAGGCACAAGCAGGACCTAGCATGGTGCCTGCTTTGTGGTGCGCAATTTGTTAAATAGGAGGAAAGCATGCTACGGACAACTGCCATTTGTTGCAGAAGTACATGTAGAATTCACAACAGTTGTTCTGTAATTTCTGTAGATTAGTGGGACATGATGAGTGTACCTGTAGAAGCTATGAGCTGATGATGGATAGGACTCCCACCTACAGGGTTCAGGCCAAAATGCGGCCCCTTGACCAGAATGCAGGAGTGGCGTGAACTAGATTTTAGGGGCGCGGACGAGGCCAAGGTGGAGGAGGACCTGGAAGAGGTCGCGGATAGCTAATATGCTACAGTTGTGGGGGCCTAGGACATTATGCCCATGATTGTATGAATCCAACGCGTCCATCAGGTCTGTATTGTACCTTGTTTGATCATGAGATGGAGGATTGTCCCACACTGATAGCTAGGCTACGCAACAAGGGAGCACTCCAACCTCCCCCAACTTAGAACCTCCAAATGATGAGGTCTGAGCTGTGTGGGGAAGACCCCAATGTGAACATTGTGATCCAAAGTGGAATTATGATAGGAGATGATAAAGGAAAACAACCTGAGGATAGTACTTAGGTTCGCAAGGCTCTGACAAAAGAACCAGTGTTTGATTTGGAGCGCGCTAAGGAAACCTTAATGGAAGCTAGGAAGAGCTTTTTTGATGCCTCCACTTCAGGAAGCAAAGATAGACTGGAGCCAGAAATGGAACCATCAATGCTCACGACGTTCCTAGAAACATGCATGAAGATATTGTGTGATAGTAAAGTTGTAAAGGGATTGCGGGAACTCATTAATAGATGCACTAGGACCGCGCCAGGGGAACCACGCATCATCCAAAAGATTGGAAAGCATGTGATGAGGATAGGAAGAGAAATGAGGTTGACCGCGCAGATTGGAGAATATGAGATGGACGAAGTAATTATGGACCTAGGGTAGGACATGAATGTTCTGCCGAAGTAGACATGGGAGTGCATGGGAAGGCCTATGCTGCAATGGTCTCCTATCCAGCTGCGAATGGCGAACCAGCAAAAGATCATACCTATGGGGATATTGCAGGGAATCACTGTGGATATTGAAGGGAAAAGCGCACTAGCAAAGTTTGAAGTGATAGAAATTGTTGATGACAACAATCCCTACCCTGCGCTATTAGGAATCGATTTGGCCACTGACATGAACGTGGTAATAAATCTGAAGAAGCGCAATATGATTTTTGAGAAAAAGTCTCTACGCGTAGTCGTACCTTTGGACCCTACTGAGGGATCACGCTACACTGAGCCAGTGCACAACTATGAAAGCAACGATGACTTAGACTGTATCTACAAGATAACCGCTCGAGAGAAAGACTGGGTAAATCCCACCACGAATGGACGAATCTCATGGGAGCACGAAAGCTCCTGTACATCGGATTCTGATGAGGAAATAGAGCAATGCAAGAATTGGTTACACGAGGTAACCACGATGAAATGCAACATGATGACAAGATCATTGCACTGCATATCGACAGAAGTAAGGGATTTGCCTACTTATGATGGGTTAAGTGAGGTAGGTGATTTCTTGAACAGATTTTAAATAGAGGTGTCGGAACAACAACGTTTCGAGGCTTTTAAATGGGTACTATGTGCTACGCTCGCGAGGTGGTGGGGTACGCACCAAGGAAGCTTTGACGACTGGCTCAAATGTAGGAGAATGATGCACATGCATTTTGGGAAGCCTCAGATGTGACTAACAGACAAGAATGATGGATGAGATTATTCGTGCCTACATTTGTCCAGGTGGGTATAGGCATATGGTAAACAACCTCCACGGATGCACATGGACTTCTCATTCGGGAACACAGTCAATAAGCAGGTGTTGGTGAGGCAATTGCGTGAATGGTCCCTCTAGTTGGGATGATAAAGTGTGGAAAGAAAGAGTGCACAGAAGCCTTTAAAAAAGTGTGCAAAGCACTAAATAGGGTATATAATGCGCAGCGGAGTGATTGGGACCTACGCGTACTGATAGTTCTGTGGGATTATAGGACAACGTGCAAGAAACTGATTGGACAAGCGCCTTCTAGGTTGGCCTATGGAGCAAACATTATAGTCCCAATAGAGTATAATATGCCTAGTTCGCGCATAGCAACGCCGGTAGATATGATAGTTCGCAGAGCCTTGTAAGAATGGATAGCGCAAATAAACGAAGAAGAATGCTTGAAATTCGACAAGGTGATCTTAGGCTCCAAGAACTCATGAAAGAAAGAGTGCGGTTAAGGGAGAAAAGCGCTCTGGTGGAAGTGGAAGTCAAGAATCTTGAGGAGGAAATAAAGAAGGATTTTCTCGATAATAAAGTCGGGGTGATAAGACAAGGTGCGCACGACTACGGTGACAAATTTGGGGACTACCACCAAGATTTGATCATATTGATGCCTTGGATTGGATTGTAGATTACTAAGGGGATCACTCCTGGTGGCATGATGCATATGGTAAAGTGTGCGACGCAGACAGTAAATAGAAAAGGAGGATTTTTTTCGAGAAAAGTGATGGATGACTGGTTGAAACCCTATACGGGTGGTGCAACCACTTGACTAGCTGTGGGAAGTATAGTCTTTGCGCTCCAGGTAGTTGAAAGGAGGTGTAGGACTATAAACTACTCTACCTGAGAGTTGTGTGATGTCGGGGTTGTGCACAGGAGAAAAGTGTCGCAAGGTCCACGACCGTGCAAGGGTGGCTATGCTACCACGCGGGTTGGCTGGAAAGTGACCGTTGTAGTCATTATTCACGATGTGATGCTTGACTTGAGATCGAATGGAACGGGAAGTAGCAATTTAAGATGAGCTTTATGGGTAAGATTTGGGAAAATCTTCCACCAAGGGAGCATTAATGGACTGGATTTTGGGAGAACAGTCGAATTCAAATTCAAAAGGCGCTATAAATTGCAAAGGGTTTCCCAACAAACAACACTTGGTCATTTGCGAATTGAGCTGTCGAGTGCCCCGAGTATTCCGAATCGAGAACTGTTTGTCCTGTGGAGAGCGTTGTTTGAGCACCTAATTGAATGGTTGAGAGATTTCTAGACAAACAAGATGGCAGCATCTAAAGAAGCTAGGGAAATCGCAGAAATGACCGCCAAAGAAGCCGCATAGGCCATGACCATAGAATATTCCCTTGAGAGCATCGGGATTGTTGTAGAAATCCCTAAACCACCATGTACACAGAGACCAAATAAAGATAAATAGTGCATGATTCCCATGCGTGTTTCCCCTCGAAACCTGCTACAAACCAAATTAACAATGGAGGAAAAAGGAAAAGTGGTTAACCTAGAAACCGATGAGGAGGAGGAAGACCTTGAGGATATCATAATTGAAGAGGACGAGGACGAAGGAATGGAGGAAGAAACCGAGGGAACAGTCCCTCTAACCAAGACGCCCACATATGTCCCTCCATAGAAATGGAAGGCAAAGGTGTTCAAGGACCTCAATGAGAACAAGAGCTCTCTGCAGACCCCGCTCCTCCCAGACGATATCATTTTTGAAGGAACGCACTTAGGAAGGGTGTCGAGCTTAAAATTCGAAGACTAGGATCTCGCTAACTACAAGAAATTCCCTCACTTGGTGACTGCATGCGTCATGAAGCCAAAGAAACACACTGCAATAGGAGTCATAGAGTTGGAGCCGCGCAAGTGGTTAAGCGGAGTCGAAAAGGTAGGGTTGTTGAACCTACTCTGGGTTTCGCATTACCATCGTGCCCTAGTGACTATCTTCGTCATCAGGCAGTTGCTCTTCCTAGTGCATGGTGGGTGTTTGTGGCTGGAGGAGCCCATCCCCATCACGACCATCTAATCCATCGAATTACCTAATTCCTGTGTAAAGGAGAAGACCCAGCAGACATTTCAGAGGGGAAGAGCAGTGATTTGGCTGTCGCGGAGGCCATGAAAAAGAAATACAAGCTGGAGAAGAAAAAGAGGGGCTACGCAATCTCCAGTATCAACAACAAGGCAGTCATAGTTGCGACTCAGATACTGGTGGGTAAGGTCATGCGGAAGTGTCGCGTGGATGAGGTGCCCGCACCAGTGATTGCACTTGTTGAACAGTGTGCAGAAGGGGTCCAGTTTAACTAGTCCAAATTCTTATGCAAGGAGTTCCTGGAGAATTGTCGCGAGGCACATGAACAAGGGAAAACCTTCCACTATGCATGGCTTCTATTGTCCATAGTGCTGGTGGCTGGGGAATTGCCTAAGGGCAACTAGTTCCACACAATTGCAAGGGATCTCCTGGAGGCCGCAAAGTACGCTTCACTGTGGGCCACTAAAGACACGCACCAGATCCGAGACAGTAAATTATTTTGGGTGTTCATGGAGATGAACATCTGAATGGTGATTAATTGCAAGCCACGGTTATCACCCACTGTCTACAACAACCTACAATGTTTTTCCAAGTTTAAAGCGAACTTTCATCACATATACCTCAGGGAGCGCAAGGACCCTACAAAGAAGTGGAATGAACTAACCTATATAGCCACAGATGATATGATCTTCGACGTACTTAAGATGTGGCCGCTGGAATGGCACGCTCTAGACATCTCTATGGTGGAAAAGTATGCTACTCAGAAAAAGAAGGAGGAGGAAAAATTTCACATGGCATAGTTGGCAGAAAAGAGAAGAAAATAAGAAGCAACAACAAAAGCATAGGAGGTGCGGGACATTGTGCAGATAGCAGAAGTATAGCAGAAGGTCGCAGTAGAAGCGTAGAAGGTAGCAGAAACAGAGAGCGAGGGCCAAAAGTCACCTTCACCTGATCAGGAGCAAGAGATGGAAACAGAGGTAGAGGAGGGTGGCGTAGACCCACAGACAGTGTCAACACAATTGAAGCACCAGTGCCCGAGAGAGAAGATGGGGTCGTGCAAGAAGGTAAAAGTATCTAAGCTGTCTATCAACCCGATCACTCTTACTAAGGGGGATCTGCACGATATAGGAGAGACGGTGTGTGACATCACCACAGAGACCCTCCAGAAATTTGCGAAGGAGAATCAGATTGTGTTGGGGGCCCTCTAAGCATAGATTCAAGAGTTGCAAGTGTGCACTCCTCAGGCTAGTACTCTCTTGACTAGCCTCGCAATAGGAATAGCCACAGCTGAGGAAATATTGCGCACTCGTATGACCAACACAATAGTGCCTGCCGGAAGGGGCATTGGTTACAACAAATGAAGCTGACAGGCATACGGTCAGTACATTGAAAGGAATAGGAATCAACATGGCTACGCTCCCTCGAGAGACGCTCTATGTTCTACAGGATGGGATTACTGCAGAACTACGGGCTAGGGAGAGTCGCGCAATGTAGGTGTTGAGTGAATAGAGGATCAACATGGAGCAGTTGAGCTTGCAGCACAACGAGGTCATGTCTCAGAACTGGCAATGGTACAGGTAATTGAAGAAGCCTGCCAGATGGTCCCTGAGCTAGCCATCCCAGTAGAAGCACCAGCAAAGGCGCGCATCCAAAGATTAGCAGCAGGGGTGCGCGAGGCACGAGAATAAATGGCCAAGGTTCAGCTAGAGATGAACCTTTAGATAGCAAAACTGCGATTGAAGGCACAACCTATAACTCCTCCAAAGGTAAGGGAACAGCGCGCCAATGCCATTACATTTGGGATGGAGGAGATCAGTAGTGCAGTGAGGGACTTCACCAAAATGTTGGAAGAATCATTTGAGGTCCTCACCAATCTGCAGGAGGACCTGAACATACAACACTTAGAAACAAAGGCACATGAGCTACAGCAGCAGTAATACAACGTCAAAGGGACCACACAGATAGTGGCCCTTGTACGGAGGCTCGCACGAATGCAACAGGCCAAAGCTCTTAAGGAGCAAGTAGATGCAGCATGACATAAAGAAGTGGTTTTGAAGTTGTCTGTTCATCCTTGGATTGACGAGGCCTTCATGATCACCGCAACAATTGAAGGCAAGATCGTGCAGATGCAGGGGATGTAGGAACAGATACAGGGGAGGATTTCTGACACTGCAGTCTCAGAACAAAGCATATAGGAGATACAGTAGGCAGTCGCTCAGTGCGCTGCCAACCTTGCAGTAATCCGAGCAGAGTTGGGAGGTCTCCGCACGAAGATCTATGCACTAAAAGAGTGACTCAAGGGCAAGTCACAATGTTTGTGTTGGGAGCCTGTTGGGCGTGGGATCCCTCCAAGGCAAGTTTTGGGGCTTAAAGCCTAAGTTTTGACTAAGTCTAATGTAAAGACTCCGCGATTTATGGGCACACTACTGGCCCTTTTGGCATCAACCCGCAGAGCACAGACTGAAGTCTCACCCGAAGCAGTATGGGGGGATGCTGGAACCAAGTTTCCGCACCCTGAGATGGTCGTGAGGTCACTTAGTTCTAGGGCTCTGTCTACCTAACCCCTTATTCCTTCCTTCGATATCTTTGCGAAAGGGTACAGCTGACCTTCGCACAGCCCTAACCTTCATTTTAGATATTTTCGCGCTGCTAAAGCAGCGTATTGCACAGATTTTCCATTTATCTTAAGACCCTTACTTATCTTATTAGATACTCACAGTTAACACTATGTAAAGAGATATTCGTAATTGCATTCAGTTATCCAACATAGTTATATACGTTCGCACATCACATAAGTATTATACAGGAAATTCATACATAAAATGACAAGATGCATCAACCAAAACAAAGACACAGAAATTGCAAAATACTTCTCTTTATTGATATCTTCCAAGTGATTACAGACTCTATCCACCCTGCGCACACAGCTGCAGGGGTCCACGCACTCAGCTGCAGACTTCTACCCTAGGCCTCTGTGCACTCAGCTGCCAAGCCTCTACCTACGCTACAACCCAAAACCTAGACTTCTTACTTCAAAGCTACAACTCTCTTACATGATCTATCTATTGATGTCTCTAAAACTACTTAGAGCTTAGCTCTTTTTATACAATCCCATGGTCCACAAACCATGGGTAGATCTCTTACAGTTGAATTTTACTTTAGAAAACTAAGGGCAGACAACCCTTTATGACTTATGACACCTTCGTGCTCCGTGACCAAAAAATGTGGAGTCTTTCCAATTTTATTGCAAAATTTGACCAAAACATGGGCTTTTAGCCCCAAAACTATCCTTGGGGGATCCCACTCCCAACAAGCCCCCAACATAAACATCATGACTCACCCTCGAGTCACTCGATAGGCACGAAGATTTTTGCATGAATCCCTTCCAGCTTGACTTGTATGACTGCAACCTCAGCCGTGCACTGTGTGGCCGCCTGCTTCGCATCTTCCACTGTCTACTCGGTCACTGCTCCTGCATTCTTGGCCTGAAGCTTTTGTTGTGTCACTTGCAGAGTCACAAGCTTACCTTCGATAGATCTTGTCACTATGTAAGCCTCATCTATCCGTGGCTTTATTCTTGCCTTCAGCACTACTTCCTTGTGCAGCACTGTGTCCACCTATTCCTTCAGCTGCTTGGCCTCCTGTAGCTTGGCTAGTCTTTGTGTCAATGCAACGGTTCACGTTGTGCCCTTAACCTCATCATAGCACTATTGTAGCTCGTGCACTTCTGTCTCTAGCCACTGTACATTGGGGTCCTCCTGCAAGCTGGTCAGGACCTCAAATGACTGCTCAAAGAATTGCATGCATTCTTCTACTGCACTATCCACCGCCGCTACTACTTCTGTGAAAACGGTCTCCCACTACTCCTTCACTTTTGGTGGAGTTGAAGGCTGGGCCTTCAACTGTAACTCCGTAGTTTGCAATTTCAATTCCAACTAAACCCGTGCCATCTCAGTACGAGTGTCACACACCCCTGTGGCCAGCTTGCGGATGCGTACCTCGACTGGCTCCTCCTCCGGAATGGCCAACTTTGGGACCATTCGGCATGCTTCCTCGATGACCTGCATAATGTGCTTTCTATGATTGGTCACCTCATTCTTAGCATTGATGGCAGCATTTCTTTGTAGGCCATCTACTCATTGTTGATCCTTTGTTCACTGATAACCTAGAGGGCGTGGTGCTCACGGGCCCTCAGCTCTGCAATCACTCCATCTTGCAAGAGGTGGAGCACTTCATGTGGTAGCACTACCAGGTTCAACCCTAATCACTTTAAGGCACTGACACTGGGGCTGTCAGCCTCATTCTCTATGGACAGTGCTCCATCAGGCAGCACTATCACACTGGAGGCCTTCATGCATAGCATATCAGCAGCCTCTAAAGTGCCAATAGCTAGGCTGGTAGACACCATGCCAACCTATGACCCGTGGATCTATAGCTCCTATAACCCTGTCTGAATAGCCCCTAAGATGATCTGTTGTTGCTACTCAAATTGTTGCAGGGCCTCCATGGTGACATCCCTCACTGTGTCACCAATATCATGCAAATCACCCTCTGTTACTGTGATGGGGTCCAGTGAGGTCTTGGTCACCTTGGATTTCTTCCTAGACCCTCCCTTCTCCAGCTCTCTTGGGCATTTAATGTGGGTAGACGTCTCTTGAGGGTTTGTGTTGTGTTGTTCTATATCCTCCTTTGTCTTAGGTGAAGGTGACCCCGTGCCTTTGTCAAAGCACTGCCCTATCCCACCTGTCTGCTTCCCTATCTATTGCGCAGCCTCGCACTCCACCTGGGCCTTATCAGCAGCGTCCTTTTTCCTCCTTTCGGCCAGCTGTGCCATCTTAAGCTTGGCCTCCTCCTTCTTCTTCTGTGTGGCAGACTTGCTCCCGCCCACTACCAAGTTTGTGGTAGTGCACCACTCTGTCAGCCATTGATCAAGCACTACATCAATGGCATCGTCCATTGCCAGATAAGGCAAGTCATACCATTTCTATGTAGGGTCCTTCCACGCCCTTATGGATACTCGATGGAGTTCTAATTTAAATTCTTCGTAGCTCTGCAGGTTGGCATACACCGTAGGCGACAATCACTATTTGTGATTGATGGCCATTCGGATGTTCATCTCCACCAAGATCCAAAATATCTTGTTGTTCCTGACTCACTATAAGTCCTTGGTCGCCCACAGCGAAGCGTACTTTGCTTCTTCTGGTAGTCTGGTGCGACTGAAGGGAACTGGCTATCCTCTGGCAAATCCCACACTACCAGCATAATTGATAGCAAGAGCCACGCATAATGGAATGTCTCGCTGAGCTCTTGCACTTCACGGCTATTCGCCAGGAACTCTCTGCGAAGGTAGTCTGACCAGTTGAACTGAACTCCTTCAACGCACTGTGCTACTAGCACGACGACAAGCACTCGCACCTCATCAGTGCGACACTTCCTCATCACCTTCCCCACTAAGATTTGTGTGGCTACCTTCACGGCGGGGTCACAGATGCTGGATATAGAGTATCTATGCAGCTTCTTCACCAATTTAAATTTTTCCTTCATAGACTCCACGAGAGCCTGTTTGCCACCTTTTCTGCCAAATATCATGGCTGGATTCTCACCTGTATATGAAAATTGTGTTATCCTATGAATCAGCCTATCTGTGATGGGTATTGGCCCCTCCAGCCACAGACACCCATCATGCACCAAGTAGCTGCTTGATGACCAAAACTGTCATAGGGGTGTAGTTGTAGTGCGGCACCCAAAACAGGTTGAGAAACCCTGCCTTGTCTACTCCTCGAAGCCACCTCCGTGGATCCAATGCGGTCATTCTAGAGTTCATATTAATGATATGATACATCAACTACTCGGTCGCCAGGTGTGCGAACTTCTCGTGATCGGTCAAGTCCCAGTCTTCAATTTTTAGCAGTGGCACTCATGCCATGCGTGTCCGTCAAAAACAATTTCGTCCGATAGCAGAGGGATTTGTAGGGGAGTCTTACTCTCATCAATGTCCTTTGGTACCTTGGTCTTGGGCTTGCGTGGAGGGACATACTTCGGCAACCAAGTAATAGGGTCCACACCCTGGGTTTCAACTTCCTCTACTTTGACTCCCACATCCTCATCTTCCATCGAGATGTCTTCAATGTCTTCCTCCTCCGACTCCAAATTTATATCTTTCCCCTTCTCTTGTGTTATGGGTTTTTTTGGGTTTCTCCTTGGTGATGTGATTACTGGTATGGCAGGCTGCTTGCCCTTCTTGTCCTTCACGGCCTCTTTGGTTGGGGTCGGCTTTGGTCTCAGCATTCTCGGTGATTTAGGGACTTCAGGGAGCACCTCGGTGACCTTTGGAGCAGCTACTTCTACCTCCATCTCAACTTTTGGCACTGATTCTTCTCCTTTGGTATCTACAACTTTTGTGGGCACCGACTTCATTTTCTATAAGAACTCTTATGTATCCTTTGACAATGTCTCAAATACTTTACTAGCTATCAAAAGCTTGTAGTGTTCATGATTCATGTGCGCCTGAGAGCTCAACAACTCAATTCTAAAAATACCAAGTGTTCTTCGCTGGACAGTCACTTGTAATTTATAGGGCATTTTGAATTCAAATCCGACCGTTCCCCCCAAATTCGATCCATTAATGCCAGATTGGAGGCATACTTTCAAGGATTTGATCCATGAATTTCATCTTAAATGTTGGTCGCCCGCTCCATTTGGCCACATTTCAACCGTCAAATCATGAACAGTGACTTTGATAGTCACTTTTCGGCTGACCTGCGTGATTTCTCCCTAGGTAGTGTAGCTCCCTTCGCGTTGTCGTGAACCCTATGACACTTCCTTGCTCCGCACAATCCTCCAATTGTGCAGCTCCCCAACCCAGGAAGTGTAGTTTATAGCCCCGCGCCTCCTTTCAGCTACCTAGAGCACTAAGACTGTGCTACCTTCATCTAGTCACATGGCTGGACCACCGGTGTATGGCTTCAATCGACTGTCATTCACCTTTCGTGGGAAGGGATCTCCATTCAATTTGACCAGCTGTACCACTCCTCCGTTGGTAATCTCCTTAATGACATAGGGCCCTAACCAGTGCATCCTGAACTTCCCTAGAAATTTATCAAACTTACTATCATATAACAAAACCAGGTAATTTACCTTAAAGTTGTGCACCTTAATGTGTCAATCATGCCAAGATTTTTCATGCTGCTTTTGGACCTGTTGGTGAAATCTTGCTAGAAATCTCTCTTCCTCAAGCTCATCCAGCTGTGATGGTATTTTCTCCAGGGCTCCACTATCTGTCATATCTATGAGTGCCGCTATGCGTAGGCTAGGAACAATATATTCCGTAGGCATTACCGCTTCAGCACCATAGACAAGCCTAAAGGGAGTTTGTCCAGTCAACTTCTTGCATGTCGTTCAATAAGCACATAGTATTGCAGGTATGCGCAGGTCCCAATCACTTAACTAAGCATTGCAAACCTTGGTCAGTGTATTCTCCAACACTTTATTGAATGCTTCCACTGTCTCATTAGCCTACAGGTGATAAGGCATTCTCTTCTGGTGATATACATGAAATTCCCCCGTTAGCATGTTGATCATCTCATTCAGAAAGTGCGTACCGTGATCACTCATCAAGATCTTTGGATATCCAAATCGTGTCAGTACATGTTCAAAGAGGAACTTCATAACAATCACACTTGTGCAACCATTCATAGGTTGTGCCTCCGCCCAATGAGTCAAATACTCCTTCGCAATGATAATGTACCTTGATCCCATCTTTCCTTAGGGCTGAATGGGTCCCACAAAATCTATCACCCATTTCTCAAATGGTTGCAATGTCATATGTGGACTCAAAGGCATCTCATCCCTCCGCGATGGCCTGCCAGTCCTTTGACACACATCACATGCCTTGCAATACACTTTTGAGTCCTGATGGATAGTTGGCCACCACAAACCTGTGCATAGAATCTTCTGTGCGGTCGCCCTCCCTACATAATGTCCTCCTGCAGCACCCCCATGAGTGTCTTTGAGGATGCTTCTTCTTTCAAACTCAACTACATATCATCGCAATATCTCGTCACACCCCATTTTGTATAAATTCCCAACAATGACAGAGAAATCTGTCACGCGCACCACTAATTCCTTCTTCTGTTGAACAGTGTATCTTTCCGGGGTAGTTCTTGTTGTTAGGAAGTGTATTATATCCTCAAAATGATCATCCATGATGTGCACTTCAAATGGTTGTGTGTCAAGTATTCCCTCCTCCAAATTAGTGGGCTCTTGCCCTATTTCAATGCACGACAGATGGTCTGGTCCCACGTTTAGTCATCCAGGCTTCACAATAACTTCAAAATCATACTCCTGGAACAATAAGAGCCACCTACAGATTCTCCCCCCCAACACAAGCTTATTGACCAGGTACTTCAGCACGAAGTGATCTGTATACATCCTAAAATGGCATCCCAACAAGTAGTGTCTAAACTTCTAGAGTGCATATACCATAGCTAACCCTTCGCGCTCGGTGGTGGAATAGTTCTTCTCCACCTTGGATAACCTTCTGCTTGTAAATGTTATAGGATGGTCCAAGTCTTCTCCACCAACTTTTGTTAGTACTTCTCCCAACACTATACACAACACATCGACATGTACATGAAACTCCTTCTTCCAATCCAGGAAGACTAGGATCGGCATAGTGACCATGTTTTCTTTCAATACATCCAAGCTCTTCTTACAATATTCGTTCCAGCAGAATGTGACATCCTTCTTCAACAATTTCTCCATAGGCACAGTGATTTGGGCATAGACTTTGATAAACTTTCTGTAGTATCTCATATGTCCTAGGATAGTGCGCAGCTGTTTCACACTCCTTGGCGCCTCCAAGTTCAGTATCACCACGATCTTCATGGGGTCTACCATTAGTCCCTATCTGCAAACCACATGACCCAGCAGGTCCCAAAAGGAACACAAAACAAGCACTTCTTTACATTGAGCGTGATCTGGTATCTTCGACAGGTATCCAGCGTCAGGCGTAAGCTTGCTACTTGGCGTTTCACCAGTCCAAACACAGTCCAATCATCGAAGTATACTTCCATGAACTTATGAATAAACTCTTTGAACACAACAATGGCTACGCACAAGAAAATTGTAGGCGCATTCTTCAACCCAAACGGCATTACAGTGTACTGGAAACAACCCCACTCAGTCGCAAAGTTTGTCTTGCTCCTATCCTCCAGCGCAATTTTGATCTGGTAGTACCCCGAGAACCCATCAGTGAAGGAATATGCTTTCTAGCCACCTACATTGTCCAACACTTCATCAGTGAATGAAGTTGGGAAAGGATCATGTATGCAGACATCATTCAACTTTCTTAGATCCACGCATATCCTTATTTCATCCTTCTATTTCTTCTCCTGTACTACCATTGGGCTTACCCAGTCAGATTCTTCCATAGGCTCAATGATTCCTGTCACTAGCATTTTTTCTATCTCTAAGCGGACCTTTTCCTTATACTTTGGATTAAGACGGTAAGGCCTTTTCTTAACCAGCTTCGCATCGGGCTTCAACGTGATCTTCATAACACCTAGATCCCTGATTATCCCTTTTAGATCTGTAAACTTGGTAGGGAATAAATCCTGGTATTTGTGGAGCAATTTAGCGACCTTATCCACCGTCATGTCATCCCAGTAATCTCCAATCTTCATGAATTTGGGCTTTTCCTCTGTACCAATGTTTACTTGTTTTGTCTTCAGCAACGAGTTATATCAGGATTCTTAACCTGCAGACCTTCAACCTCGCGGTGACCCTCTTTTTCTGAGGTGTTAATCTTCCGTAGATCCTCATCCTCTTCTTCAGCAGTTACATTATATTATTCTAGCGCGTGACTCAGCTGAGTAGCCCACTCAGGCTGAATCAGGTCTAAAGGATCCTGCGGTATCCTAAAGATTGTTGCTTTCACCTCTTCTAGCGCCTCATCAATACAGTCAAACCCATCTTCAAAACTGAATTTCATTATGAAACCTTTGCGCAGAATATCCCATTATCCTATCCCATGGAAAATCTCTATTTCTACATACCATTTCATCAGGATGACATCCAAGGTATGACAAAACAAGTGCACCCATTCAGACTGGGGCTTCTCTCCATAAGCCTAAGCCCATTTGGCCAAGTGTGTGCATGGATAATCCTGCCCATCATATTTGTGTGTCATTGGCATCTTCGGCTTCCCAAAGTGATTTCTCATCATTCTCCTACATTTTCGCCAATCATCAAAGCTTCCCTTGTGCGTACCCCACCACCTTGCAGGCATAGCGTGCAGTGCCTAGTCCAATGCCTGGAAGCGCTTCTTTTCTAGTACCTCCCTCTCAAATGCATCCAAAAAAATATCTACACCATTCAGGCCATCATAAGTAGGCAGATTTCTTACCTCTGATGACACACAGCACAGCAACCGGGTCATCATGTTGCAGTTCAGTGTAGTCACCTCATGTAGCCAATTCTGCCAGCGCTCTAGTTCTTCATTAGAGTTTAAGGTGCAAGAACTCTCGTGATCCCATGTAATTCGTCCATCTGTGGTGGGATTCACCCAATCTTGGTCTCGTGCTATTATCTTATAGATACAATCCAGAAAATCATCACTCTCATAATCGTGGACTGGTTCAGTACAGCGCAATCCCTTAGTAGGATCTAGGGGTACTATTATGTGGAGCGATTTCTTCTCAAATATCATCTTTCGCTTCTTTAGGTTGATTACCCCATTCATATCAGTAGCCCAATCAATTCCAAGTAGCGCAAGATAAGGGTTGTTGTCATCCACAATTTCTATTACTTTAAAGTCATCGAGGGTGCTCGCACCTTCAATATCTAAAGTCACCCTGTGCAGTCATCCCATGGGGATGGCCTTCTGTTGATTCACCATCCTTAGCTGAATCAAAGACCATTGTAGCATAGGTCTCCCCATCTGTTCTCAAGTCTATTTTGGTAGGACATTCGCATCTGAACCTAGGTCCAAGATAACCTGATCCATCTCATACTCTCCTATCTGTGCGTTCAGTCTCATCTCCTGTCCCGTTCTTATTTTATGCTTGCCAATCTTTCGCACTACATGCGGCTCACCTAAAGCATTTTTGGTGCATCTGTTTATGAGCTCTTGCAACCCCTTCGCAGCCTTACTATAGCACAATAACTTCATATAGGTCTCTAGGAAATTTGTAAGCATAGAAGGGTCCATCTCATGATCAAGCTTATCCTTGCTCCCTGAGGTGGAGGCCTCAGTGAAGCTCTTCTTCGCTTCCATGAAGGTTTCACGTGCGCACTCCAAATCGAACTTAGCCTCCTTTGCTAGAGCTTTGTGCACCCATGCATTGTCTTCAGGTTGTTTCCCCTTGTCATCTCCTATTGCGATTCCACTTCGGAGCACTATACTTACGTTTGGATCCTCTTTGCGCAGCTCAAACCTCATCATCTGCAGGTTCTGAGTTGGCAGAGGTGGTAGTGCCCCTTTGTCATGTATCCTAGCTATCAGCGTAGGACAGTCTTCTGTTTCATGATCAAATAGAGTGCAATACTTGCACGATGGGCATGTAGGGTTAGTGTAATCACGAGCATAATGTCTTGGTCCTCCGTAATTTTAGCAGATCAACTGTCCCTGACCTCTGTCAGGTCCTCCTCTGCCTTGGCCTCATCTGCACCCCTGAAATCCTATCTGCACCATCCCCATGCTCTGGTTAGGGGGTTGTGTTTCTACCTGAACCCTATAGGCAGGAGTTCTATCCATCATCAATTCATAACTCCTGCAATTACGTCCATCATGCCCTACTGACCTACAAAATTTGCAGAACAGTTGTTGCGGTGTCTGTACAAACTTCTGCAACAAATGACAGTTATCTATGGCATTTTTCTTGCTACTTGACATATAGCACACCAAAATGCAGGCCCCGCGCTCGGTCCTGCTTGAGCTTCTGGCCTTAAAGGCATTGGTCCTCCTACTCCAATATAGTTCGCAAAGACCGTGTTAGGGTCCTATAATAATAGGACTCATAATTTTGAATTGGTTATGATTAGTCTCGTAATATTGTACATAATTTTTCTTTCTACAAAATGTTGTCCCATATTAAAAATAAAAAATGTAAAGAGGGTAAGTCCTAAAAGAAAAATCAAAGGACTAAAAGAAAAGGATCAAAAAATAAAATAAAATATGAACCCCACCAAAAAGAGATAAAAAAATAGATTTTGAAAGTGATGCAAATTCAAATGCCACTACTTTTTACTTTGCCTTGCAAAAAATAAGACTGTGTGTAGCTTGTCAAAAATGCCACAATCCATGATGGTCAAAAAGTTTAATCTTGATTCATTCATGCTTTAAATTTCCTATTGATAGATAGATAATAAATATCTAGCCAAATTGTTTAATCTTGGAAGATTAGTAGTTAGGTAGAGAATAATAATGAGCTCTTCAATTTAACCTGAGCCATTGGAAGTTATAAGATTAGAATTAGATATTTTTCTTATCAAAGAAAAAGAAATAAAGGGTCAACAAACTCAACTGCACCCAATAAATGAAGAGAAAATGCTAGGGTAAATAAGGGTAGGTAAAAGAGGTTTTGGAATGCACAAGGTTGCAAGCTCAAATGCACCTTCATTATGCTTAATCCTATGTTGCATGTGCAGGAGAAATTATCAAAGAGAAAGGACATTCACAAAAGTCATATATTACTTTGGGTATTTACCCTAAAAAGTTCTATATAATTTTGGGCCTAAATATTAAAGCTTATTCACTAATTTCCCTCATTTCATTAAATCCCTACATGTCTAGTTTATTAATTTCCCTTCATTACTTTTCATTCCCTAACGTTTTTCCCCTTCTTGATTCCAAAGGACCCTTCCCTTTTCATTTCCCCTTATTCTAACACATGTCCATTGGGAAAACCTTTTCCCTTCATTTTAACCCTTTTTCCCTTTATTTTACACCTTTCCCTAGACATTACCCTTTAAATATCATTCTCCCCTTATTAATTTCCCTTTTCCATTTAAACCCACTAAAATCCCCTTATCCTAAGTTTAAAAAGTTAAATGTATCGGGCCCCGTTGAAAAAACCCTCCCCGATACCCTTTTAACTCAACCCTTATATTATTCTAACCTAAAGTCTCGCTTTATGTATTCCAAGCCCCCACTTTCTAACTCCCCGACCCACACAAAACCATTGTATATATTTAAAACCCATCGCATATATTAAATCCCGTAATTACTTTTTAATTAATTGCATTTTAAAACCTGACTCCACTCCCCAACTCACCCCTCGTAACTCCACCATGCGATAACCCTCCGATCACCCACCTCCAGATCCGACGGTCCACATCCCATATCGTGTGCTCCCAAATCTAATCATTAGCATCCCAAAAGCATGTGAGATTCGTGGTTTTTCCCGATCGCCATTTTGCTACGTAGCGGCCCCACGTTATATCATGTGTTCTGAAAAAATCCCACCCTACACTCAAAAGCAGTGCGATAAGCCACAATACTGCTTCCCCATGTAGGATGAAACTACCTACTGTTCATATATTAATCCCGCGTCCAAAAGTTAACCAGTGTTGGTTAAAAACAAAAAAAAAATGCCCTTTCTACCCTTTTCACTGTTATTTTGTTACCAAGCAACCTCTGCCGACCAATTATAAACCCCAAAGCTCTGCTCAGCTGTTTTAACCCCATTTACGACCAGAAGACCCTGCAGATTCCAATTTGAAGCAGCATAAAGACTATTGAAGCCTCATAAAGCTTTTGATGCTCCCACAGAACCCTGTCTGCACACCTAATCATCGTTTTTCCAGGTATTCCTGAAAGTGTCAGAGAGGCCCTCTATTTAAAGCTCTGCACAGTGTTTATAAAAGGTTAATGAATTGAATTAATTAAAAAACCTTGCCAAACTAAAGGAACCCATTGTGCATCCAAAAGCCCTTTCCTGCAGACCGTATTCACCTTTTGCACTATTCCAGAAGTCCTGAGCTTACTTCTTAAGCCAAATAGTCATTAATTCAACAAAATAAACAAAATTATGGCTTCCCAAAGCATTTTGAATGAAAAACCCCTGCAAACCCCTCACCTGGATATTGACCACCTCCCACTGGCCGACAAAGATTTCCAAATCAAAGACAGTTTCCCCTACCCATCTATTGAAACTCCTCTGTTGGAGTAAAGACAAATTCCTCAACCACAATGATGATATTCAGTTATGGGAATCAAATTTGCCCAAATAACTGTTCTCACAGGTATACCAGTTCCCTAAAAACATCCACCTATGCCAACTCTATTATATCCCAAGCCAAATAGCCATAGTCTCTCCTAACCAGTAGATTTTATTTACAATCACTACAGACTCAATAAACCAAATGTTACAGGTCCAGCCAAAGCCAAATGAACCCCCATTTTCCATTGAAAACCTAGTTGAACTGTACTTGAAGCTGGACCTTCCTAAGAGGTCTCAAATTTTTCAGACTTTCATCCTAGAAGAGGCTTATATTCCTATAGACAGTCCTCCATACTCTGACACCATTTTCTTTGAGAGGGCCAGACAAATTGTAACCATGCTCTCTTGTATTCTAGGATATACCACTGATGAGCATGTAGATGAGCCTATAATTGATTTCCTCTCTATTTTTTGCCCACACAAGCCTCCAGCTGCAGTTTTAAATTTTGCCCAGTTCTTAGCAGACATAATTCATGATCAATTGGTCAGATTGCCAAATGAGAGAGTATTCAAATATTCTTCAATATTGTTCCACATGTTCTTATATTTCCAATCATACAAGTTTCCAGTCAACATCCAAAAGTTGGACACTAAGGGCCATCCTAGATCTATCATCTTTTGGAAACCCTTGATCCAAAAATATTCCATTATTTTTAGCTACAAAGAGTTCATTGATTCCTTTGTTTACCCAGTTGTCAATATGCTAAGCAGTAGCAATCAACCCAGGATCAGTGATGAGATAAAGAGAGTTTTACAATTGTCTAAAAATAGTAGAATAGGGGACTGGTATTTATACCAAGACCACACTAAAGTAAGGGTGTATGGATTCCAGCGCACTCCCTATAAGATGCCCAAATATCTCCCCATGAGAATATTTTTATTAGAGTATATCAGGTAGATTATAAACTCATATGACGTGAATTTTCTATCAGCTAGGAAGAAAACATAGTTCAAATTCAAAAACCAGCTAGGTCCTTTTATCTGCAATAATAGGGACGATGGAGAAGAAGCAGAAAAGTTTTTACAGGGAAATGAAGTTCAGTAGCAGTTTCAAATGGTAGTATGACCCTTTAGCAGTCATAAAAAAACTAAGACTCAAGTCGAAATTGAGCCTTTTCATGCATGACTCCAGGCCAGACATTTAAAAATATGCCAACTAGTCAGAGTGGTTGGAAAACACCTTAATAGATATGGAGAAACAGATGGATACTAGTTCCATTCTACATACTCCAACCCTACAAGACAGAAATGCAAAAAGGACCATGGAAGAAGGTTCTTGCTCTAACAAAGATACAACAGATGACAGATTTGAAATCATGTAAATGAAGAAGCCCAAGCTAAATCCTATAAATGAGCAAGAAGAGATAGTTGAAACAGTTGAGACACTTCAAATCATTGATATAGGTACAGTGCTCAGAGAGAACACAGCTCCAGCAGTTTTAGAGGAAACTCATCAGCCTTCCACCTCTAACACTCAGAGTATTCAGAAGCAGCTTAGTATTGAAGTATCTTCATCCAAAAAACTAGTGGATAAAGACAAAGATATAAACGAGAAGTATAAAGAAATCAAGTTGAGAAATGAGGCATTGAAAGCTGAAACCTATGCCCAATTTTTCAAACAAACTCCTAGCAATCAAAATAGGTTACTTTCAGCTTTTGACATTAAAACAAGTAAAATGAAAATGGCCTTTTTGCAGCCCACAGTATAGCAGCCTAAGTCATCAACAGATTACAAAAAGACAGAATTTGAAGTTTTGGCGAGGGATGTTCATCCCATAGATCAGATTAAATTTCATAAGCAAGTAGGAGAAATGATATACTCAACGATGACCAACAAGGCTATGAGTGTATAAAAACTTCAAAATTCTCTAGACAATATGACAACACAGTTTAAGCTAGAGAAAGCATCCTCACAAGTAAAGGATAACATAATCAAGTCACTAGAATACTTAGTTATTGAGATTGGCTATGATCCAAATGACATCAAGGCAGTAGAAAAGCTATTAAAAAAGAAGAATGAATACATTTTTGCATTGAAGAAGCAACTAAAATTGCCTCCTTCTGAACATCCACAGACCAAGGAAGTTCTAGAGAGCCAAAGCCAGAAAGATGAGATGATGGACCTCATTCTGCAGTTAAATGCTCAATTAAAAGAAATGGAGAATGAAATGGATAAGTTAGTGCATGAGAAACAAGCTAGCATGGAAGCAGCTATTGTCATTGTTATTCCTATAGTTACTACAGGAGTTCCTTCTACTTTAGCAGCTTCATTGGCCCCACCATCTCTAGTAGCTATAGCACTTCCAACTGCATCAATAACTACATCAGCAACAGGTTCAACAACAGCAGTAGCTCATCCTAGTGATGAAGCAAGTAAATTGGTCAAAGCCATGGAGGATATTTCCATCCAAACCACTGAAATAAATACACTTAAGGAACAAATAAAAATTCTAGAGGATGAAAAGAAACTGGCCTTTGTTACAATACCATGGGCCATCACCATGGCTTATCAATACCACTTGCTCAAAAACCATAACTCCTTTCAAAATAGAAATATTTTATTTTTATTTTATTTTTACACCAAGGGTGTTTTCTTTGTGGGGTTGGGGTGAGGAGACATTATTCACCCTAGTAAATCCTCGTGCTCTGTTTTCATTGTCCTATGTCCAATCATTTTTTACCATGTGTCCAATCTTTTTTTTACCACATGGTTGTTGTCATCAAACTAGTCCACGTTAGGTTTCAGGTTCCAGTGTCCACTTGCATTGATACTTTGCAAGCACAACTCCCTACACGTTCTCCTCTATGTGGAAGTTTTTCCAGCAAAGCTCCTTGCACATTCTCCTCTATTTTCCCTCCTCTATTTGGAAGGCTCGATACCTGCAACCCTGTGAGATATGCAACTTTGAAGAGTTATGCCTTAGCTTCAACTGGCTCATCCATAACAGAGCTGAGACATATGGCAAAGCTCAAGGTCCTGGATTTATGGTAGAACTCCTACCTCAACCCAACCTCAATCCATGTCATCTAGATATGTCTCTGAACAATTTAACCAATTTCGAGAAATTCCCAACAGAGCACTATCCTCTACAAAACAATCCTTGCCAGGATTATTGTTGAAAAATTAATTACCCTTATATGTAAAAGACCCCCTTTTCCCATTGTAGGAAGAGTCCCATCAAGAAAATTAAAATCAACACTAAAAGTGACCAGCTTCCCCAGATCAAGCCTTCTAGCACAAATGTAGTAAGTTGGTTGTTACTCAAGAGAAGCTCTTGAAGGCCCTCTACATTAGAAAATCTTGTAGGTATTTCACGAAATTAAATATTGGAATGCAACCAAACCTGAGTCATGTTTGTAATCCCTACAAGCACATCCAGAGCACCACTAGATTCTAGGGTGCCCTGCTGGAAATAAGCAACGAATACCTGCAAATTTGTGTCATTGAAGTTACTATGAACAACCCTCCTAGATAATTATAGGTCGAACTGAATACCTACAAGCTTCCCAAACTCTCCAAAAATGAGGGGATTTCCCCATTAAGGCTAGTGTTATAGAGTGACAAGTTGGTGAGTTATTGGAAACCCAATATATTATCAGATAAGCTCCAACCAATGTATTTTTTCAATAGATTGTTGTTTAAATATATCTCACTTAAGCTTGTCAAATTTTTGACAAACTCATCCAAGATGCCATCGAATTCATTACCATTCAGAAAGGCCACTTGCATATTCATGAGCCCATTGACACTGGGGAGAATTCCAGTGAATCCATTCTAGTGCAGGGACATGGTAGTTGAATATTTGTGTTAGTTGATATTTTCAAGATGCTTACCTCTCAGACTAAGATTTTTCTTCGAAATGCCTTTGACAAAGCCTCCCTGACACTGTACATGACTCCAAACCCTGCTAGCATCGTTTCCCTTCCAGTGATTGAGAATCTCCTTGTTTTCCAAGTTGTTGTACAAGACCTTCATAATGCCCAGGTTCCTAGAATCTGTAACTACACTACATTGCCACAAAATGGAAGCATAAGGGAAATCTCGAGTAGTAGAATCATTATAGAATGTGAATTCGTTTCAGCAAAATAATCCTAGAACTAGCGTTTATCCATCTTAATCCAAATAATGTTTTTTTCATGAACATACCAGGATTGAAAGTCCTGCAACATGTGGCTTTGAGGACTCTTTGAAGTAGAACCTCCTACACAGAGATGCATCTCTTCCCACTAGTTGTCAAATGTGGGTGAGGTGGGTGGCTTGCTTTTATGGGAAGGAATGCGAGCGAACGAATGCAAGTGGATTGCAGGTGTATATTTGGGAAGTGGTGGACTACATGTGTATACTCATTGAATATATATTGACGCATGTATCAGACAATGGATGCTTTATTTCATGTTTCTTTTTGTGATGTATGGGTTTTGTTCCCACATACTCAAAATGTACATACTCAATTTAAATTTAAAACTTCTTCGAAAAAAATATAATAAATTATATATTTATATTTGAAATGTGCTAAAAATACATAAAGCATTACGAAAAATAAGTATTTCCGACGAAATTGTCTATTCTGGTTTTACATATAAAAATGGGAGTAGTGGCATTTGATAAGGTGTTTATTTAACTCTATTGGAACCACGTACTAAGAGAGAAAATCTAAAACATTGACCAATTTTTCATAAGTATATAACTAAAACCTCAAATTGTCAATAGAATTGTTCATAAAAATTAAATTATCCACGAAACTTCCAAGATATTAACATTCCATCTACCTCTGCGACAAATATATGTAGCGCTTCAGGTTTTCTATTTGAAATTGTTTCTATGGTTAACTAAATTGAATGGGCGTGGAAACATAATGCTTTACACTAGAGAGCCCATGGGAACATTTTATGTTATTGGCTACCAGATGAAAAAGAAATCATAAAGGAACGATGAATAGTTTGATGGGTATATACATCTGCACTGCATTACTGAGGAAAGTATAAGTAAGAAAGATATTCATAATTAAATGCATAGGATTGTATAAAAAATGACTCTTAGTATATTAAGTTAAGCACTATGAGTAATTCAAAATTGGGAAATTAAGTTAAGCATATCAATGTAGGTATTATCAATTTTTTGAGTCTTTGGTGGGAATGAAATTAGAGAGATGCTATTTGACTCTTTGTGAATTAATTTTGTTCTATATATGAAACCATGACATGTGTTAAGACTCTTTCTTCATGATAGATGTTATTTGTATATATTTTAAACCTAATAAAAATATTTTAAAAATTGGTTTTTTTAATATAATATAAAATAAAATAACAAAAATATATTCTCATAAAAACAATAATTTCATCCATCTTCTGAACAATGAATGTGTTATTTGTTCAAATTAAGTAAAGGACCAAAGTGGGAAAAGGATGTCGTGATTGCATGCTACTCATAGTCCCTCGAGGTGGTACATGCATGCTAACAATGAGAGATTTAGAAGGCATACTAAACTTTGAATGGGCATTCTCTTTATTATTTTATCCTTTATGTTTTATTAATTTAATTTATTAATTAAAAATTTTGGTAATGCTTTTTATAATTTATGTTTATCTAAAAAATATTTTTTTAAAAATTGTATAATTGTCTAAAAAATATTGAAGTTTAATAATATTGTAGCATTTTAGTGAAAGAGAAAAAAAAAAAAGGGGTCTAGACTACTTTAATTTAAATTATTGATAATTTTATTTAATATAAATTTAATTTAAACTATTGTTAATTTTGATTAATAATTGGAAATTTTTATAGAATTTTTTTAATGATTTATGTTTTATTTAATTTAGTTTATTAATTAGAAACTTTGGGGTTTTGATAACACACCTTATGGATGAGACCGCCGGAGGCCGTAGGGTTCGATCCAGGGCAAACTAGGCCGATGGCCTAGGATGCTGCAGACCGGTAAGCAGTAGGATGACAAGGACTTGATAGTACGGGGTGGGGCAGCTGGCTGATCCACCGAGGCAGAGGACGCTTAAGCCGGTTTAGGAAGGGACAGCTGGGTTTTCATACAGTAGTTTTTTCTCGGAACGGTTTCGCTCTATCTCAAACAGGGTTTGTCTTTGTTGGTATATCCATTTTGGAGAGCTAGCGGTTGACGTTCCCAGGCGGTTTCAGGAAAGAGTAGCAGGTAACGGGCCGCTAGCGGTGTCAGTATTACTCGTTTTTTATTGCAGTTTATAACCATGGTGAAACCTAGAGAGGCAGTTGACCTAGACCCTGCACCGGAAGACATCCTGTCGGTTTGGGGAAAGGAGGTTAATGCCCAGAATATTGTCAAGTTTTTCGGGCCAGTTGGCAGTCATGCACCTGCTGATTTCACTGTGGAAGGTTCGTGGAGTAACAAAGCTTCAAAAGGTCTGTTGGAGGAAAGCTTGGAGCTGGCTGGTTTGCACAACAAAGGAGGAAGGGACTCCACAGATTCAGGCTTTCTGGAGAAGGACTACCAGCTGAAGGAGAAACCCTTCGGCACCCATGTAAGTAAGAACAAAATTCCCTCAAATGCGTTCTGTCTATCTGGAGGGCTTGAGGATATCATAAACTTCAAAGCAAACCAGGGAGTCTGGAGGTCTGTGGGTGGAGGTATAAAGCCGGGAAGTGTACTGACGGAAGGGAGCGGTCATCCGGCGATTACCAGGCATCTTATATCAAAAGGGAAACCCAAGCCCAGCTTGGGAGCAGGAGGGAGTAACTCGGTTTCCGGCGAGTTTTCGAAGGCTGGGAAGGAAGGACAAAATCTAGTTATTGGCTGGGAGGAAGGGTTTTTAGGTTTTGGCACAGGCAGAAAGGAAGTTTACGACGGCGGCCTCCAGGAAAATATCTCTGATAAGGATGGCAAAACCCTAGCAGATAGTGAGACTGATCCTCAGGTGATTTTGGACGAGGCGGTCCCAAAATCTCTAGCCAGGGAGGAAGAATCCGGGCAAGAGAGGGCTGGGGGAAAACGGAAAAAGGCGAAACCACTTAAGAAGAAAAAGATCGAAGGAAATCTGGTCCTAGGTATGGACGTTCAGGTCGAGGATGCGTTGGAAGTGGCGGAATGTACGCTAGTGGGTAGAGCTAGAGGAAGGGTTTCCTCTGGCAAATTCTTGAACCAGTGGGCGGAGCAACAGTGGAAGGAGACCCCGGTAAAATCCTTTAGAATTGCAGCGCTTGTGAAGGGTTGGTTCATGGTCAGATTTGAAAACAAGGAAGCGGCGGATTGGGTTGCAGGGAGAAATTGGGCCTTCGGGAATCGTCCAGTCATGTTCAAAAGGTGGTCGCCCCTATTTGATGCAAACAGGGAGAAGGTAGATGAGTTTCCGGTTTGGGTCAGGGCACCTGGCCTGCCTCCTTTCCTGTGGGTAGAATCTGTCTTTAGATCCATTGGGAACCTACTGGGCACCTTCCTGGAAGCAGACATGTCTTTCCTTCACACCCACGAAAGAGCCATGGCCAGAATATTAGTCCGTTTAAATCCAAAAGAAGGGCTGGCGGAATCCATAAATCTGCAGTATAAAGAATATGTTTTCGAGCAACCATTGGATTATGAACATCTTCCTTTTAGATGCCACAGGTGCCATGAATATGGGCATCTGGCAAGGGACTGTCCGCTGGGTAACCGCAGAAGGAGGACTCAGAAAAAAGGTGAGCAGCGGGAGAAGGAAGCGAGGAAAGACAAGGATATTTCAGCTGAGGATCATCCAGAGGAGAACATTATGGAAGAGACCCAACCCCAGAAGGAAACCCTTGATAGCCAGGTCAGAGAGGAACCGCCAGAAGAAAATGTGATCCAGCGCAGCCCGGAGAAAATAATCATCGAGACTACAAATGAAGCTGCAGACATCTCTGTTGAAGACCCAAACGGTATGCATCTAGACTTAAGTAATACATCTTTACTTTCAGATCCTAAAGATGATTGCTTGAAATCTGGATCCCCTCTAAAAAATTGTTGCATTGATGATCCTTTAAATATTGAAAACCTTACTGCTGCTATCCCTTCCATTGACCTGAACCGTGAAGATGATTCCCATAATAGATTGAGTCCTGTTTTTTCTACTCCGGTGTGCCATTATAACCTAAGATCTCTCGACAAAAAACATGGCAGAAAGCTCGAAATCCCTGATCCGGTTGGTGGGTTAGGCCCAACATCGTCTCAGGTCTTCAAAAGGAAGGCCAGAGGCAGAAAATCAAACTTGTCAAAAGCTCAGGTTAAAGCGAAGTTTGATGTGGCTGACGGAAAACAAATGTCTATCCCTGGGGCGCTTAGAGCAGCAAATCCCCTTGAAAATGTTTTAAAATGATCTTTCTATCTTGGAATTGCAGGGGTTTAGCCAGTAAACCCAAAAAACTGGCCCTGAAGGAGTTAATTTCGCGTTACAATCCGGATATCATCTTTCTCCAAGAGACCCTTGGCAGAAGTTTTGAGGTGGAATTTTCTCTTAGGATCTCTCTCCCTGGATGGGTTTTCTTTGCTATAGATGTTGTGGGACATTCGGGCGGTTTGGCTATTGGAGTTAGGGAAGGAAGGATGCAGATTAACAATCATTGGGGAATGGCTCATGTGCTCGGCATAGAGATCCATTCTCCTGAGTTTGGTTTTCCCCTTCTGATCATAAATATCTATGGGCCATGCCAGGGAAGGGAATCCTTTTGGAATGACCTTTTGTCCAAATCTCTTCTGAAAGACAGGAATTTGATTATAGGAGGAGATCTTAACTTTTCACTGGGGAATGCGGAAGCTTGGGGTCCCTCAGCCAGGGAAGATCCACTTTCGGATTTCTTTTCAAATGCTCTCCTCTCTCACAACCTGATAGATGTAAATCTAATCAAAGCAAAACCTACCTGGAGGAATAGAAGAGCAGGGGTGGAGAGAGTGGCAAAGAGATTGGACCGTTTCCTCATTTGCGAAGATCTGGCATCCAGAATTCCAATGTTCAGGCAATGGGTGGGCGAAGGGGGGAATTCAGATCATTTCCCCATCCTAATGGAATTATCAAAACCCCCCAAAAAACCAGCGGCCCCTTTCAAATTCAATGCTTCCTGGTTGCAAGAGGAATCTTTCAATAAGCTTTTCAGGGACACTTGGAGACATCCGGGCAGAACTTCCTTGGAGAACAAAGGGGCCCTTTTTATGGAAAACTTAAAAAGACTCAAAAAAGCTACCATGGAATGGGCAAAAGATAGAAAGCAAAAGCAGAATGAGGAACTCTCCAAAATTGATGCTGAACTGCGGGCTTTGGAGGAACCTGAGGCAGATGGGTACGCTACTCAGGAGTCAAAAGAAAAAATTTTGATGCTTGAGAAACGCAGAGGAAAGCTCCTATTAGACAGAGAAGAGGAATGGAGGCTAAAAAGTAGGGCGATCTGGCTAAGAGCTGGGGACGAAAATACAAAATTTTTCCATAATTATGCAAAAGGACGGAAAAATGCAAACACAATATGGAAGCTAAAGGATCTAGAGGGCAGAGAAGCTACCTCTTTTGAGGCTCTATCAAATATGGGAAAGACTCACTTTCAGAATCTGTTTACTGAACAAGGAGGGATAACATTAGCAGAAGTAATCAGAACAGCTCAATGTTTTCCCCGTTTTGTGGAGGAGGAGGAAGCAGAAGACTTAATCAGAGAAGTGACTAAGGAGGAAGTGGAAAGCATTGTAAAATCAATGGCAAAAGATAAAAGCCCGGGTCCGGACGGGTGGACTATTGAGCTTTTCCACCATTTTTTTGAATCGATTGGAGCAGAACTAACAGAGGTGGTGGAAGAATCGAGGAAGAAAGGCGAGATATATTCTCCTTTTAATGCAACTTTTATAGCTCTTATTCCAAAAAAGGAGGACCCGGACTCTTTTGAAGATTTCAGGCCTATTTCGTTGTGCAACTGTGTTTATAAAATCATTGCAAAAATTATAGCTGTCCACCTAAAACCGATCCTGTCAAAATGCATATCAAGTGAATAGTTTGGATTCTTAGACGGTCGACAAATCCATGAAGCCATAGGGGTGGCTCAGGAAACAATTCACAACTTGAGACAATCAGTAAGAAAGGAGTTATGATTAAAATTGATTTATCCAAAGCATATGATAGGATCAGCTGGACATATCTCAAGATGTTGATGACCCATCTGGGGTTCAATCTGGAGTTTATAAATTGGATTATGGGATGTGTAATCAGAGTAAGTTTTGCAGTCCTAATTAATGGGGCTTCTTCACAATTTTTCAAAGGACAAAGGGGACTGAGACAGGGATGCCCTCTATCGCCATTGCTTTTTCTCCTAGTGGCAGAGGGTCTAAGTAGACTGATCTTGGAAGCCAGAAGAACAGGTTTGGTTAGAGGTTTGGAAGTTGTTGTAAATATGTTCATTACTCACCTCCTTTTTGTAGATGATATTTTATTATTTACAAATGGGAGCTTGAATGAAATTAAAGAACTAAAAAGCATTCTTGATCTGTTCATGAAAGCCACAGGGATGCAAATAAACCTCAGGAAGTCTCAGTTAATAATGGAAGGTTTCAATAGACATGAAAAGATCCAGATCTCATCTATTCTGCCCTTTGAGGTCTATAATATGGAGAGTCCTTTTAAGTACTTGGGTTTCTGGCTGAAGCCAAATGCATACAATAAGCAGGACTGGAACTGGCTGGTGGCCAAAATAGAAGCAAAAATCACTCATTGGAGTTACAAGTGGCTATCTAGGGCTGGCAGGCTGACCCTAGTGAACTCAGTACTGCAAGCCATGCCAGTGTTCTGGGCAGCCTTGACTTGGATTCCAAAAGGGATTCTTCACAAGATAAAAAAGATCTGCAGTAGATTCTTATGGTCAAGGTCAAAGGAGGACTCTGTTCTTCCCTGGGTTGCTTGGGAGAAAATTTCAAAGCAAAAAGATTGGGGAGGATGGGGAATAAAAAATCTTTATGATTTCAGTGTCTCCCTGGCAGCCAAATCCGGATGGAGGATCATCAATTCTGAGAATTTGTGGACAAGAGTGGTGAAGAGAAAGTACATAGATCCTGTTCCTCTGGAAGAATGGATCCGTAACCCAAATAAGAAAGGAAGGAATGTTTCAGTGGTTTGGAAAGCCACTACTGAGGCATTTAAAATCATAGAACAAGGATTGGCATGGCAGGTAGGAAACGGAGAAAATTTGAGGATAGGCAGGGATCCTTGGGTGGGTTGCAATGAAATGTTTTCTTTGTCCCCAGGACTGATCAGACACTTGGAATCAAAGGGCATCATATTTTTAAATCAAATAGAGAAAATAGGTCAGTCCACTATATGGGGGCAAGCATGGAAATCTGGAGAAGAATTAGAGCTTAGACCCCTTTGGTGGAATGAGTGGCAGGTTTTCATCCAGGAACTTACCAGATCCAATGTAAGATTAAAGGATAGACCAGACATTTTGGTATGGGCCCATGCAGACTCAGGAGCCTACTCCCCAAAGGCCGGTTATAAGTTCTTAATGTCGAAAAAAGGATGGGAAGAACCAGAATGGTGGTCAAAATCTCTGCTGAAATTAAAATGTCCAAAAAAAGCTAGATTATTCTTTTGGTGTGTGTTAAAAAAGAGAATTCCAACATGGGATATCCTCCAATCTAGATATAAACAAGGACCTGGAAGATGTCCCTTATGTATAGCTGACTCGGAGACTATCACTCATCTATTTCTAGTTTGTCCATTCGTAAAAAAGGTTTGGGAAGAGGTGCAAAAGTTATTAAAGAAACAATTAAGTTGGGAAGGGGAAAACTTATCTGTTGCATGGGAAAATTGGTGGAGACTTAGCTCAGAAGGGAATATGAGAAACCTTCCGCCCATCATCTGCTGGGGGGTTTGGATAGCAAGAAACAGAAGCATTTTTACTGACAGATCTCCCTCAGCTGAATCTATTGCTATCCAGAGTACAGCCATACTGTCCAGCATCCCTGAACCAGAGGAGTCAAGAAAATCGACTCAGAGCAGGGAAGAACAAATCAGAGCTGGGATCCCTTGGGCCTACTTTGATGGGGCTTCTCAGAATAACGCAGCTGGGGCAGGGATAATCATCCATTTAAATAATTCACACTCTTTAAAAGCCTCAGTGGGCCTTGGAACCGGATCAAACAATTTCGCTGAACTTTCTGCATTAAAATTTCTTTTATGTTGGCTTATCCACAGAAATATCTTCACTGTTCAGATATTTGGGGACTCTTTGAATGTTGTGAAATGGGTAAATGGTAAAAGTAGATGTCAGAATTACTTGTTGAGACCGATATTAGAAGAGATCCTCAATTTAAAACTCTCTTTTAATGTGTTTTCAATTGAACATATCTACAGGGACTGAAATGAAGAAGCGGACAGGCTTTCTAAAGATGGTCTGCAGCAAGCTATGGGCGTTTGGAAATTAACTGAGCAAGTTCATGAACAGATCCGGGTGTCGGATCATCCTCCTTATGCTTAAATCCCAAATTTTCTGCTGTTTAGAGTTATTTTTGGTACTTTCAATATTGTATATAGCTGTTGTGGAAAACGTTTGATACAGACTTTGTTACGGGACAGTTTAATTTTTGTTTGCCTATGAGTTTATACAGGATATCTTGTTTTCCTTTTTGTGGGTTGTTTTCCTCTATGAGGAGACCCACGAATGGAAACTTGACCTGTGAAAGCGCGTCTCTGCTGGTCTTTTTGAAAAAAAGGACTGTGTTTTGTGATCTGCCGGAATGGTGAATGAACTGTTCGGACTCAGGGGAACAGTGCCTTGTTTTTCTCAGATTGTACAGAGGAGACAGTTTACTTCTCTGGGGCTGTTGTGGTGTTCATCCCTACAGCATACTGAATGCTTTGCATCTGCTTGTAACTTTTTATCTATCTTATATAAAAAGTTCGTTTTTTTCTTTGGAAAAAAATTAATTCGAAACTTTGGTAGAATATATGATAATTTATGTTTATTTAAAAACAAAAAGTTTTGGACAATCATTTTTCTAAAGGATGTTTATTTAAACTACCAATATTAATTTTCTATTAAATTTATAATTGGGAGGAGATTCTTCATTATGTTGAAAAATGTGGCAAGGAATGACTTCTTTGACTTGTGCCTTAGTCAAATATGCCAGCTTGAATTCAATCTCATAGTTGCTTGAGTTAGTTTTTAGTTAACATGTGTCATGTGCCTTATCACTGAGTTATTGTTAGTTGATTCGAGTTAGATGGCATGCAGTGAGTTGGGGCACTAGTTGATGGCTAAAGTTAGCTATCTAGTGGAGTTAACTCTAGTGTCTATTAGTTAATTTATCTCTAGTTCTAGAATAGAGATAGATTTGAGTTTAGTTGGGTAGTTGATTTTCTGTTAACTTAACTTACTCTTAGTTAACTAGTTGCAGTTACTAAAATTATCCCTAGTAGATCATGCAATTTGAATTTCCTATTGAGATTGAATGAAGGCACAAATTGTATTCATTATGGTATACAGGTTTTGTGTCTGTAGAGATTGATAAGCAAGCAGAGCAATTCTCTTGGGAATTACGCAAGGAAATAGGAGAAATTCCTACTTTTTAGGGGCAAAATTGTGCTAGGAAATAGGAGCTCTGATCCGGATTTAAACAGGAACGCAATAAATCACAGAGATAACCATAAAGACAGATATGCAGCGGAAATAATACTTCATTTTATTACTATAAAATACTGAGATATGCTTACAAATAGAAATGGAAATAAACCAGCTAGGGCGATGGTAGTTTATCTCTGAGAAGAGATGTGGTGGCTACATGCCTCTGAACTGTTCTAAAACTATGTTACAATGAGGCTCGAAGGCCTATTTATTGTTGAGAAACAATGGAAAACCTTTCACATCCCGAAAACTAACGCTAGAAGATGAAACGCCAAATTGTGGGCCCCATTTGGGTAAATTGGTACATCAATTTCCCGGGGTCGTAACTTTGGCATACGATCTCTGTTTGACGCGTACAATAGCTCGTTAGAAAGATCTATCTGAGCAATACCACTTTGGGAAGGGCAACATCGGTCCAGGGATCCATGTTGCCCTCAGATTTCCCAAAAAACATCGTTTAGGGCCTCAAAACAGCTCCGGAAGTTCAGGACCCGAAAAACTGCTAAAAATAGTAAATTGTGCTACATTTTAGGAAACTTAAAAACTGAAAGAGACAATTGTGTGGGTCCAAATAGGATAGGTGGGTGGCAACCAACATGCACCTGGATCATTCCTCCCCCCTTAGGAAGCAATGGTCCCCATTGCGTTGAGTTCCTCCCTGAGATGAGGAAGCTTCTGCTGAGTTGGGTCTCTGGTGAGTTGTTCTGCAATCTCTGCTGTGACCAGAAATGGTGGGAAGCATGGTCGGCGATGGTCCACATTGAACACTCGGTGCAAGCGAAGGAATGGAGGAATGCTGTGCTTCAAAGCATTGTTTCCCGTAGCCTTGGTACTGGTGTAAGGACCATGTCGGAATGGTCGAAGCTTTTGATGGGCTCTTGTAAGGCGTTCTTTCTGCAGATGTAACCAAACTTTGTTGCCCACCTGAAACTTATGTGGCACCCCTGTGGGTGAGGAGAAGTTGTTCCTGTGTTCTGTCATGACCGTATCCCTTTGCTGCTGCTGCTGCGTGGAGGAATCCTTTGCAGGGGTCATGGATGTAGCAACGATCCTCCCCTTACTTTGGGAGTGAACCAGACAGATGAATTTCCTAGTTTGGGAGATGAGCTTGCTGCCTTTCTTAGTAGTGATCAAAGATGTGGCGGTAGGTGGGACTACCTCTGGTATCCTGTATAATGAATTATTCAAAGAAATAATGACAGCACGAGGCCTAGACTCATACACAGCATGTCGCCTCCACAAGTATGGTTGGCCTAATAATACATCACAAACATCCAGAGGTGTAACATCACACAATACCTCATCTGTGAAGGGTTTGATGCTGTAGGGAAGGCGGCACTGCTGGCGAACTTTCAGATCTCGTCCTTCGTGAAGCCACCAGATACTGTACGACTGCGGGTGCGGTGTAGTCGGTAGGCCCAATCGCTTCACGACCTCTGCTGAAATGAGGTTCTTTTGGCTGCCACTGTCGACAATGAATTGTAGCGACGAACCCTTCACCCACATCTGTGAGTGGAAAAGGCGCTCCCCTTCCTCTGGATTTTCCAGCTCATCTTTCTGGATCTTGGTGGTGGCAACAGTGGCGCTGGGATCTGCATCAATGATCTGCTTCCCTTTGCCATTCCCCTTGTCGGGTTTTGGCTCAGGGTCGGAACATGCATCAGATTCAGAAGCCTTCAACTCGGCCACCAGCGACTGCTTGGTCCGACACTCACTTGTGTTATGAGTGGGACTCTTGTGGAACTCACACCACCTTCCTGTGTCCTTCTTTGGCTTCGTGGTGTTGTTCTTTTCTTGTGGCTTCGAAGGGTTGTCTTGGGTCACCCCGCCTTGGCTTTGTCCTTTGGGCTTCGGATTTGCAGATCCAAAGTCTCGCTTCTTTTGTTTGAACTTTTGCTCGATTTTGACAGTGTATCGGTATGTTGTGCCGAGTGAGGAGATGTTCAAGAACCCCATCTCTTCCTAGATGTATCTATGTAGGCAGCCGCGGTATTTGAGTACCAGATGTAGCTCAGAATCTTTGATACCCAACTGTGTGCGAAGGGTATGAAAAATGTTTGTGAACTCTGGCACATCTTGGTCTCGTCCCTACCGCAGTGTGGTCCATTTGATGTATTTGTCCTCATAGGTTCCGACAGGGTAGTACTACTCCTTGATGGCATCCCGGAAGTCATTCCAAGTGGGTGCGACTGAAAATAGTGAGCCTGTACTCTCATCCTTCTGTTCGCAGTAGGTTTCCCACCAGTCCTTGACATGGGGGGCTGCTTTGAGAAGAGCGAAAACAATCTTTTCCCGACTTGAAAATTCATGAACAGAAAAATACCCATCTAGCAGATTTAACCATTTATCTACGGCATCTGCGTCTATTTGACCCTCGAAGATGAGGATTTCAAAATTAACTTGTACCATAAACGGCGTGGCATTTCCAGAGTCGCTGTTGGAAGCCGATGCGTCGCCTCTGGGTAGCCGCTGAAGGATTTGCGCAAAGCTATCCATCATCGCGTTCCTTTGCCGCTCGAGCGCTTCTTCGAGCAAGATTTTGATAGTATCTCCTGCCCCCTCGTCTTTCTTCTCATCTGCCATGGGAGGCCGTCGAGATTTGCGAGGCTGGTCTTGCAAAGGTTCGACCAGTTCAAGCCCTAACTCCTTATATCCCGACCTCGTTGGGGACATGCAAAGAAAAACAGAGAAAAAGTAGACCGCTCTGATACCACTGATCTGGATTTAAACAGGAACGCAATAAATCACAGAGATAACCATAAAGACAGATATGCAGTGGAAATAATACTTCATTTTATTACTGTAAAATACTGAGATATGCTTACAAACAGAAATGGAAATAAACCAGCTAGGGCGATGGTAGCTTATCTCTGAGAAGAGATGTGGCGGCTACATGCCTCTGAACTGTTCTAAAACTGTGTTACAATGAGGCTCGAAGGCCTATTTATTGTTGAGAAACAATGGAAAACCTTTCACATCCCGAAACCTAACCCTAGAAGATGAAACGCCAAATTGTGGGCCCCGTTTGGGTAAATTGGTACATCAATTTCCCGGGGTCGTAACTTTGGCATACGATCTCCGTTTGATGCGTACGATAGCTCGTTAGAAAGATCTATCCGAGTACTACCACTTTGGGAGACAACATGGGTCCATGGACCCATGTTGCCCCAAATTCCCAAAAAAACATTGTTTAGGGCCTCAAAACGGCTCCGGAAGTTCAGGACCCGAAAAAACTGCTAAAAATAGTAAACTGTGCTACAATTTAGGAAACTGAAAAAGCTGAAAGAGAGAGTTGTGGGGGTCCAAATGGGATAGGTGGGTGGCACCTAGATCAAGCTCCTAGTAGGCCTTACTTTCCTAAGTGTTGGGAAAGTCTTTTGTACGGTTGATCAGTATTGCGTGGAGCTTCAAGCTTGAATTAGATTCTATGTAATAGATCAAATTTCTTAGTTGATTTAATACAAGCAAGAGGAACTTTTCCCAATTGGGTTCCCCAGATAAATTGTGTGTTCCATGTGTGATTTTGTTTCTATTCATTGTTTTCTTTCCTGCAAATTGAGTCTAGAAATTATGTGTCTATATGAAAAGAAATTTGTTTCAGATTGTTCATATTAGTTGTTGCAAAATTTCATGGATTTTATGCATGGTATAAGAGCTTAAAACAAGATAGAAATCGAGTTCCTTGATCAGATTCAAAGCGCAATGAAGAGGATATCAGTTAGTGCGGGAATCATGTCTGTCTATGGTTTGAGGACAAAGCATGCACTAGAAGTGAATTACAATTTATGCGCATGGAAGGAAAGAATGGAGGTTGTGTTAGATGATAATGGGGTTTTGAAATACATCGAGACTGATATTCCTAAACCTCCTACATCAAAAGCACAACAATTGACTCAATGGAAGAAGGATACTGCCGAAGAAAGGAGGATGATCCTAGAAGGAGTTAGAGACCATATTGTTCCAAATTTTTATGGGAAGTAAATAACATTCTAGATGTGGAAGGCCCTTCCTAAACTTTTCGAAAGAAGCAGTAATGCCATAAAACTTGATTTGAAGGACAAATTGAGGAACATTCGAATGGGAAATAATGATTCCATTGTTTCATATCTTTGCAGGTTTTCTTAATTGAGGTATGAACTTGGAGGTGTTAGAGAGATAGTTCCACCAGCATATCTTATGAGCCTTACTCTTCTTGTTCTTCCAAAATCTTGGCAGAGTTTCCAGGATCCATTGAATAACAGAGATAAGATCCCTAATTGGGAGAGACTGTGGCTAGATCTTGTGCAAGAATAGATAAGGAGGAACACAAGGGATGGAGTCTCATCTGGGAAAAAAGAGGAGGAGAAATTTTCTTTTGCTGGAAAAGGGAAGAAAGGCAAGGGAAAGAAGGCCAAGGCCAAACCGAATCTAATCAAAATGGAGACAAGGAAAATAAGGATCTTAGCAAGATCATGTAACATGCCTCCCTAAATATCTACTCGCTTTCACTGGCTTACCCAAGGTAAACATGAGATGAGGGTTACTATGACATGACTCAACCTCCTAGATAACCTTAAGGAAATGGAGCTGACAAAACAAGACCTTATTGACTTCCTTCAAGTGCTATAGGACCACTAGGAGCTAACCAACCACTCTAGGTGCCCAACCCCTGAGTTAACTTTCTTTTTCAATGAACTAGACCCCTAATCGCTCCCATGACAAGGCCTCCAAGCTCCCATAACCCTCTAGTCTCTCCCACAAGCTTGCTTCCCAGCAAATGCAATATTTTTCACTCAGTTATGTGCCAGTGACCCCGAGATCTGAGCCACTTTTTCTATGGTTAGGATCGAGACCTCTGCCCAGAACTTAATGAAACTCCAAAAAAGGATAAATAACATAGAGACAAAGCCTCTAACACAAAACTTAATCAAGGACTTGACCTATCTCGTTCTAACTATGACATTCATTCCATCAAACGCATTGAGAACATATTATCTACAAGCCATGAATGCATATCTGAACATATGGATCTGAAACTTATATGATGTTTACCAAGAAGGACTAATGCCATCTCACAAGAGTTGCAATAAAATCTATTAGATGCCATCTCATAAGAGTTGCAATAACATATATTAGGTCATGAATTCATTAACCATTCATTTATCAATCAAACATGATAAGAGCCATGACTTGAATTTGTTATAGAACTATGCTTATAGCCAACATATAACAAGATAAATAATAATGATAGAACAATCATTAAATCCATATAATAACAAGTACATTTACTCATTAAATACAACAGGAACTTATCTCTTATTGAGATATGTGAAATCCAACCAAGTCAAGGACTTCCATGTACCTCCCGACCATAGGTTTGGCTAAACCAAATCTTTCTTTTAGCCAATCACCCATGTGCCATATTCCAAGCATGAATATGGGATCTCATGGGATAAACCAATCCATGAACAACCAAAGGAATGCATAGGTTAAACCACATCCACCCTCACACTATCGTGATCTCACCTAAACTAGTACCGAGATCACAAAACCAAACAGAGCTTGGATGCCTCAGAATTCCTTCACCATCCCTTAAGGGATTTTCTAGTCTCCACCCACCTATTGAGGGCTCCCCAAAGAAATTTTCCTGAGACCACCTCACTCGGATCCAAAACCTTCTGGCAATCCAAATCTCAACCAAGAATGAATCCCATCACACCATGGCTATCCAGAAATGGCAAGGCAAGGCTAAAACCATTGTCGAAGCCTGACAATACCCATGTCAATGACAATAAATGAGCCAAATACACACATGCATATACCATGCATGCCAAAACTAGCTGGGAATTCATACATGCAACCTGTTACCTGCAATTATTCCCATTGAAGCCAGTTGATCCAACCTTTCCTTAGTTGATCCTTACTTTCCTTATCCTTCCTTTGCTTGCTTGCTTACCTTCTCCTCTTAGTGCTCTTTTCCTCTTTGAGACTAATTCGAGAAAAAAACTAACAAAATTCCCCAAACTGATGCTCTAATGTCTTTTTATTATTGATGCCTCTAATTTCTTCTTTTTTCCTCTATTTTCTCCAATTTCATCCTCGCATGCAACCTGTGACCTTTCACCTCCCTTTTCTCCTATTTTCCTTCATTTTCATAAATAAAATACCAATAATTCATTTTTCCATTTCAAATCCTTTTCCAATTTCCTTTTTTCCATAATAAACAAAAAATGATGCCCACTAGGATACTTTGCCCAACATTCACCTTGGAATACATGTCCCATGGCCTTGGCCTTATTTTGTCTTTATTAACTTTATTACATGAAATTTTAACCTGGGGTTGTTATAGACCCCTCTCCCTTAGGGGAACACCATCCTCGGTGTTCAATGACACCTACAACTAGAAAAACTACTGAAAAACCAAAACATATTGCGCATGAAGCTTTATAACCCAACACGTTGTAGTATTTACAATGAAAAACCTCCTCAAAACAAAACTATCATGACAACCATACCGCTTATTATAACTTTATAACACAATATCAACCATTCATAAATATGTATATATACCAAAAAAATCTCATTTTCCTCCACTGGTAAAAAATGGAGGTTATATAGCCTGCATTTCATCAATCATCTCCCATGTAGCTTCATTGGGCCCAAGGTGCTTCCACTGCACTTTAAATTTTTCAATTTCTCTGTTCCAGAGCATGATTTGTTTCCCCTACAATATGCACTGAGGTTCTGGCTGTAATTCTCCTTCTAGCTCCACCTGCAATATAAACCAATCAATAACATGATCAACATCTTTTACATATATCTTAAGCAATGAAACATGGAAAACATCATGGACTTTCACTGTCAGAGGTAGTGCAAGTCTGTAGGCCACTGGTCCAATCCTCTCAAGGATCTCGAAAGGTTTGCAATACCGAGGTGCCAACTTGGCACATGATCCAATCCTCAAGGAGCTCTTCTTGGGCTTGATGCACAAATACACATGCTCCCCAACCTGAAACTCCTTAAATTCCTCGTACTAGTTTGTATAACTCTTTTATCTATCCTGTGTTGACTTTAGATTCTTCTTTATAACTTCCATTTCCTGTTCCATTTCTACCAACATGTCCAGTCCTATCAACACCCTGTTCATTGGATCACTATAGCTGATGGGATTATTACAACTCCGCCCATATAGTGCCTCAAACAAACTCATCCTAATGACTCTTGAATCTTGATACCCATTATTATAATAAAACTCAATGAGTGAAAGATACTCCTCCGAATTCCGTTGTTGATGCATGACATACATTCTCAGCATATTCTCCAGGATCCTATTGACCCTCTTTGTCTGTCCCTCTATCTATGGATGATAAGTTGTATTGAAGGCCAACTCTGTACCCAAACCTGCAAAAAACGCCTTCCAAAACCTAGATGTGAACTTAGCATCTATTTCTGAACAATGTTCTTAGGAATACCATGCAACTGCACTATATCTCTGATCAAGACATGTGCTACTTCACTAATTGAATAAGTAGACTTAACCGTTATGAAGTGAGCTATCTTGGTCAACCTATCAACCACAACCATGATGGAATCATGTTGCTTCGATGACCTCGATAAACCTATAATGAAATCCATGGAAATGGCCTCCAATTTCCATTCTGGAATCGTAATAGGTTGTAACAAACTAGCTAGATTCTTACACTCAGTTTTCACCTACTAACAATCCAATCATTTAGCCACAAATTATGCCACTTCCTTCTTCAGATTCACCCAACAGTAGAAATTCTTCACCACTGTCAATGTCTTCTAATATCTTGGGTGACTTGAATATGGCTTGACATGAAACTCCTTCAAGATAAGCTTCTTCAACTCACTGTCATTCAACACAAATCTCGTCCTTGAATATGACCAAGCCATAAACTATGAGACGATAGTCCACATCCCAATCACCTGTACCCTAATGTAACATGTTCTTAAGCTACTGATACCTATCATCCTGATTTCCTACCTGTAAGATCTAACCCTGTAAATCCATCCCATAAGAACCCATAACTTCTATATGATTTACCTATACTCTTCTACTGAGAGCATCTACAACCTTGTTCTCCTTTCCCTTAATGTATTTGATCTCAAAGTCAAACTCACTAAGGGTGGCCAACCATCTAGCTTGTCTGGAATTCATATTTGGTTGGTCAAAAAGGTACCTTAGCCCACTGTGATCGCTCATCAATACAAACCTCCTTCCAAGAAGATAGTGCTCCACATCTTCAATGCATGAATGATTGTTGCCAACTCAAGGTCACGAGTCACATAATTCTGATCATTCTCATTCAATTTCATTGACTCATAACACACCACATGTCCCTCTTGCATCAGGACTCCTCCAAGTCCTCTCTTGCAAGCATTTGTTCACACTACAAACTTTTTATATGGATTTGCAATCTTTAACACTAGAGCATTTGTCAACAAATTCTTCAATTGCTCAAAACTCCTTGCACATTCTTTTGTCCATTCAAATTTCTTTCCTTTCCTCTATAAGGATGTAGAAGGATATTTGATTCAAGAGAAGTTCCTGATGAACCTCCTATAGTAACCTTCTAACCCCATGAATGATCAGACCTCATCCATATTCTTAGGAGATCCCCACTCCATGATAGCCCTTATATTTTTTGGGTCCACTGTTATGCCTTCCTTAGAAACAACATGTCCCAAGTAATGTATCTTTGTCTGAAATAAACTACATTATCTAAGCTTCGAATATAACTGATGTTCTCTTAGCAATACCAATATTGTTGCTAGGTGTCCGGCATGCTCTTCCTCATTCTTATAATATATAAATATATCATCAATGAATACAATCACAAACTTGTCCAGATAACTTGTCCAGATAAGGATGTAATACGCAATTCATCAAGCACATAAAAGTAGTTGGAGTATCATTCAAACCAAAAGGAACTATAACAAACTCATAATTCCCATACATGGTCCGAAAATCAGTCTTGTAGATGTCCTCTTCTTTGATGCATACTTGATGGTATCATGATCTTAAATCAATCTTTGAGAACATTGTTGCTCCCTCAAACTAGTCAACCAAATCATCAAACCTCAACAACAAATACTTTTTCTTGATGGTTACCTTGTTCAGTCACCTATAATAGATGCATAACCTGATAGTACCATCCTTCTTCTTCACAAACAACACTAGTGCACCCCAAGATGGCACACTTGGGCTAATGTATCCCTTGTCAATCATTTCCTTCAATTGTAAGTTCAATTCCACTAGATCTAGAGTGCTCATCCTTTAAGGTGCCTTTGATATAAGTGCTACCCTTGGTACCAACTCAATAGAAAATTCCACTTCCTGATGGGGAGGAAACTCTAAAAACTTTGCTAGAAGCACATCCTGAAATTGTTGTAATACATGGTACCTCTTGAACATTTATGCATCCTCAACATCCTTACCCTTGTCACTGGAAATATGAATTGCAAACAGTACACATCCATTCCCATAACATCGCTTATCCTGCATAACTATGACCATCCTTGTAGAATTTCCCACTGTAGATCACCTGATAATGCAATATACTAAAGCAAAACACTTGATCTACTTCTACAAACAAACTTGCAGAAGCTTAATCGATTATGAGAAAGATCAAATAGAACACATATAACAGAGAATGAGAAATCAATTACACATGAACACAGAAGAATACTCTGGGGAAAGCCTCAGCTAAAAACCCCGATCTGTGTATTATCATACAAGTAGAAATATGTCCAGATTACACAAAGCTTTAGCTCACAAGCTATCCAGCTCTCAGTACAATCCCTCAATACAGCTCACAGACTTAATAAACACAACATATGTCTTCTTCCAATCCTCCAAGTCTCTTATTTCCTTGCGCAGTTTCTCCTGGGGTCCAATGCTGCCACCTATGTGAATTGGCCTCATCACACACTCACCAAACTTAGAAGTAACTGTGCAATCTCCAAGGAATGAATTCCTTCTGCATGCAAGAGATATCCTCAATGAAATATTCTTGCAACTGATAGTACAATGTCCCATCATTTGATCTCAACTGGGTCTCTGACTGGGCTGACATGCATGAGTTATTTATGAGAGAATGGTCAGTTATCTGAAGTGTAGCAGTTACATGCATGCATGCATTAACTAACTGAACTCACAATCAGTTCCACAAACTGTTGGAACTAATCTAACTGGACTTAACCCAGTTAACTGAGCTAACTGATTACAACTCAAAGTACAACTCATCTTGATCTCCTTTAATCAAGGGATAACTTCCTCAATCAAAGGGGAAACTGTTGCATGTCTTCACATAGACTTCATGTTTGATTTTCTACAACTAATTAACTCAAGATGAATTAATTAATTATTTTACAAATAGCTGCTAAGATCAAATTCGAATTTTAATTCTCAATTTTAGTTTAGGGACTAACTAAAATTGGAATGTATCCCGAAATGCTATTTATAGTAGTGTTATTTTTAGAAATTCTATTTTTAGCATTTCTTGTTGCTATTTTCAACACTCCCTCTCAACAAGAAAGGGATTATCAGTCACCCTAATCCTGTTCCTGTGGAACTCGAACTTGCATTTTGACAATGCCTTAGTCAAAATATCTGCATCCTGTTCCTCGGTCGAAACATACAACAACAAAATGATCCTCTTGACTACACAGTCTTGAAGATGATGATACCGGATATCAATGTGCTTGGACCTATCATGAAAAACTGGATTCTCGGAGAGTTTGATATAACTCTGATTATCACAATAGATCATAGTTGGATCCATCCTCTGACCAAACAATCCCACTAGAATCTTCTGCATCCAAATGGCCTCACATGCTGCCTGACTGGCAGCCATGTATTTAGCCTTTGCTGAGCTAAGTGCAACTGACCTATGTTTCTTGTTGTACCAGGAAACTGCAGCTAAACCAAGGTTGAAGATTCCTCCAGAAGTGCTCTTCTAGTCCGATGGACTCCCTGCCCAATCTACATCTGTGAAGCCCTGAATATTCACTCCCTCTGTCCATCTGTACCATGATCCATACTAAGATGTGCCTCTGAGGTATCTCAGAACATGTTTCGTTGCCTTCCAAAACAGCTTGGTAGGCTAAACCATAGCTTGACTTAGCTGGTTCACCACAAAGCATAAGTATGGTTGTGTGTTCACTAGATACATCAATGAACCCACAAGCTTTCAATAAACAGTAGCAGCTACTACCTCACCTGAAGTAGCATCCTCCTTCCTCTAGTTACCAACTAAAGGAGTCTGCATGGGCTTGCACTTCTCCATGTGGAATCACCTAAGTATCTCATTGGCATACTTGCCTTGAGACACAAATACTTCCCCATCTTTTTGCCACACTTCCATGCCCAGAAAGTAGTGCATAAGACCCATGTCTTTCATATCGAACTCTCTTACAAGGTCCTCCTTGCAAGACTTGATCAACTGATCATCACCTGTCAAAATCAAATCATCCACATAAAGAACAATGATCAATGGCTTACCTTCTACCATGATGTGGTAAAGGTTCACATCTGCTTCACTCTTGGTGAAGCCCAACCTAGTGAAATAGCTGTCAATCTTGGTGTACCAAGCATGAGGTGCTTGCTTTAGCCCGTACAAAGCTCTCTTGAGTTGGCACACATGCGACTCATGATCGAAGGTCTAAAAACCTTCCGGCTACTTAATGTGCACCTCTTCCTCAATCTTCCCATTGAGGAATACCGCCTTCACATCCATCTGATGGTTCTTCCAACCCATCTGAGTTGATAGTGCCAACATCGATTTGATAGATGAGTACCTTGCTACGGGAGCAAAAGTATCACCGTAGTCGATCCCCTCGACCTATGAGAAACCACGGGCAACAAACCTTGCCTTATGTTTCTCAACACTGCCATCAGTTGCCTTCTTTACCTTGTAAATCCATCAGGAACTCACCATTGACTTGTCTTGAGGTCCTGAGACAATGTCCCACACACTGTTTTGAATGATAGAGTCATACTCCTCTACCATAGCATCAACCCAGACTGGTTGCTACACTTCTTCCTCGAATGAAGAAGGTTCGGTCTCTACACACTCCCCAACCAGGGCCATGTAACCAGTGTACCACTTAGGTGATCTCCTCTGTCTATGTTGAGAAGATGGCTTTCCCACATTCTCTTGTGCATCCATCATCAACTTGTTAGCTTCCCTTGAGCGTTTTTGCCCATCTCTAGAAGACTCAGCATGAGTGGATGTCTCCACTCTCAGATCCTCTGCATGTGGCTTCTTCGCATCAGCCTGAGGCTCCTCCTCCTTAGGAACTGAAAGTTCCTCCTCTGCATGCAACTTGAGCTCCCTCTCAAGTGATACTCGCATGGCTTTCTGCTCATCGAACTTCAGATCTCTACATACCACTATCCTCTGACTAGTAGGCAGGAACACCTGATAGTTGTGGGGTGTATCAATGTACCCCACAAGTATCCCCAACTTAGCTGTTGGATCTAGCTTCTTACAGGCATCTTTGGTAACATGGAAATAAACCAATGTTCCAAAGATCCTGAAGTGACTCACATCTGGTTGCTTCCTGGAAAAGGCCTCCATAGGTGTCTTCATCCCCAGTATATGGTGTGGGCTTCTGTTCTGCAGGTATACTGTTGTATTGCATGCCTCAACCCACAAATGAAGTGGTAGGCTTTGGTCATGCAACACCGCTTGAGCTACTCCCACAATCAATCTATCCTTCCTTTCGGCCACCCCATTCTGCTGTAGGTTATGGGGTGTCCGTCAACTCCCGTTTAATTCCTTCTGCTGCGCAGAAGTCCTTAAACTAATGGGAGACATACTCTCCACCATTGTCGCTATGCAAGGCTTTTATTTTCTTTCCAGATTCTTTCTCTGCCAAGGATTTATACTCACAAAACCTTAATAAGGTCTGATCCTTCTTTTGCATAAAGTAGATCCAACATCTACGAGAAAAATCATCAATAAAAATAACATAGTACCTTTGTTTAGCGGTGGAGGCTGTAGAGAATGGTCCACACACATATGTGTGAACTTGCTCCAGGATTTCCCCACTTCTACTGTCTCGATCCTAAAAGGAATATTTTGCGTACTTACCCAAGGTACAACCTTTGCATGTATCCGTCTACTCCAGTTTTCCCTTGGGAAGTCTGGTAGAAATCTGCTGCATGATCTTCAAGGCCCCATGGTGCAAGTGGCCCAATCTTCTATGGCATAGCTCACCAACATCTTGGCTCTGCACCAACTCTACTTTGGAACTCAATACAGCACATTCGTCTACCTCTAGCTTGTAGAGATTCTTTACTCGAATCCCAATCCTCTTGATTTGTCCAGTACCGATATGCCTCAAGAATACCTTTCCTTTACTAAAGACTACATCACAGCCTTTGTCTTCTAGCATATCGGTAGACAGAAGATTCTTCTTCAGACTCGGTACATACTTTACATCAGTCAGGGTGATAAGAGCTCCATGCTCCCTCTAAAACACAACTATACCTTCACCTGAAACACGGTACTTTCCATCATCACCCATATTGATCCGCATATGGAGATCCTTCTCCTCCAAGGTACTGAAAAGATTCTTGTTGCTGGACATGTGGAAAGAGGCTCCACTATCCAAGTACCAAAAACATCCCACCATGGATGAAACCATGCATGCGATGAGAGAGAAATCCAATTCGAACTATGAGGCTAGTGCCTCACCATCTGATCCCTTTGAGGATCCCTTCTTGGATTTCTTCTGTGGAAAATTCGTAGCATAATGGCCCACCTCATGACAATTAAAGCATCACACTTTCGATTTGTCAAACTTCTTCCCTCCATGGGAAGAACTAGATTTGGAATGGGATGCCTTACCTTTCCCTTTCCTCACCTTACTCACTAAGGCTAGATTTTCTTCATCATCTTGCTTTGATGAAGATCCATCTCTGGTGCTTCTTCTTATCTCCTCCTGCATCAGATCCGACCAAAGTCGTTCCCAATCTAGCAGTTTCTCTCTTCCATTTGCCGAGTCTTGGTAGCAATGCCAGCTCTTAGGAAGACCGAGGAGAGCAAGACTCACCATGTCATCATCGGTTGTCATGATCCCTACACTTCCAAACTTATCCCTGTAGGTGGTGAGCTTGTTCAGATATGTAGAGATCGTGTCGCCTTTTGGACACTTGATTTTCTGAAGCTTGTCTTTCAGTGCCAACTTCCTCTGATCGTTGTTGTTCTGATATAGATCTTTCAATGTTTTCCACATTGAAAAAAATGTCTCCTTCCCATGGAGGATCGAGACAATATGGTCTCGAGCTCCCTCCAGGAGGATTCTCCTCGCTCTAGCTACACATTTCTTCCATTCTGCCAATTCTGTTGCATTAGCTACTACTGGCTTGGGGACTTCTTGATCAAGGAAGTCCTTCAAACCATTGTCCTCTAATATTGCTTCCATGTGATCCTTCCAAGCTATATAATTCGAGCTGCCATCAAGGGCATACTCGAGTCTTAAACCGTTGAAAGCCATTGGTGAAATTTGAGATGTGATAAGAATTCGAATTCTATAATTAGGAACTTGAAACTTCGAACTTCTCCCTTATTTGTATATTGTTCTTCGCTTTGATCACCTTTTCTCTGATACCATGTAGAATTTCCCACTATAGATCACCTGATAATGCAATATACTAAAGTGAAATACTTGATCTACTTCTACAAACAAACTTGCGGAAGCTTAATCGATTATGAGCAAGATCAAATAGAACACATATAACAGATAATGAGAAATCAATCACACATGAACACAGGAGAATACTTTGGGGAATGCCTCAGCTAAAAACCCTGATCTTTTTATTATCATACAAGTAGAAATATGTTCGGATTAGACAAAGCTTTAGCTCACAAGCTATCCAGCTCTTAGTACAATCCCTCAATACAGCTCACAGACTAAATAGACACAACATATGTCTTCCTCCAATCCTCCAAGCCTCCTATTTCCTTGCGGAGTTTCTCCTAGGGTCCAATGCTGCCACCTGTGTGAATTGGCCTCATCACACACTCACCAAACTCAGAAGTAACTGTGCAATCTCCAAGGAATGAATTCCTTCTGCATGCAAGAGATATCCTCAATGGAATATTCTTGGAATATTCTTGCAACTGATAGTACATTGTCCCATCATCTGATCTCAACTGGGTCTCTGACTGAACTGACATGCATGAGTTATTTATGAGAGAATATTCAATTATCTGAAGTGCAGCAATTACATGCATGCATGCATTAACTTACTGAACTCACAATCAGTTCCACAAACTGTTGGAACTAATCTAACTGGACTTAACTCAGTTAATTGAGCTAACTAATTACAACTCAAAGTAAAAGTCATCTTGATCTCCTTTAATCAAGGGATAACTTCCTCAATCAAAGGGGAAACTATTGCATGTCTTCACATAGACTTCATGTTTGATTTTCTACAACTAATTAACTCAAGATGAATTAATTAATTATTTTACAAACAACTTCTAAGATCAATTCGAATTTTAATTCTCAATTTTAGTTTAGGGACTAACTAAAATTGGAATGTATCCCAAAATGCTATTTATAGCAGTGTTATTTTTAGCACTTCTATTTTTAGCATTTCTTGTTGCTATTTTCAACAATCCTCACCAATGTAGGCTTCTTATTTCCTTGTAAGACTCTCTTTTCCCTATTATCATCTAGGCACTCAATATCCTTATCATAGCAATCTACTTTGGTCCTATGGAAGTACAGCCAATCCATACCCAAAAGCATACTATATGACCCTAATGGAACCACTTTTATATGTGTTGATGTAGGCATATCATTCACATCAAATGCACAAGATCTTACCCAATGATGAGTTCTCTTTTTAGTACTTATAGACAACTACATCAACCAAGACTTTGCATGCACTTCTTTTCTCAAACCACACTCTTCCACCAGGTCAGGATTAACATAGCTATATTTAGATCCAGGGTCAATCAGAATAGAAACAACTTGACTACAAATCTTACCTTCCATCTGAATAATGGATGCCTGGTGCTTTTCCTACTTGTTGTCCACAACTGCATAAATATGAGGAATCATATGGCCCACATCCCCAACCATATGTGCCTCCTGAGAACTATAGATCTGAGGCCTGCCACCCTGGTACAATGGACAATCCTTCTTGTGATTATCTTTGCCACATATCCAACATTGTAACAATCCCCTACCATCACCTTTATTTTTTTGCTCTCCAGACTGCAACCCATGTCCCTTCTCAACTGCATTGAACTTATTTTAAGGAGAAACATTTTCTTTCTCACTTGCATATTGAGTTCTTCCCCTGCGCGGTGGCCACATCCCTTTAAATTTTTAATTTCCCTTCAAATCATGCATAGGCTCAGATTTATGCTTTGACTACTCATAACAATGCTTTAGTTTCCTCATGGCTTCCTCCAACGACTGAGCCTCATCAAACTCAATCTAGTATCTATATGTTGTTGGAAACCCACTAATGAAACTTTGAATCTTCGCTTTCTCATCCTTAAGGTAAGTCACATACCTCAACAGCTCTAGGAACCTACTAGTATACTCATCATTTGTCATGGAACCCATTCACAACTCATAACAATCCTTAAATCTGTCATCATAATACCTCGCAGATATGTACTTCTTCTTTAAGAGTATCTCAAACTCATCCCAAATCAAATCTTCTTCCTGAATTCCCTTGACATTCTTCACATCTTCCCACCAAATATATGCTTTCCCTTTCAGACCAAAGGTGGTTATTTTGGCTTTCATGTTCTCTAAATAGTTATGAAATCTAAAGAAATTATTCTTCCCAAGCAACCATACCTATACATCTTCTGACTTTTTCATCTCTCCATTAAATGTAGGTGGCTTGACTTTCTTGAAATCCTTAGGAATGTACTCACTCCTCCTATAAGGATGATGATGGTGACGACTATGATGATGTCTCTTAGATGAGGAACTAGAATGATACCCACACATACCAGTCCTCCTATTAGGTGTATCTAATGATCAGCTACCTCTGATTGTGTCCCCTCTATCCAACCTATATCCTGACTGAGACTTGCTACCATAAGCTCCATTAGTCTTCTCTTCCTTCTCTTGATTAATCCTCAATTGTCCCTGTCTCTACAAGTCTGAAAAGCTCTGAAGGATGACTGCATTGAACTCTGCCTATTTTTCCTGAGCTCTTGCAATTCTTTCCTAAGCCTCAACCAACCTGTCATTTTTGGCCTTGCAACTTATGATCTTTACCCTTAAACTCCTCAATGTGTTTGTTATTTTAGGAGAATACCCATTGCTTCCCAACTGATCTATAAGGAGTGTCACGCGAACTGTAGTTTACCATTTTTCTCGTCATCTTTGATTATATTCTTCCTGCAAGTGTGCCATGTCAGATGAACCAAATAGATACCATAACTAAAATCCTACCTCAATGGCGTTCAAGGGAGGCTTATCTCATCTAGAAAATCAATCCACATTAGCACAGTACATGTATAATCATAATCACTTAAATATGGAAACATCATTCATGACAATACCATCTACATACCATGACCCCATGCATGAAAACCATAGCCGTAATAATGCATGCATAACCACATGTATCTAGCCCATCAGTTCCAAGTGTTTGAACCATGCTCTGATACCACTCCTTGGTATCAGATATCACCTAAAGAGAATGGAACCTGCTCTGATACCAATCTGTAACATGCCTCCTCCCATATCTACCCGGTTTCACTGGCTTGCCTGGGGTAAACATGAGTTGAGGGTTACTATGACCTGATTCAACCTCCTAGATAACCTTAGGGAAATGGACTGAGAAAACAAGACCTTACTAACTTCCCTTAGGTGCTACAAGACCACTAGGAGCTAATTAACCAATCCAAGTGTTGAAACCCTAAGTTAACTTTCCTTTTCAATGAAATAGACCCCTAGTCATTCCCATGACAAGGCTTCCAAGCAACTATAACCCTCCAGTCACTCCCACAACCCTGATTCCTAGCGACTGCAGTATTTTTCACTCAGTTTTGTGCTAGTGACCCTGAGATCTGAGCCAATTTTTCAAGGCTAGGATCCAGAACTCTACTCAAAACATAATGACACTCCCAGAAAGTATAAATAACATAGAGACAAAGCCTCTAACACAAAACTTAATCAAGGACTTCACCTAGCCCGGTCTAACCATGATAGTAATTTCGTCAAACACATTGAAAACATAATATCTATATGTAATGAATGCATATCTGAACATAAGGAACTGAAACTTATTTGAGGTTTACCAAGAAGGACTAATTCCATCTCACAATAGCTGCAATAAAATCTATTAGGTCATGTATTCATTAACCATTCATCTATCAATCAAACATGATAAGAGCCATGACTTGAATTTGTCATAGAACCATTCTTATAACCAACATATAACCAGATAAATAATAGCGATAGAAAAACCATTAAAGCCATATAATAACAAGTACATTTACCCATAAATTACAAGAGGAAATTATTTGTTATAGAAAGATGTGAAAGCCAACCAAGTCAGGGACTTCCACATACCACCCGACCATAGATTGGGCTGAACCAAATGTTTCTTTCATCCAATCACCCTTGTGCCATATTCCAAGCATGAATGTGGGATCTATGGGATAAACCAATCCATAAACAATGAAGGGAATCCAAGGGTTAAAACACCTCCACCTCACACTACCGTGATATCACCTAAACTGGTCCTAAGGTCAAAAAACCAAACCTAGCTTGGATGCCTCATGATTCCTTCACCATCCCTTAAGGAATTTTCCTGTCTCCACCCACCCGTTGATGGTTTCCCAGAGAAAACCATATCCACCCCCAACCCTTGGGATTTTCCTGATAACATCGCACCCAGATCCAAAACCTTCGAAGGAATCCCATCACACCATGACTATCCATAAATGGAAAGGCAAGGCTAAAACCACTGTCTAATCCTGAAAAAAACCACGCTAATGACAACAAATGAACCAAATACACACATGCATATACCATGCATGCAAAAACTGGCTGGGAATCATACATGCAACCTGTTACCTACAAGTATTCTCATTGAAGCCGCTTGATCCAACCTTTCCTTACTTGATCCTTGCTTTCCTTTGCTTTCCTTTTCTTTCCTTGTCATTCCTTTGCTTTCTTGCTTTACTTATCCTCTTGGTTCTCTTCTCCTCTTTGAGACTAATTCTAAAACAAAACTTACAAAAGGCCCCAAACTGATGCTCTAATGTCTTTATATTATTGATGCCTCTAATTTCTTCATTTTTCCTCCATTTTCATTCAATTTCCTCCTCACATGTAGCATGTGACCTTTCACCTCCCTTTTCTCCTATTTTCCTTTATTTTCATAAATAAAATACTAATAATTCCTTTTTGTCCATTCAAAGCCTTTGCTAATGCCTTTTTCAATTTCCTTTTAGCCATAATAAACAACAAGTCATGCCCACTAGGATGTTTTCCCCAACATTCAGCTTGGAATACGTGTCCATGACCTTAGTCTTATTTTTCCTTTATTAATTTATTACATGAACTTTTAACCGAGGTTGTTACAGAAGGATCAATGTTTTCATTTTCATGAGTTTGGAAATGCTACAAAATGTCCAAACAAGAAATCTAGAAAGCATGATGTAGCAACACTCTCTTCTTAGTTCGAATTGGATTTCTCTTTGATAACTTGCATGGCAAGCTCAGTTTGAGGTAGTGTGTGGTACATTGACTTAGGGGCTTCATTCCACATGATAGGGAACACAAATATCTTGATTAATTTAGAGGAGAAAGACATGCAAATCCATATTGAGCTTGGGGATGATGATAGATACATGACCAAAGGAATTGGCATAGTAAGCTTTATGAGGGAGTCAGGTTCCCTTCTCCATCTCAAGAATGTGATGTATGTCCTAAGGATGAAGAAAAACCTTGTATCAATAACAACCATTGATGAAAAATGGTACAATGTTGTATTCAACAAAGGGAAGGCTTACCTCAAGCATTCTTCTTCAGGACAAGTCAAGCAGATTGGTTTTAGGATCAAGAACCTCTACAAATTGGAGGTTGATGCATGTGCAGCCTTGAGAAAAAAGGTAGATATTTCTCATAGTAGATATGTGTTGGTTGAGCGAGAGAAGGATAGAGCTCTCAATATGGAGCCTTAGCTAGTATCTTAGTTTCATTCTAAGAAAGTTGGTAGTTGGGCTAACTATAAGGACGATGATGAGCACCATAGCCTAGGTAAGTGGATGCAACCACTCAGTTCGAAACTTCGAGTATAGGGAAAATTTGAGCCAAGTGGGTAGAGGATTTGGTTAAGGGAGCTCATAAGAGAGTTGAGTCTCCTAGCGCCAAGAAGCAGACACCCAGATACATAGGATAAATGGCTCTTTCTAATTAAGATGGAGCAATTGCAACAACAAAGAACTTGGTAGACTTGAATACAGATCCAAGTGGATGAGGTTCTTCCAAGAAGCCCTTCTTCGCTAAGAGGGAGTGTTGAAAATGTAGCAAGGAATGGCTTCTTTGACTTGTGCCTTAGTCAAATATGCCAATTCGAATTCAATCTCATAGTTTCTTGAGTTAGTTGTTAGTTAACATGTGTGATGTGGCCTATCACTAAGTTATTGTTAGTTAATTCAAGTTAGATGACATGTAGTGAGTTATAGACTAGTTAATGGCTAAAATTAGTTATCTAATGGAGATTAATCTAATGTCTATGAATTAACTGATCTCTAGTTCTAGAATAGAGATATATTTGAGTTTAGTTGGGTAGTTGACTTTCTATTAACTCAACTTACTCTCAGTTAACTAGTTGTAGATGCTAAAAGTAGCCCTAGTAGGTCATGCAATTCGAATTTCCTATTGAGATTAAATGAAGGCACAAATTATATTTATTATGATACATAGGTTTTTGTGTGTAGAGTTTGAGAAGCAAGCAGAGAAATACTCCTAGGAATTGTGCAAGGAAATAGGAGAAATTCCTATTTTTTAGGGGCGGAATTGTGCTAGGAAATAGGAGCTCCTAGCAGGTCTTATTTGCCTAAGTGTTGGCAAGTCTTGTGTAGAGTTGATCAATAATGTAGGGAGCTTCAAGCTTGAAGTAGATTATATGTAATAGATCAGATTTCTCAGTTGATTTGATACAAGAAAGAGGGGTTTTTCCCAGTTGGGTTCCATAGATATATTTTGTGTTCTAAGTGTGATTGTGTTTCTATTAATTGTTTTCTTTTTGCAAATTGAGTAGAGAAATTTTGTGTCTATATGAAAAGAAATTATTTTCCAATTGTTCATATTAGCAGTTACAAAATTTCATGGATTTTCTACACATTATAAGATTACTTGTATTCAATGAATTGCTAATTTATTATTGAGTAAAAATAATGAAGAAAACCATATGATAGACGAATACATAAATTTTTTCTCTTTGAAACATTTTGTTTTGTCTTATTTTTTTTCATTTAAATTATCTTAAAACCATTAAAAATTCATAAAAAAATTGTATCAAAATTTCACTTAATTTAAATAAAATAAATAACAATTTTTTTTATAAATTTTCAAAAAAATGTAATTATTTTTATTTATTAATTTACTAAATTTCAATTAATTATCAACTTTCCTTTATCCTCCTCCTGCTTGAAAGTGGTATCCAGGTAACCCACTTGTATACTCACTGAATATGTATCCTTTTTGTGTATATTAAATTGTTCCCTGATCATGTCTTTTCCTTGGTGAAGAAGGGATCCTGCCATGGAGCTTATGAGTAATTGGCATGCTTCTCCTGCTAAGCTAAATTTTAAAAACAAGAGGGGCCTTGTATTTTGCATGGGTGACGCCGGGATAGATATGTGTTAACTAACTATTAAACCAAAGTTGACCTGTAAATAGGCTTTCATGATCGATGTGCAGAGAGACAAATTCACACAACCCATTTAGGATTTGGACTCATAGCTAAATACTTGTTGTATATACCTCGGAGTGAACTACAATCCAGTAAACATTATATATATTGATGAGGTTTTTTGTTCCACTAAAATCTAAAGGTTTAACTAAACTTCTAAATTTTTATTATTTTTCTGTTTCCAAGGTGGGAGTTAGATTATGTAATTGATTCCAATGAAGTAAGTGAAAACCTAGGAAAAGGCTTAGATACCATGTTCGGGTTGGTCATTATACCAAAACCCACAGGATTTAGTAAACTTTAAAACCCTTACCATTTTCCAGCATGAACGAATAGTCCTATATTTCTAGAGTGACAGATAGATTATGTAATTAATTCCAGAAAATGTGACGATTACTCACATATATATATATATATATATATATATATATATAAGAGGATTGAGATTGGTTTTCATTGTTCATACCCTTTTTCTGGTCTTTTTATTTTCATTTAAATTATTTTAAAACAATAAAAATTTCAAAAAACTGTAATTATTTTTGCTTTTTAATTTACTAAATTTCAATTAATTCTCAACTTTCCCTTATCCTCCACCTACGTGACAGTGGTATCCATGTAACCCACTTGTATACTCACTGAATATGTATCCTCTTTGTGCATATTAAATTGTTCCCTAATCATGTTTTGCTTGGTGAAGAAGGGAACTTGCCATGGACCCTATGAGGAATTGGCATACTTCTCCTACTAAGTTGGCTTTAAAATAAATGAGGGGCACCACATTTTGTGGGGGGGTGTTGGGATAGATATGCGTTAACTCTTAAACAAAATCTAGCTTGTAAACATGCTTTCCCGATCGATGTGCAAAGAGACCAATTCACACAACCCATTTAGGATTTGGACTCATAGCTAACATAACAATACTTGCTATATATACCTCTGAGTAAACTTCAATTTAGTAAACATTATATATATTGATGATGTTTTCTTTTCCACCAAAATTTAAAGGTTTAAGTAAACTTCTAAACTTTTATTATTTTTATGTTTCCAAGGTGGAAGTTAGCTTACGTAATTGATTCCAATGAAGTAAGTGCAAACTTGGGCAAAGGCTCAGAAACCATGTTGGGTTTTATCATTATACCAAAACCCTTAGTAAGCTTCAAAACCCTTACCATTTTCCTGCATGAACAAATAGTCCCATATTTCTAGAGTGGCAAATAAATCATGTAATTAATTCCAAATAAGATATTGTGACAATTACTCTCATATATATGTGTGTGTGTGTGTGTGTGTGTATAATAGTAAGGATTGAGATTGGTTTTCACTATTCCTATCTATTTCAAAACCGTCTTACTTGAAAAGAGGGAATTTACAATGTTTTAAAATCTCTCTGATTTGTATTGTAATTTGTTGTGTTTTAGTAAACTTCAAAACCCTTACCATTTTCCAACGTGAATGAATAGTCTCATATTTCTAAAGTGGCAGATAAATCATGTAATTAATTCCAAATAAGATAATGTGACAATTACTCATATATATATATATATATATATATATATATATATATATATATATAATGGTAAGGATTGAGATTGGTTTTCACTGTTCCTATCTATTTCAGATCTATCTTACCTAAAAAGAGGGAGATTTACAATGTTTTAAAATCTCTCTGATTTGTATTGTAATTTGTTGTGTTTTTTTATGGTTTCTACGGAGAGATTTGTGTTGTGTTTTGATTAGTTTTGACTCTAAAGTTAAGATGAACAAATAAACTTAAAATGAATCTATATGCATGTATATAAATAAAGACATTCACCTATTGGAAACAAAGGCAATTACTTGGAAAAATGCCTAAAAATGGTTTGACTTTTTGACACTAAAGTTAAAATCTCTCTAATTTTGAATTCATTTTTTACACTAAGTTAAAATGAATTTATACGTAAGGAAACTACTTGGAAAAATGCCTAAAAAATGGTTTGACTTTTTGACACTAAAATTAAAATCTCTTTGATTTCTATTTTATTTTTACACTAAATTAAAATGAATTTATACATGTTAAGAAATCAATTATTTGAAGAAATGGAAACATTTGAAAAATGGTTTTAGTACAAATTCTACTATTAGATAATAATTCATTTTTCAAGCAAGGAAGAAAAATCATTCATTTCTTCAATTTCCTCTCTTAGTAGAAATGTTTTTGATTATGCAATGTAATTCTTTGGTGTCTTCTTGTACACCTACATGGTACCAAAGAAAATACACATGACCCTCGTATTCCTTAAGTGTGTGCTTGCACCTTTAGGGGCAATTGCTAGTCTAACATTTTTAAAATTAAATCTAAAAGCAAAAAGGTACGAGGGAGATGTTGTAGTGGTGTAAATGTTTGTAAACATTTACATGTGGGCTCAATTAAAAATAATAAAAGGTTAAATGTAATTGCCTTGAGAAGCTCCAACCTAATATGTAGAGTTGTTGTAATGCCCTATAATCATTTTACTTAGTTAAAATAAAAATAAAATAAATGTAGGTTTTAACCCCTTAGAGAAATCACCGAGCATACGAATTCTAAAAATGGAAAATAAACAATGGCGAGAGCATAACACATAAAATAAATATACACAGAGATTTTCCCCTAGATCCCAAAACCGGGACTACGAGATTGATTTTTCATTATGTTCCTTTCAATGTTATAATACATATATATACATGCCGAAGCATCCATAAACCCCAATCCATTAACCTTGGATTAGAACATAACCATAGTTCCCTTGACTGGATCTACAAAAAATACTATGGACCAAAAACCATCGCACCCAAAACCATGTGCAAAATCCATGCACAAAACCATATGTAGGTCTTCCCACCTAATATAGGGTCCAAAAAAAAGAAATCAGGGCGCTGCCCCAGACCCTGTAGAGGGGGGCGACTGCCCCCCTCAAACCCCCACAACGGGGGTTTCTAACCCCCCGGTTTAAATACTGGGGCTAGTCGTGGAAAGAATATAACACAACCCAACAATAAAAACAACCTCTTTTAGAGTGAAAAGAGATTTGATTCCTCTCTACGCTTGGTAGATCTCAAATTAATATGAATGGATATAGACTCGTAAATATCTCCCTAATCCGCTATATTACTATCATTACTTTAATATCTTAAATTTGTCCATTACACTAATCCTTAACACCCCCTTCCCATACAATCATAATTTCATTATATTCTTATGTCTAACATTAATATATTCTTGCCTCTTAATTCTTTTGTTAAACATTCTTATTGATTATTTATTCTCCTAACTTCTTAGCCTTTTTTGTTTTTATTACTTATTCTATATTCTCTCTCATATATATATATATATATATATATATATATTTCTCATTTTGTTTAATAATCTAATCTAATTTTAAATTTTTCTCCGTATATTTTACCTTATTTATTTATTTAATATTTATTTCACATTTTGGTTTTAAGTGCAATTTGTCTTATCTCCTTTCATCTCTATTTAGGATTTCTTGAATCCTAAAACCTTAGTAATTTAAATTAATTAATTAAATATGTTATTTATTATATTTTATAATTATCTATTTAATTTAATGATTTTATCTGTATATTTCAAAATTCTATTTAAACTCTTTGTTGGGGTGACGAACTTGGTAAGTACGTTAGAGCAGGGCATTAACCACCCTCCCACACAGAAGCAATGAAGGTTAAGTGTGTTGAGTATGAAGGGCCTAGTGGCTTGCATGGGAATGTTCTCGAAATAACTTGGGTTATTATTCCAAAGGCGATGGCACTTGCGAGTGGATGCAGCAACCAGGAGATGAAAGTTTTGATTTTAGACGACATTACTTGCTTGGTTCATTCAGGTGGCCTCTCTGGAGAGCCAAGCTAGGGTCTCGATTGGTGGAGAAGAACAATTGTGGTTGAAGTCTGGCCTTATGAAGTTGTTTCACATAAAGTACTAGCTCAAACTATCATATGGGACCCTAGATCGGCTCGCACATGGGAGTTGGCTCCTTCTAGTAGTCAGGCTCTTGACTTTGACTCGTCTGATGAAAGGCTAAACTTGAGACCTAGGCATAGTGACATTGTGGTAATCAGTGAAGGAGATAAAGTCGCTTCTCAGGTAATTGTAATACTCCTACCTATTATAATGTTTATAGTGTATGTTCTAGTTGTGTGAATTATCAGTTAAGGTGAGCAATTGTTTTCGGCCCCACTATCCTCTGTTGGGTTACCTGGGTGAGGGTTTTTTCTTTGGTTCTATGGTTTTATTTTTGGATGTGAAGGTAGTCGTTTTCGACCAAGAGTGGTCGGGGTACTGGTGTTTTTAAGGCACCCTATGTTTCAATTCAATTGTGCATGTCTTGGTGGGGATTGGGTAGAGTGGTTCACTGGAGTTTGAGTGGACGCTTTAATTGAACCTTATTTGTGGAATTGGAGCAGGGTTAGCTCTAGAGTGGCCAATAATTTGGGCAAGTTGTGGCCACCTCAGACCCTAGGAGTAGTGGAGTGTCGTTCTTTCGAGAAGGGAACGGAACCCATTGGCTAGGGAGAGGGTGTTGTGCTAATTTGGTGGGGGAGAAAAGACATTTGGGCCCCCTCGCCATGCACATGCACAAGAGCTGAGGGTGTGGGTAGCTGGGTTAATTCTTGGTCGTGCAGTTGGGTGTTGAGTTGTAGTGGATATACACAGTGTGTGTCCAGAGTGGTGAATGAAACCACAGCGGTGTGTTCTCAAGGGACAGATCTCAACCTTAGGTGAATTTGTCGTGCTTGTGAAGATAATTCGGTAAGCAGGAGGCCTCCATTTTGTTTCAATTGCACTTTATTTTGTGAATTTCATCAATATTTGGTATTTTGCGTTGGTTTCTTCTCTTGGGAGGGTATTTTTTTTAACCCAGCCCTCGCTCCAAGGCTATGGGGAGGCATCGTTGTGTGGACTTCATTCTCCGAAGGCTCTACAAAGGACTCGCCCTTAGGTAACTGTGTTAATTTAGTCCATTGGTAATGTGTTAGAAACGTCGGGGCCTCTACACTGAACTACCTCACCAGGGTAGAAACAATTTGAATTGTTGGAGCCGGTGGTGTGCCTCCCTTGCTTTGAAGACCTAGTGCTTAGATAACCTGCTGCTACTGGTGGACATGTTGCATCAGCATGGGTGTGCCCGATAAAGTGTTGGCCCTTGTGACTAGCTTGGGGAGCAGGCTAACTGTTGGCTTGAGGGGGCCTGACCCAGGTTCAACATTAATTAGCCAAACAAATCCCTACGTTACTGACCCTTTCGGCATCATCTCGCGGAGCGCAGACCGAAGTCTCACTCGAAGCAGTATGGGGGGATGTTGGAACCAAGTTTCCGCACCCTGAGATGGTTGTGATGTCGTTTGTTCCTTCTATTCCTGCCTTCGCGTAGGTCACTTCGCTCTAGGGCTTGGTGGACGAGCCCTCTATTCTGTCCTTCAATACCTCCGCGAAAGGGTATGGCTGACCTTCATGCAACCCTAACCCTCGATCTAGACACTTTCGTATTGCTAAGGCATCGTACCGTGTAGATTCCTTAACTAGTCTAAGTGTCTTACTTATCTTATTAGATACTCAAAGTTAGCACAACGTAAACATACATTCTTATATGCATTCAGTTATTCAACATAATCATACACATTCGCTCATCGCATAAGCATTATAAAGGAAATTCATACAGAGAATGATAAGATGCATTAATCGGAACAAAGACATAGAAATTGCAGAATACTTCTCTTTATTGATATCTTCCAAGTGATTACAAACTCTATTCACCCTGTGCACACAGCTGCAGGGGTCCGCGCATTCAGCTGCAAACTTCTACTCTAGGGCTCTGTGCATTCAGCGGCAGAGCCTCTACCTACGCTACGATCCGAAACTTATACTTCTTACTTCAGAGCTATGACTCTCTTACATGATTGATCTCTCTAACGACTTAGAGCTTAGCTCTTTTTATACAATCCCATGGTCCATGGACCATGAGTAGATCTTTTACATCGAACTTTACAAAACTGAGGGCGGACAACTCTTTTACGCGCTTTGCGACCACAAAATGAGGAGTCTTTACAATTTTATTACAAAATTTGACCAAAATATGGGCTTTTAGCCCCAAAATTGTCCTTTGGGGGATCCCGTTCCCAACACTGATCGAGTGGAGGCATTGAACGAGGATGTGGTGGAGGGAGCGTACATGGAGGGCAAGGTGGCTCATGTACGGGTCTAGTCTCAAGGCTGTGTGGAGCAACCACCTTCATTGGCTTCGAGAACTTATTAGTTGCAGGGTATTTTGGCTAACCTTGATGTCATTCGCCAACAAAGGGATAACGACCAAAACGAGACTATTGCTTACATCATTGATGTTCAATACAACTAGGAAGAAATTCTGGAGCACCTTGCTTTTGTGATATGGAGCGAGTGTTGCACCAATGAGTGGTTGGACGAGATTGAGGCGTGATTGGCGCATATTGACTACCATATTCATGAAGGGTGTGGCCCTCTTGCGGCCTCGAGTGGTGGTCACGCTCTGAATCCTCTCCATCCATCCACTGTATTGTGAAAATCTACATCCACTGTATTGTGTTGTTACGTTCACATTGATCAAAAGAATAAGATCTTCCCACCTAGTAAAGTAATATGTGGCAATGGATATCTATGTGTCACTTCAAAGAGCGTGGGTTGATCTCACCAATTGCATCTAAACCGATTTGTCAATAACACCAGGACAAAAAGCTTAGTCCTCTCACGTGCGGCCTTTCTTTGCACGTAAGCCAAACCCAAAGTTCCTATATCGTGGTTGGCTTGCAAGTATGGGTATCCAAAAATTTGTGGTTCGCTTGCAACTATTGGCATCCAAAATTTTGTGGCCTGTGGCCTTCCACCCCCTTGTAATTATATCCACACTTGAGCACACGACTTCACCGCAGATCCACTAGTGGGAGCACCTTTCCTCACAGTTTGCACATTATACCACAAAGTCATCGCTCAGCCACCGCTGGCTAACCACTCTTTTGAGACAGGTTTATAGAAATGTCCCTACAAACAAAATTTTTATATGGGTTAACGTTTACTACGCGATGGTGTTTCCAAAAATATTTTGACCAAGCCTTTGATACATGTTGCGTGGGCAAATAGTATTCAAACAAAAGTTTCGTTTGACAATTGTTGATGTATGGTATTATCGTATGATAAATAAAGGATTTTTTTGGTTGTCCATGCAATCCATTTGACTTTTTACTACCTATAATATTTCATAATATTTGTGTATTAAATTCAATACGAACATTAAAAACTGCAATTATTTTTCAAATTTTGAATAAATTTTTGTCGTTAGTGAAAGAATTTGATATGAGTAATTACATTTACTTCGATTTAACCTTTTAAAAAACTTAATAAAAAAATAAAATTACCATATATTTTTTTTATCTTTTTATATTAAATGTTTTGTTTTGTTTTTATTATTATTAAACAAAAATGGTATTCAATATATTAAATATCTTATTATATTTATATTATCTTAGATTTATTTTAAATTTGGATTTACCAAACATCGAGAGATTAAATATTTTGAGATATAAACGATTTTTAGAGTGAAAAGAGAATTGATTTCTCTAGGCATTTGGTAGATCCAAAGTTAAGATGGATCTATGTTGGTTTAATTATTAGCCTTTAAACAAGCTATATTATAGAAGAATACTATGAGAAAAATCATGGGTTGGGGTCTGGAAATGTTAAACAAGACATTACAACATCTTTATCATACTAGACTGGTGAATTTTAAGTTTTTATTTTATTTTGTTTTGTTTTATTTTGATCAAGCCAAAATATTAAACATTACAACTTCTTTACCACACTGGGATGGAGAATGCCTCCTGGTGCAATTATAGGCATTTGATGCATTAAACATTTTGCTATATTTTCATTGTGTTAAGAGACACTCTCTAGCCCAGTGTGGAAGAAATGTTATAATGTTTTGCCCTGTTTTGTTAAACATTTTAACTATATCAAATTACATAAAAATAAAAATAAAAATAAAATAAAATTTTCAATATAAGTAAAATAAATTTTAAAAATATATATTATAATTATTAATAAAACATTTTGACTCGATTGATTGACATAAAAAAATGAAAAAAAAATATATATATTATAATTATATTTACTAATTAAATTAAACCAAACTAGATTTCTTTTAACTCTCGATTTACTAAACGTTGAGAGGAATCAAATCTCTTGAGATACAATTTTTTTTAGAGCGAAAAAAGATTTGATCCTCTTAAATAAATTTAAAATTAAAATAGATCTGAATTAATTAAAATGAAATGAAAAATAAGTTAAATAAACTTTATATTAAATTTAAAATTAACTCTTTTACCTACGCTAATAACCTTCGTTCTCCTCTTTGTAGATCTTAATATCCTCCTCCAAAACATAAATTGTTCTGATAATAATGATGTGGGTTTAACATGTCTTTCGTAATAGGGAAGCAATGTATCATGAATTTAGTCCTTCCTTGAGTATTGTATGCACACCGTATGCTTTAACAACCTGGTCTTTGGTTTGTTTGTAATGTATTTTTAATAGGGGAATTTTTGGAAAACACGAGAGTTTTCTTCCCATCATTTATTTAGGCTTCAATTTCATATTTATTGGTATGTGTTTTCATAATATATATTTTGTGTTTTTTAGGCTTCAATTTCATATTTATTGGTATGTGTTTTCATAATATATATTTTGTGTTTTTTAAGTGTTTATTAAAACAGAGAATATACAATTATTTTTTATGAAAATAATTATATTTTTTAATGGGATGAATTGTTTTTAAAGATAATTAATTTATTATTAAAAAATATTAATCATATTACTATTTCTTTTTTAAATTAGGAAGTTTTAAAATAAATATAAGAACTAAATAGATATATTTTGATTAAAGAAGTTTAATAAACTAAAGAAATATTTTAGAAAATGCTCAAAAATATAGGTGTTCCTAAATTTTATTCTTGTAAATTTTATAATATATTTTCTCTTATAAATTTTATAATATATTTTCTCTTATAAATTTTATAATATATTTTCTCTTTCTATTGATTCAATTATGAAGGGTTTATCCCAAAGGTTGTCAAATTTGTTGTGTTCATTGGAATAGCCTTATTTAAGGATAATATCTCTTAAAGGAAATGTTTTTTCCTTTTCCTTTTAATCAAAGATATTTTTCAATTTTTCTTAGTATCCTCAATAATATGTTCTTTTTGTTGGTAAACTTGGATTAATTCGGCATTACATATCATTGGACTCTTCTTATAGCTTTTGTATAATTTTCATTACTAGTATTCCCAGATGTATAGATAACACAACATCGGTACCATACACTAATTGGAAAGGAGAAGTGTTAATATATATCTTAGCATTGATCATGTTGGCTCATAAAGCATGAATCCCATTTCCTTTGCTTATTAGAACAAGTCCTTTTTGATAATTCAAATTAAGTTTTTATTGGAAGATTCATCTAATTCATTTCCATGAGGATGATAAGGTATTGAATGTCCAAGAATAATATTATAATATTGGAACATTGTAGTGGATGTATAATCTTTAGTATTATTATTGATTATTTTTTGAGGATAGGAAAATTTACAGAGGATATTTTATTAAAGGAATTACATTACTATTAAATCATTAGTTTTCTATACATGAACTACTTCTACCCATTTGGTAAAATAATTAGCGGAAATAAGAATATGTCTATAATGGCCACTTGATGGAGGATGTATCTTTCCAATAAAGTTTAGCCCCCATTGCTGAAAAGGAGCACTAACTTCAATTTGTTTTAAAGGGAAAACTAGAGTTTTTTTTTTTTCTAGAAAACATTTTACATTTGACACTTCACACAAGCTCTCACTTTCATATTGACTTGGGAGAATAACAAGGGCCAAGAAAAGTCACTTAAATTTTATGAGTAGTTGCTTTTGACACAAAATGTCCACCATAAACTACATTGTGATGTTTATCTATTATATTGCTACCGTCTTCTTCAACTAAATGCAATTTAGAATAGCACTAGTATGGTCCTTCCAATATAGAGCGTTGTTTATAATGTAATATTTCATAACTTTTAGTTTTAAAGTCTTGGCTTGATTTCTATTTAACTGACTAAGGGGTTCTAGATTTTCAAGAAAAAAGATAATATTAGTATACAAATGATGAAAATATGCAATCGTAGCATGTGCAATCCAACACTACAAAAGATCTAATTTATAATCAAATGAAAAAGTACTTAAATGTAAAGATAAAGATAAACATGCAAAGGCCATCTTTTTCTTTCCTGACCAATTTATAAGAGATTAAGAGAGAGAAATGAAATGATTTTTTTTATAAATAATCATGCAAAATAATTGTCTCAAAACAAAGGAAAAAATATATGGAAATCAACAAAGGGTATATAGAAAATACTTTAAATCGTAAACATATAAATACTCATATTACCATTGATAGTACTAAATACTATTCCAATGATTAAAAAAAATACGCATAAAGATAACACATAAAATTTCATCAAGTGAAAAGTAAATGTAGTATTCAACCTTGAATAGTTACAGACTTAGGTTTCAATTAGATCTGCAAGAAGCTTTTTGACTTCAAAGATGAATGTTTCAAATAAAAAATTAACACAAAAACAAGTCAAGCAAGGGATGAATTCTTCACACAAACTGAGATCCTTCTCATCAAAGTCCTTCTATTCTTTATGATCTGTTTAGATCTAATGAAGTAGAGTTCATGCTTTAGCTAAACAATGATACCATAAGTCTCCTATGTCTCTTATTTTATTGTTTCCTGAGGTATTTCTAACTGCCAATCCTTTGTAGCTATCCTTTAACTACCAACTTGTGTGTTCTTCTTTTTCTTTGGTATTTGTGCTCCTAATTGATGAATATCCACTGATGGGACTACCTAGAATGATTTTGTGGCCAATCCAACAATTGTTTTCATAATTGTCGCTATCAAAGAAGATCCAAATGTTGAAATTCCTTTGAACCCTAGGTCTGGTATATGACCTATCTAAGCACATAAACAAACTAGTGGTGCTCAACAATGAAAAACTTTGCACAACAGAATATAAAAACATACAGATCAATAATAGTACATAAGATATTATGGCCCAAATCATGTTTCCCATTAGTCCATAAATAAGAAAACAATAGGGCTCTCATACCAGCGATAATGCCCCTTTAGAAACATTGATACAAACTAGTATACACAATATACAATAAAATACAACTATGGCTTTAGGGCTTATCCTTCAAGCCCTCAACTTCCCACAAAATAAGAGACAAAATAATTTGACTTACTTGTTGATGTAATCCTTCACAAACAACCCTTTTTTTCCTTCTTTGTCTTATGTACCTAGTTGTACGTTGCCTCCAAATGCTCACATAGTGATCAAATCCTTTTAATCACTATCAACTTGTTGCTCATAGGTAGGCTTCTCCTTTAGCCACTTGTACTATACCAACACTATTTTCCTTGATGTGAAACCCTCCTTTGGCTAGCAGACTACTTCCTTTAGCCCTTCCTTCAGCCCTTTATCTTGTTGTCCTACCCTTGGCCACCACACTTGGCCTCTGCTAGGTCTATCCAAACGTTCCTTAGCTACTTCATCCAGTCATAACAACTCATTTAGCCCACTTATTCAACTTGGCTTGTCTTCTGTAGCCCTAATTAGGCCTTCCAATGATCATGGTCAACTTCCAAAGCATCCATAGTTCTTGCCTTATTTGTTTTAGCCTTTTACGGCCTTAACCATCACTTATTGTACTCTCAGTCTACCTTTAGGAGCATTTTGGGTAGCTCTTTGGGAAACCCTTTGCTTCTAGTGTAGTCTCAACCTACCTCCAACAACCATAGCTAGCCTTAACAACCTTGTTGCTTTAACATAACTCTTGTAAAGACTTGACCATGCCTCATTCTTAGCCTTAATAGCTACTGAAAAAAACCTTGGTTTTCATGTGCCCTCATCCAAGCCTCATCACAACAATGACCACCAATCTAGGCTTCTCCAGTTGTGAGAGTCTCCTCTAGGCCTTTCTCAAGCCTCAACCCTCTCTTGGTGTTTTTTATTACCTAATCAGAATACATTCCAACCCTCAGACTAGGGCTTGGACATATTTTAACCTTGTTAATAACTCTTGAGTCCCTCGGCCTTCTCACAGATTAGTGAATATCTTCTCTAACAACTAGATCTCCTCATCCCAACTCCATAGATTAGTTTCTTTCTCCCTCAGACCTACTCGGCCTCCTCCTGGACAGCCTGCAATTCCTTCTAGGGCATATTTCCTCCACAAATGACGTCTCTCACTTGTGATTAGGCCTCTCCATTTCCCTCTATTTTTAGTTTTTGTGTGAGTGACTTGGGGGTTTTCCTTGTCCTTTAAGAAGCCCCTATTTCAAAAATAAATAAAAAATTAGATAATTTAATAAATTACTTTTCTTGGTTCTAAACCCACCAATTTGTGTCCAAAGCCCCAACATTTGGGTATATTTCCCACAAGGTCCCTTTTCGTGGGTTTTTTCCACTCATAAATACCTTCCAAATTTCAACACTCCCTCTTAGTGAGGAAGGTATTTCCATCACTCCTTGAAATATCAAGCTCTGTTACTTTCCTTACATACCTATGATCATCCTCGCATGAGTAATGACTTTCCCTTTCATGGTCATGACTGTCATTGCATGTGCCATGTTTTCTTTTGTACTTGGTTGAGATTTATATTACATGGTGCATGCAACATGACTTTTCCTTGTGTTCTCCATAACTATCCTCACATGAGCTACGAATTTCCTTGCACCACCATGAGTGTTCTCACATGGTTTTAGACTATCCTTACAAGGGCTAAAAACTCCACTCTCTCTTGAACCCTACAGGTTAGACCTCCACTAGGCAGTTGAATTTCCTTTGTAGTCTCCCTCCAAAGTGAGACTCCCTCTAATCCTACACAACCTCCATTGCTCACCCTACTTTCCCGCCCATAAAGTGTTTCCATTGAGCTTGTGTCCTTCCAAAGTCGTGCCCCAGGTTGTGGTCAAACATTGGGTCTAATCCACTGATCCAAGTGGATATTGGTGGCCACCCGCATATTCCACCTAGACCTGTAGTTAGTTTCATATGTTTTCTTATTTATTTGATCATTTACTATTTTTAGTAGTGTTTCCAGTCCTAAACTTTTGGAGCAGTTTTGACTCCATAAACAACATTTTTTTTAGGTCCACAGTAGGCCTGTAGCCTTAGGCAGGAGTATGCCACAAATCTTGTAGTAGTCGGAGAGACCTTTCCAACAAGGTATCGTACATGCCAAATAGAGATAGTATGGAAAACTTACGACCCCATGAAGTTGGCTGCCCAATTAACCCCAATGAGGTCAACAAAATCTTGGTGTTCCATTTTTCGGGGTTAGGGTTTTTGTTATTTAGGTTTTTCTCTTGTTGTTCAATAATAAATAGTCCCTTGAGCTTCATTGTAATATAGTTCAGAAGCATGTAGCCACCACGTCTGATCTTCTCAGAGATAAGATACCATCATCCGAGCTAGTTTATTTTCCATTCTGTTTGTAACCATATTTTAATATTCTAATTTTAATGAAATGAAGTGTTATTTATGTTGCATCTTTGTATGTATGGTTATATCTGTAATTTGTTGTGTTCTTGTTTAAGTTCGGATCAATGGCATCAGAGAAATATGCTCTTTCTTTGTTTTTCTTTGCATGTCCCCAACAAGGTAAGGGTATAAAGTGTTAGGGATTGATCTAGTTGAACCTTTATAAGACCAGCCTCGCAAACCCTGATGACCTCCTATGGCAGAAGAAAAGAAAGATGAGGGGGTAGGAGATCCTATCAAAATAATTCTCGAGGAAGCCCTCAAGCGACAGAGGAAAGCGATGATGAATAACTTTTCCCAGATCCTTCGATGACCACCCAAAGACGATGAATCTTCATCCAATAGCCACTCTGGAGGCACTACTCCTTTTAATGTACAAGTTAACTTTGAAATTTCCATATTTGAGGGCCAGATAGATGAAAACGTCATAGATAAATGGTTTAATCTGTTAGAAGGATATTTTTTAGTTGAAAAATTTTCCAGTCGAGAAAAGATTACCTTTTCAGTTCTTAAATCCACCACAAACATCAAGGACTAGTGGGAAACCTACTGTGACCAAAAGGATGAGAGGGAATCCTCATTGTATTTTGTTGCACCCACTTGGGATTCTTTTCGAGATGCTATCAAGGAACAATATTACCTTGTTAGGAGCTATGAATATAAATACATAAAGTGGACCATGCTACGACAGGCAAGAGACCAAGATGTGTTGGAGTTCACAAATGTTTTCCATACCCTCCACACAAAATTGGGTATCAATGATTCTGAGAGGAATTTGGTACTCAAGTACCGCGACTACCTACATAAGTACATCCAGGATGAAATGGAGTTCCTAGACATCTCCTTGCTCGAGACAACATACCGACATGTTATCAAGATTGAGCAGAAGTTTAAGTAGAAGAAGCGATACTTTGGATCTGTGAATCCGAGGCAAGGAAAAAGCATCCACAAACCACAAAGAGAATGCCAAAGCCAAGGCGGGGTGACCCAGGACAAACCATCAAAGCCACAAGCAAAGAACAACACCCCGAAGACAAAGAAGGACATGGGAAAATGTTGTGAGTTCCATAAGAGCTCCACTCACAACACAAGTGAGTGTTGGGCCAAGAATTAACTAGTGGCTGAGCTAAAAGCTTCTGAATCAGACGCATGTTCTGACTTTGAGTCAGAACCCAACAAGGGGAATGAAAAAGGGAAGCAAATCATTGATGTGGAGCCCAGTTCCACCATGGCCACCACCAAAATCTAGAAGAATGAGCTCGAAGATCTAGAGGAGGGGGAACACCTCTTCCACTCACACATGTAGATGAAGGGTTCTCCACTGTAGTTCATTGTTGACAGTGGGAGCCAAAAGAACCTCATTTTAGAAGAGGTCATGAAGTGGTTGGGTGTACCGACGATAACACATCTGTAGTCGTACACCATCGGGTGGCTTCATCAAGGACAAGATCTCCGTGTTAGCCAACAATGTCACCTTACCTACAACATCAAGCCCTTCACAGATGAGGTACTCTGTGATGTTTCTCCTCTTGAAGTTTGTGATGTATTATTAGGAGAACCATACTTGTGGGAGCGACATGTCGTATATGAAGGCTAGACCATACTTTATGATTATTACTTTGGGCAATAAGTTGTATAGGATATCAAAGGGAGCCCTGCCTACCACCATCTCTTTGACCACTGCAAAGAAATGCAGTAAGATCATTCCTAGGCCAGGAAATTTGTTTTCCTTATAATTCACCCTCAGGGAAAGAATAAGGTTGTGGCCACAGATTCCAGATAAGGCTCCTCTACACAACAGCAACAAATGGACAAGGTTGTGGAGTAGTACAGGTATATTTTTGCCTCGCCTACAAGGGTGCCTCTACATTGTCAAGTCAAACACTACACCAATATGACCCCGAGTGCACCGCTACCCAAAAGACTGATCTATCGACTCTCTGTTTTAGATAACGATGAGATCAAGAGTCAGATTAAGGATCTATTGCAGAAAGGGCATATTAGGCCAAGCTCATCACCTTGTGGGAGCCCGATTATATTGGTACACAAGAAGGATGGGACCTGGAGACTCTGTATTGACTATCAGGCACTGAACAAGATCACTGTCCAGAAAAGGTACCTAATCCTAGGGATTGACGACCTACTGGACTAGCTCAAGGGGGCCAAATATTTCAGCAAGATGGACTTGAAGTCCAGTTATCACTAGGTGCCTATCGAACCCTCCAATGTGTGGTAGTTAACCTTCAAACCCAAGGAGGGCCTTTTCAAATGGTTGGCCATGCCTTTCAAATTGACGAATGCCCCGCAAAATTCATGAGATTGATGGACGACACCTTGTGACCCTTCACCAATGAATTTGTGCTAGTGTACTTAGACGACATCTTGATCTTTAGCCAAAGTTGGGAAGAACACCTCCACCATATTTGACAGGTCCTTCAAACCCTGCGATAACACATGTTGTGTGCCAATTTAGAGAAATGCATTTTTGGAATGACCCAGGTTCAATCTCTAGGGTACATCATTGATGAGCAAGGTGTGCATGTGGACCCATCCAAGGTAAAAGTCATTCAAGATTGACCAGCCCCAACCACTCTAATAAAGCTTCGCATATTTCTGGGTCTTTCCAATTCTACAGCAGGTTCGTGTTGGGGTTCTCTCATATCGCTTGGCCTTTAAATCAAGCAACCAAGGGTGGAGTGAAAGAAAAGTTTTTCTGGTCTAAAACCCAAAAAAAGGTGTTTTTCGAGTTGAAGCATCACCTCTATTCAGCACCAGTGCTCACATTACCATACCCGCAACAACCATTTGAGATTGAGACAAACACCACTGACTATGCTATTTGTGCAGTTCTTACTTAGCAGGGGCATCCAATGGATTACCACAGTGAGACACTTTCAGACACAGTCTGAAAGTATCCCACTTAAGACAAAGAAATGTATTCCATTGTGTAGGATTTCCATCAATGGAAGCATTACATTATGGGGAAGTAAATGTTCATCCACACAGATCATAGACCCCTGCAGTTTATACATACACAAGGGAAGTTGAAAAATGATTGCCATAAGAAATGGTCCACATACCTACAACAATTCCATTTGAAGATTGAGTACAAGAAGGGAAACACTAATAATGTTGTAGACTTCTTCAACTGGCCACCAATCATGGTGCCGATCACTATGCTCGACTGCTGTGGGCACAAGACTTCGGGGTGGCTGCATATTTACAAGAGCGATCCAGAATTTAGAAGCACATACTAGACACTCTTGGAAGGTAAGAAAGTTCCAATTTTTCACCTCCATGATGCACTGTTGTGCCACCTGGGACACATTTGTGTTCCTTCAAGCGAGCGTGCCAAGATAATTTGGGAGGCACATTGTAGTCGTGTCGCTGGACATTCTGGGGTAGAGAAAATGGTGGCAGTACTGCAAAAGTATTTTTATTGGTCCAACCTTCATCAGGATGTTGGGAGGTACATTAAATCCTACAATGCCTCTGCCATTTCTAAACCAAACATTAAGAAGCAAGGCCTATATACTCCTTTTCCTACTCCTAGTCGACCTTGGGAATCCATCTCCATGGATTACGTGTTGAGCCTTCCTTCTTCTAAGCACAAAAATGACTGTGTTTTCATGGTCGTTGACAGATCCTCTAAGATGGCCATTATGGTTCCCTACAAGAAGAGTATCACAGAAGAGGCCACAGCTAAACTCTTCTTTGAGTGAGTGTGGGTACACTTCGAGATCCCACAGTTCATTATCTCAGATCGAGACAGCAGGTTCCTAAGTGTATTTTGGTCAAATCTCTGGTCATTACTGGATATCAAACTCACTAAGTCCACAACTTTCCATCCCCAAACTGATGTCCAAATATAGGTCATCAACATTATGATCATACACATTATGCGCATGTATAACTGCAAGGGTCCACACACATGGGATGAAAGCCTACCCTATGTCTAGCACAACTACAACGAAGCTCTCCATAACTCAACAGGTCATAGCCCCTGTTATGCTCTTAACCTGCAAAATGATACCCAAATACAGAATATGCGAAGAAAAGATACCCAGAACACAGAATAGCAATGATTTTATTATTCAGATAGTAATGTTCACTTGCCTCTTCGAGGGGGCAAACTCCAATAGAGCAGAGCTCGACTACAAAAATAAGACACAATGCTCCTCACAGGGAGTCTCTATCCTTTATATATGACTCATACATGCAATACCACGGGCCAATATCGTGGGTTTTATTAATACCATCTATCTAATACTACGGCCCATTTGCAACTAACTGTGGTCCCGTCATTAATTGCGGGTTAACCACTTACAAATATTAATATGGGCTTTATTGACTCTTGACTATGACGTGATCCCATGACATAAATAAGGGGGTTAGGGTGGGACCCTAACATGCCCTCCCCCTTAAGACTAGCCTTGTCCTCAAGGCTGAAGCTGCGGAAACTGCTGAAGAATAGTGGCTGGTTCCCAAGTTGCATCTTCCGGAGAGGTGTCTTTCCGTTTGACGAGGACTTCCTTAATCATGCGGCTGCGCAGGTGCTTGTCTCGCGTGTCTAGAACCTGTTCGGGTTGAAGCCAGATTGACCCTTCTTCGTCCAATTCAGGTAGACTGGTTTGAAATTGGCAATTGTTCCCAATCACTTTCTTGAGGCACGATACATGGAAAATTGGATGGATTTTTGCCGTAGGTGGCAAAGCCAACTTGTAAGCCACTTCTCCAATGCGCTGAAGTACTTGGTATGGTCCGTAGAATTTTGGAGAGAGCTTTTGACAACCCTTGTCTTTGAGTGATGTTTGCTTATATGGTTGCAGCCTCAAAAAGACTTGATCCCCTTCTTGAAATTGGTGCTCTGAGCGATGCTGGTCGACCTGTTGCTTCATGCGGTTCTGAGCTTGATGAAGATTCTCTCTAAGATGGGCGAGCATGGTTGCGCGGTGTTGTAGGAGTTGATCCATTGCTTGTACTTTGGAGCACCCCTTGAGATAAGATGTAGGGGAAGGCAGAAGTTGACCATATACTGCTTCATAGGGAGTCATTTTGGTGGTGGCATGATAGTTGGTGTTATACCACCATTCAGCCAGAGGTAACCACTGTACCCAAAGGTGTTGCTTTTCTGAAGTGAAACACCTAAGGTAGGTTTCTAGACATTTGTTGACGGCTTCGGTTTGACCATCTGTTTGCGGATGATATGAAGTACTGAGTTTGAGTTGAGTGCCTTGTATTCTGAAGAGTTCCTGCCAAAAATTACTGGTGAAGATCGGGTCGCGGTCGGACACAATAGAAGTGGGCATGCCATGCAATTTGAAGATCTGATCCATGAAAGATTGAGCAACCAAAGTTGGTGTAAACGGGTGGGGTAGGGCGCAGAAATGAGCATACTTCGACAGTCAATCCACAAACACCATGATGACTGACTTGTTCCCTGACTTTGGAAGACCTGTAATGAAATCCATAGAAACCTCCGTCCAAATTGATGTCGGAATGGGCAATGGTTGTAATGTGCCTGGTGTGTTGACGGTTTCCCCTTTGTGGCGTTGACAGACATCACATTCTGCTACGAAGGTAAGGATGTCCTTTTTCATGTCTGTCCAAAAAAATGATCTTCTGGTGCGAGCATACGTCTTCTGAAAGCCCGAATGTCTTGCAATGGGAGATGAGTGCAATTCTGCCAAAATGCGACTTTTGAGGGTGGATGTTGGTGAGATTATGACTTTGTCCTTGTAGCGAAGAATATCATTCTGCCACGAGTAGCCCTTGGTGGAATTAGGATCTACCTGCAATTGAGAAATGAGTTGGGAGAGCCCGGGTGTGAAAACCATTCCCTGCGAGCCTCTTCAATCCAGTCTGGAATGGGGAGGGAAATTGCGAGCATAGTACTTTCCTCCTCAAATTGGCGAGATAATGCATCTGCTACACTATTGTCTTTCCCTTTCTTGTAAATGATCTCATAATCATATCCCAGCATTTTGGCTAACCATTTATTTTGTTGTGGGGAGGATAGGCGTTGCTCCAAAAAATATTTAAGACTGTGATGATCTGTGCGGATTTGGAAACGTCGCCCCAATAAGTAAGGTCGCTAGGTCTCGACTGCATGTAAGATGGCCATCATTTCCTTCTCGTAGGTAGATTGGCCCAGATTCCTCCCACTGAGTTGTTGGCTTGTGAGGGCCAACAGTCGCCCTTCCTGCATTAAGACCGCCCCAATGCCTGTACTCGAAGCATCACATTCAATGACAAAGGATTTGGTGAAGTCATGTAGTGCTAAGACTGGAGTGGAACACATGGCATTTTTGAGAGCGGTAAATGCCTGTTGTGCTTCCTCGTTCCAGACGAAGGAATTTTTCTTTAGGAGTTGAGTGAGGGGCTTCGCTATGCAGCCATAGTTGCGGACAAATTTACGATAATAGCCTGTGAGACCCAAAAATCCTCTCAAGCTCTTCAAGGTCTTAGGTTGAGGCCATTCTTGCATTGCCTGGATCTTTTTGGGGTCCACCTTGACACCTTCACACCCCACAATGTGGCCCAAATACTCAACTTCTTCCATGCCAAACGAACACTTGGACATCTTGACAAATAATTTATGCTTGCGGAGCAGTTGCAAGAGTAGATCTACATGCTGGAGATGTGCCGCCCAAGTGCCACTATAGATGAGGATGTCATCGAAGAAGACAAGGAAAAATCTTCTGAGATATGGTTTGAGAATGTGATTCATAAGACTCTGAAAAGTAGAGGGGGCATTACAAAGACCAAATGGAATGACCAGGAACTCATAATGGCCTTCATGAGTTCTGAAAGCCGTCTTGGGAATGTCGACTTCCTTCATGCGAATTTGGTGGTAGCCTGAGCGAAGATCCAACTTAGTGAAGAATTGAGCCCCATTGAGTTCGTCCAACAAATCGTCAACCACCGGGATGGGAAATTTATCTTTGACTGTCAACTTATTGAGGGCCCTGAAGTCGGGACACATCCGCCACTCCCCATCTTTCTTGAGCACCATGACCACTAGGGATGAATAAGGACTAATGCTGGGACGAATGACACCTGCTTCCAACAGTTCCTTGATGATTTTTTCTATTTCATTCTTTTGGGTGAACGGATATCTGTATGGCCGCACATTTTGGGGTTGGGCCCCTGGAACCAAGGTGATGCTATGATCATGTTCCCCTCGCGAGGGTGGAAGCTCATGAGGCTTGTCAAAGACCGTCCGATGGTTATTAAAAATCTATTGCATCTCATGATGAATTGGCAGAGACATGGTTTCGACTACCTGGATGGCATTAAATTGAGCTACTACTCCATGATGGCCCTTTTTTAACAATTTTTCCATCCTATGCGAGCTGATGATAGAGGGGGTTCCCGCCTGGAGTCCACGGAGGGTATGTGTGGAGTTGTTCTTCTTAAAACTCATATATAACTCCTGGAAATCCATTGTGATTGGCCCAAGAGTGCGGAGCCATTCAGCGTCGAGGACAATGTCGCAACCCCTCATGTGTATGGCAAACATGTGGGTTTTCAGTTGATAATCCCCCATTTGAAGTTTGACATTTTCACAGCGGCCTTCACATTTCATTGTGCCCCCATCCGCAATTTGGACTTGGAAGTTAGAAACTGCTCGTACAAAACAATGCGCTGCTTCTGCGATTTTTTGATGGATGAAATTATAGGTACTTCCACTATCAATCAAGACTACTACTGGGCGATGTTTAAGAAAACCCCGGATTTTGAGAGTTTGAGGGGAAGAAATCCCTGCCAACGCATGTAGCGAAATAACTGGTTCGTCAGAGACATTCTCCTTTGGGTTGTCTTCTTCTAGCGCCTCATGTTCCTCAAGTGGTGGATCTTCCTCTGTTGAGCTGTAGTCAGTGGCATCTATTTGAAAAAATTTGGGCTCCTTGCATTTATGACCTGGGGAGTATTTTTCATCACAGTAGTAACATAGTCCTTGCTTCCTTCTTTCAGCCATTTCCGCAGGTGACGCCTTTTGGACCTTAAGTGTTTGAGTCGTGTTGTGACCCTGTGGGGGACGACCTTTAGCGGGGAAATTTGGGCGACTGTATTGGGCTGCTAATGCACGTTCCACCTTACGAGCTACCTGGCAAGCCTCCGTCCACGTGGGAGGGTGGTGAAGTAGAACTTGAGCTTTGATGGCTTCTTTAAGACCACTGATAAAACATTCCGTGTAGAACTCATCTATGAGACCCCTAGTGCGGAAGGCTAAGGCTTCAAAAGCGGTAATATATTCATCCACTGTACCAGTCTATCGGAGCTTAGTGAGACGACCCAAAAAAGAGTCTTCCTGTTCAAAGCGATCTCAAAGAGCTTTGGTAAATTGGGTCCAAGTCCTAAAAGGTCCATTGCAACGCTGATGCCATTCCCACCATTGCCACCGTTCATTGTCCAAGTACATGCTCCCCAACATAAGCTTAGTCGCATCCTCTGGGATATGATTCAATTTGAAATACTGCTCCATTTGTGCTAGCCATGCGGACGGGTGAGAACCGTCAAATTTATGCACATCCAACTTGGGAGGTCGCTGACTGGGTGGTGGATGGGTGTGCCAGACGTGAGGAGAGTGGCTAGACTCACCCTCATTGTATTCATGGCCATTATACGCCTCCTCGTGGGCTTGCTCCTTGCCCTTCGGGAGTAATTGCTGTATCTGGAGACTTAGTCTGCGAATCTCAGTTTGGATGGAGTTCACAGTTTCTTCCAGTTTGTCCATCCTTTCATTGGCCATCGTTTGAGCTCTAGTTTCTACCATACACCAACCTGATGAAAAATTGGGACCGCCTAAAAATTTTTACTAATAAATTGAATGGTACCACCTTGCTCAGCTCATCGTCCTGATTCTGATGGGCTAGATCACCAATAAGCGCCCCGGAAGATCTCAGACTCTTTTTTTTTTTTTGAAACTCCTAAGGGAGTTTTACTCCTTCCTGATCAATACTGCAGTCGCCAGATCCTCAAAATGTCAATGCTGCCAAAAGTCCCGCGAAAAGTATACCCCGGTATAGGAACCCTTCACAACAACTCCAATCTAGTGGGTCTGAGAGATCTGAATGGCGGAACAACTGCTGCGGCGGATCTGATGGATCTGCAGGACTAATGTCTGCTGCTGCTGCACCTCTTTGCACACGTGGATTGGGAATAGATGATGTGTGATCCCCCGATAGAAAAGGAAACTATGGTTGTGAGGAGTGTCAGGTGCTACAGATCGCAATATACATAAGGGTCTGGCAGTAGTACTCGGCCCAATGTTTCAGGGCTCTAACTAAGGAGGATCGACCGTACCCTTAGCCGTACAACCCGACTTCCCTATCGTACGGGCGAGTAATCTCTCCGAGTGTTGTTCTCGGTGTACTGTAGCCACAAGACGGCCGACGATTTATCTATGGCGAGGTTTCAAGGGAGCCTAGGGGGCTTCCAATATACCAAGAGGGTACGTGGAAGACAGTCCGTGCGCGGTTCTGTCTAATGCGCTACTACTCGAAGGGGTACCCACAGGGGTACAAGGGAGTCCAACAGACGTGACCAACTCTTGTATTTCTTGCGTGCATGCCTCCCCAAATCCGCAGGTTTATGCGCTCAACGACAGATCCCGTGGTTTAAAGACGCCGGAACACGTCTCTAGCCGAAATTTTGTTTTTGCTAAGAATTGGAGATCCCACTGGCCCTGGAAAGTGCTCTGATACCACTTGTTATGCTCTTAACCTGCAAAATGATACCCAAATATAGAATATGCGAAGAAAAGATACCCAGAACACATAATAGCAATGATTTTATTATTCAGAGAGTAATGTTCACTTGCCTCTTCGAGGGGGCAACCTCCAATAGAGCAGAGCTCGACTACAAAAATAAGACACAATGCTCCTCGCAGAGAGTCTCTATCCTTTATATACGACTCATACATGCAATACCACGGGCCAATACCGTGGGTTTTATTAATACCATCTATCTAATACTACGGCCCATTTGCAACTAACTGTGGTCCCGTCATTAATTGCGGGTTAACCACTTACAAATATTAATATGGGCTTTATTGACTCTTGACTATGACGTGATCCCATGACATAAATAATGGGGTTAGGGTGGGACCCTAACAGCCCCTTTCAGGTAGGGCTTGGATTTAAGCCATTATTTCTCATTTATGTGGCCACACCATTTGCGGCCACTCAGGCATATTTTGCTCATGTCTTGTCTGAAGATGATAGGGCTAACAACTTCGCTGAGTGCATTCAACACATCCACCAACAGGTCTATGATATATTGGAAAGAGCCAATGCTAAGTACAAGTAGTGCCATGATCAACATTTGGTTCTGCACAAGTTCCAAGTGGGTGAAAAAGTTTGGCTACATTTGCAGAAGGAGCGCCTCACTAGACCCCAACGCAAGCTTCACCCGCTCCGATATGGGCCATACACCATCACCAAGGCTGCGGAGGAAAATGCATTTGAGCTTAACATTCCACCGTTCCTTGGTCTGCACCGAGTTTTCAATGTAGACCGCCTTCAACCCTACTTTCCACCATTGCTAGACACATCTGACATTGCAGAACAACTCATACCAAAAGAGTTGAACCCAGATTGCATGGAACAGGCCACAAATGATCAGATCATGGATACATAGATCAAGAAAAATTTCGAACAGAGGGTCTATCTATATCGAGTTGTCAAAGCAGGCCAACTCCCTCACCAGGGCAAATGGTTCACTATGGACTAGGTTCAACAAAAATTTCCTCACCTCATGGAGGCTCTACCATTGATTCCTAAGGAGTTAGGGTTGATCTAGGTGGATATTGGTGGCCACCTGCCTATTCCACATAGACCTCTAGTTAGTTTCATTTGTTTCCTTGTTTAGTTCAACATTTACTATTTTTAGTAGCTTTTCGAGTCCTAAACTTCCAGAGTAGTTTTGACCCCCTAAACTATTTTTTTTTTTTAGGTTTGCAGTAACCCATCACCATAGGTAAGGGCCTACTGCAAATCATGTAGTACTCAAAGAGACCTTTCCAACAAGGTATTGTATGTGCCAAATGGAGATAATATGACAAACTTATGACCCTGGGAAGTTGGTTGCCCAACTAACCCCAACGGGGCCCACAAACTCTTAGCATTCCATCTCATAGGGTTAGGGTTTTGGTTGTTTAGGGTTTTCCCTTGTTTTTCAATAATAAATATGCCCTTGAGCCTCATTGTAACATAGTTCAGAGGGATGTAGCTGCCACATCTCTTCTCAGAGATAAGCTACCATCGCTCGAGCTAGCTTATTTTCCATTCTGTTTGTAAGCATATTTCAGTATTCTCATATTAATGAAATGAAGTGTTATTTCTCTTGCATCTATGTATTTATGGTTATATTTGTATTTGTTGTGTTCCTGTTTAAGTTTAGATCAGGGGTATCAAAGGAGTTTTCTCTTTCTTTTCTTTTCTTTGCATGTCCCCAATGAGGTCAGGGTATAACGAGTTAAGGCTCGGTCTGGTTGAACCTTTGCAAGACCAGCCTCACAAACCTTGACGACCTCCTTTGGCGGAAGAAAAGAAAGACAAGGGGCAGGAGGTCCTATCAAAATATTGCTCGAGGAAGTCCTCAATCAATAGCAAAACGCGATGATGGATAACTTTTCCTAGATCCTTCAACGACTACCCACATGCGACACATCTTCATCCAAAAGCCACTCTAGAGGTTCCACTCCTTTTAAGGTACAAGTTAACTTTGACATTCCCATATTTTAGGGCCAAACAGATGCAAACACAGTGGATAAATGGTTGAATATGTTGGAAGGATATTTTTCAATTCATGACTTTTCCAATCGGGAAAATATTACTTTTTCACTTCTCAAAGCCACCCCACATGTCAAGGACTTGTGGGAAACCTATTGTGAATAAAAGGATGAGAGGGAATCCTCACTATTTTCAGTTGCACCCACTTGGGATTCTTTCTAAGATGCTATCAAGGAACAATATTCACTTGTAAGGAGATATGAATATAAATACATAAAGTGGACCATGCTACGGTAGGGAAGGGACCAAGATGTGCCAGGGTTGACAAATATTTTCCATACCCTCTGCAAAGGATTGGGTATCAAGGATTCTGAGCGGCATTTGGTACTCAAGTACCACGACTGCCTAGATAAGTACATCCAGGATGAGATTGAGTTCCTAGACATCTCGTCGCTCGGCACGACATCCCGATATGTTGTCAAGATTGGGTAGAAGTTTAAACAGAAGAAGCAAGACTTTGGATCTGTGAATCCAAAGCAAGGGAAAGGCATCCCCAAACCACTAATAAAAGGCTAAATCCAAGGTGGGGCAACCTAGGACAACCCTATGAAGCTGTAAGAAAATAACAACATTCCTAAAGACAAATAAGGACACAAGAAAATGGTGTGAGTTCCATAATAGCTCCACTCACAACACAAGTGAGTGATGGGCCAAGTAGTCACTCGTGGCCGAGTTGAAGGCTTCCAAATCAGATGCATGTTCTGACTCTTAGTCAGAACCCGACAAGGGGAATGACAAAGGGAAGCAGATCATTGATGCGAAGAATGAGTTTGAAGATCCGGAGGAGGGGAGTGCCTCTTCCACTTATAGATGTGGGCGAAGGGTTCTCCACCATAGTTCATTGTCAACAACGGAAGCCAAAAGAACCTCATTTTAGAAAAGGTCATGAAGTAGTTGGGTCTATTGATGATAGCACATCCATAGTCGTACACCATCAGATGGCCTCATCAAGGATGATATCTCTGCAACCATCAATTTCCTTCCCTACAACATCAAGCCCTTCACAAATGAGGTACTGTGTGATGTTTCTCCTCTTGAAGTTTGTGATGTATTATTAGGATGACCATACTTGTGGAAGCGACATGTTGTATATGAGTGTAAGTCGCGCTCTTTGATTATTACTTTGGGCAATAAGTTGTATAGGATACCGGAGGTAGCCTCGCCTACCTCCATCTCTTTGATCGCTGCAAAGCAATGCAGTAAGATCATTTCCCAGACCAAGAATTTTTTCCCTTATGATTTGCCCTCAGGGCAAGAAGAAGTATGTGGCCACAATTTTCAGACAGGGCTCCTCCACACAACAACAACAAATGGATAAGGTCATGGATGCATACAAGGACATTTTCGCCTCACCTACAAGGGTACCTCTACATTTTCAGGTCAAGCACTCCATCAATCTGACCCCGGGCGTGCCACTACCCAATGGATTGATCTATCGATGATCTATTATGGAGAATGATAAGATCAAGAGACAAATTTAGGAGTTGGTTCAGAAAGGGCACATCGGGCCAAGATCATCACCCTTTGGGAGCCCAATTGTATTGGTACAGAAGAAGGAAGGGACCTGGAGACTCTGTATTGACTATTGGGTGCTGAACAAGATCACTGTCTGAAATAGGTACCCAATGCCATGGATTGACAACCTTCTAGACCAGTTTAAGGGGGCCAAAAATTTTAGCAAGATTGACTTGAAGTCTAGTTAACAACAGGTGCCTATCGAACCCTCCAATGTGTGGAAGACTACCTTCAAATCCAAGGAGGGCCTTTTCGAAAGCTTGGTCATGCCTTTTGGATTAACAAATGCCCTTGCAACCTTCATTAGATTTGATGGACGACATCTTGCGACCCTTCAATAATGCATTAGTTGTAGTGTATTTAGATTACATCTTGATCTTCATCCATATTTGGGAAGAGCACCTCTTCCATATTTGATAGATCCTTCAAACCTTGCGACAACACACGTTGAGTGCCAATTTGGAGAAATTCATTTTTAGCATGACCCAGGTTCAATCTCTAGGGTACATCATTGATGAGCAGGCTGTGCATGTGGACCTAGCCAAGATACAAGTCATTCGGGATTGGCCAGCCCCAACCACTCTAATAGAACTCTATAACTTTCTGGGTCTTTCCAATTTCTACCACAGGTTCGTGTTGGGGTTTGCTCATATCACTTAGCCTTTAAGTCAAGTCACCAAGGGCGAAGCGAAAGGAAAATTGTTTGGTCTAAAACCCAAAAAAAATGCATTAGCCAAGTTGAAGCATCGCCTCTGCTCTACACCAATGCTCACATTACCAGACCTGCATCAACCATTTGAGATTGAGACAGATGCATCCGACAATGCTATTGGTGCAGTTCTTACTCAACAAGGGCATCCAGTAGCTTACCACAATGAGACACTTTCAGACACAGTACGAAAGTATCCCACTTATGACAAATAAATGTATTCCATTTTGCAGGCTTGCCGTCAATGGAAGCATTACATTCTCGGGAAGGAAACAATCATTCGCACAGACCACTGACCCCTATAGTTCATATAGACACAAGGGAAGTTGGAGAATGATCACCATTATAAATGGTCCACATACCTATAACAATTCCATTTGAACATTAAGTACAAGAAGGGAAACACCAATAATGTTGCAGACTGCCTCAACCGACCACTAGTCATGGCGCTGATCACTAAGCTCAACTCTTATGGGCACGAGACTTTAGGGTGGCTGCATCTTTACAAGAGTGATATAAAATTTGGATGCAGATGCGAGACACTCCTGTAAGGTAAGAAAGTTCCAAATTTTCACCTACAGGATGCATTGTTATGCCACCTGGGACACATTTGTGTTCCTTCAAGCGAGCGTACCAAGATGATTTGGGAGGCACACTATAGTCGGGTCGCTGGACATTTCGGGGTAGAGAAAACAGTGGCAGTACTGCAAAAGTATTTTTATTGGTCAAACCTTCATCAGGATGTTGGGAGGTACATTAAATCCTGCACTTCCTGCACCATTGCCAAACCAACCATCAAGAAGCAAGGCCTATATACTTCTCTTCCTACTTCTAGTCGACCTTGGGAATCCATCTCCATGGATTACATGTTGGGCCTTCCTTATTCTAAGCATGGCAACAACTGTGTTTTTGTGGTCATCGACATATTCTCTAAGATGGCCATTATGGCGTCCTGCAAGAAGAGTATCACAACAGAGGCCACCACTAAACTATTGTTTGAGCGAGTGTGGTTACACTTCGGGATCCCATAGTTCATTATCATAGATCGGGACAAAAAGTTCCTGAGTGCATTTTGGTCAAGTCTCTAGTCAATGCTGGATACCAAACTTACTAAGTCCATGGCTTCCATCCCCAAACTGATGGCCAAACAGAAGTTGTCAACAGGATGATCATACACATTCTGCGCATGTACAACTTGAAGCATCCACACACATGGGATGAAAGCCTACCCTATGTCCAACATAGCTACAACACAGCTCTCCACAGCTCAAAGGGCCACGACCCCTTTCAGGTAGGGCTGGTATTTCAGCCATTATGTCCCATTGATGTGGCCATACCATTCATGGCTAGTTAGGCAGATTCAACTCATGTCTTGTCTGAAGTCGATAGGGTTAACAGCTTCATTGAGTGCATTCAACACATCCATCAGTAGGTCCATGATATATTGGATAGAGCCGATGCTAAGTACAAGAATTTCCATGATCAACATTGAGTTCCGCACAAGTTCCATGTGAGTGACAAAGTTTGACTACATTTGCAAAAGGAGGGCCTTGCTGGACCGCATCATAAGCTTTGCCCGCTCCAATATGGGCCATACACCATCACCAAGGTTATGGGGAACAATGCCTTCGAGCTCAACATTCCACCATTCCTTGGTCTGCACCGAGTGTTCAATGTAGACGCCTTTGGCCCTACTTTCCACCATTGCTGGACAAATCTTCCATTACAGAACAACTCACACCAAAAATGTTGAACCCATACTACATGGAATAGACCACAACTAATTAGATCATGTATACAAAAATCAAGAACACTTGCCAACAAAGGATCCAACTATATCGAGTTGTCAAAGTAGGCCAACTCCTTCACTAAGGAAAGTGGTTCACGAGGGACCAGGTTCAACAGAAATTTCCTCACCTCATGGAGGCCCTACACGCAATGGGGACCATTGCTTCCTAAGGATGTAGGACTGCTCGAGGTGGATATTGGTGGCCACCCTCCTATTCCACCTAGACCTCCAGTTAGTTCATCTGTTTCCTGGTTTATTTCAGCGTTTACTATTTTTAGCAGTTTTTCAGGTCTTGAAATTCCAGAGCAATTTTGACCCCCTAAATGGTGTTTTTTGAGGTCTGTAGTAGTCTTGCTGCAAATCCTATATTAATTGGAGAGACATTTCCAACAAGGTATCTTACATGCCAAACAGAGATAATATGACCAAGTTACGACCCCGGGAATTTGGCTGCTTAACTAACCCCAATGGGGCCCACAAACCCTTGGAATTCCATATCCTGGGGTTGGGTTTTCCCTTGTTGTTCAATAATAAATAGGCCCTTGAGCCTCATTGTAACAAAGTTCATAGGCATGTAGCTGCCACATCTCTTCTCAGAGATAAGCTACCATCACTTGAGCTAGTTTATTTTCCATTCTGTTTGTAAGCATATTTCAGTATTATGATATTAATGAAATGAAGTGTTATTTTTGCTGCATCTCTGTACTATGGTTATATCTGTAACTTGTTGCATTCCTGTTTAAGTTCAGATTATCCACTCTAGAACATCACAACTCAACTTTGCAAATGTGCTCATCCCTAATGGGTCAAACTCCTCTTATGCACATGACTCCACTGTCAAATGTGTAACTATACAACCTAACAAAGATACTAACTCATGATCAACCTATCATCCACACAAAGATACCTCATCCATGCCAAATCACTCCCTACCAAGGCACCTCAATTGTCTCAACTTCCTTTGATAAGTCAATAGAAGTCCATGATATGCAACTCACAACTCAACATATGTTTGTGCACTGAGTTCTCCACAAATCCACCATAACTCCCATCCTATCTCATCACCAAACCAATCAAGATCACATATCCAAGTTCTTTGTTGAACCTTCTGCTCCATATTTAGGTAACACGTGGCTTCCTGCAACAATTTCATAATTCCCTCTTGAGTTGATACATGTGCACACTATGATCTAGTTTCCCTTCAAAGTAGCTCTGGTACCATGTTGAAATTCCTTTGCACCCTAGGTCTGGTGTATGACTTAGCTAAGCACATAAACACACTAGCAGTGCTCAACAATGAACTACTTTCCACATCAAAATATTACAACAAATAGATCAATAACAATATACAATATATTATGGTCCAAATAATGTTTCCCATTAGTTTATAAATAAGAAAACAATAGGGATTTTAGACTAGGGGTCACGGCCTTTTAGAAACTCTGATACAAACTAGAATACAATGTATACAATAAAATACAACTAGGGCTTGAGGCCTTATCCTTCAGGTCCTCAACTATCCACAAAATAAGAGACAAAATAACTTGACTTACTTGTTGATGTAATCCTTCACAAACAACCCTTAGAGTCCTTCTTTGTCTTATGTACCTGGTTGTCCCTTTTCTCCAAATTCTCTCACAGAGATCAGTTCCTTTTGATCACTATCAACTTGCTACTCATAGGTATGTTTATCCATTAGTCACTTTCACTATACCAACATTGTTTTTCTTACTATTAGCCCCTCCTTTGGGTAACAAAATACTTCCTTTAGGCCTTTCTTCAACCCTTTATCTCATTGTCTTTCCCTTCACCACAACATTTACCTTCACCAACTCTATCGAGACCTCTACTAGGTTTTTCCATACCCCCCCCTAGCTACTTTAGCCAACCCTTACAACTCAACTATCCTGCTTATTCAACTCAGCTTGTCTTCCACAACCCTAATCAAGCCTTCTAGTGCCCACGGTCAGCTTCTAGGGCATCCACAATCTTCGCCTTCTTGGTTGTAGCCTTCCATAACCTTAACCAGTCCTTGTTGTACTCATTATCTAGGTTTAGCAGCCTTTGGGAAACCATTTGCTGCTAGTATAAGTCTTGGACTACCTCTAACATCGACGAATAGCCTTAACAATATTGTTTCTTTAACATAACTCTTGTACGGACGTTGACTAGGCCTCCACCTTGATATTGAATACTATAGAACGTAACCTTGGATTTTGTATGCCATCAACCAAGCCTCATCACACCAACAACCACCAATCTAGGCATGTTCCTGTCGGCCGGATAAATCGTTCTTGCGGACAAGACCGATCTCCCTAGTATCAATTGATATCTAGCGACAAGCAGAACAAGCAAATCTACCTTTCTATAAATATTGCGATTTATAAATAAAAACCAAGAGGTGTTTTAGACCCTACCTTAAGTCCAACGCTAGTTTGTGGCAGCCACGCTTCGACCGTCTGAATGAGTTTCTTTTTAAGAACCTGCAAACACAAACAAGCACACATCAAATAACGCCTACATAGCTAATATAATAAATCATATTCATCATGGTGATCAAGGAATCCATGAAATAAACCTTAAAAGACAACTTATTGAGAAAAATAAACTTGATTGTATTAACTTTGAACAAAGAAGAAATTTACAACCTTTGGTGCCTTGATGTTGTACAAGCTCCTCCCAGGGTCCAAGTAAGAATCTCCTCTACTTTGACAAGCCTCACACTCTTCCCAATGAGATAAAAGGGTATGTAATCTCTCCTCTGAAGCTTAATTAGGAAGACTAAATTCCAACAGCATTTACCCTAAAAAATATTCAGCTTTCAACCCCCTTAGTAACCAGCCCAATGCCTCATTTTATAGTGCAAAGGAAGGAGGTTACAAGTCCACCTATGAAGGGATAGAGTCCTCCTTCAAAGGGATAAGCTCCTCACATCAAGGGGTTAGCTCCTTTAGGTATGGGATGCATGAACCTTAAAGGAGCAAACTTGCCACCTCAAGATTCCCTCTAGAAGCTTCCAGAAATAACCCAAAGTGAGTTTTTAAGAATGTACTTGCGCCTTTTTGACTTTTACAGGGGTCCACACCCATTACACAGAAACAGAGCGGTCAAGTACGCAGGGGACATGACCAGTGGGTGCGGGACCGCAGGTAATGCTAAGAGAAAGTGTGGAACCAGAGTTTTAGAGATTTTTAAGGGCTTTCTCTTATTTTTCAAGGCTTGACATGAAGAACTAAGGTTTAAGACTTGCAAAGGAGGAAATTATGAGTGGTGATAGACTCACACTGACTGCAGAATGTCATGGTGACAATATTTTGTGCAACAGATTGCCCCCTAAAGTGCGAAGTCTGTAATAGATGAGGATAATATTTGTCATCTAAGAAGAGTGAAGTACTTTATCATTTCAAAGATCATCCTGTGGACAGCCTGGTTGGAACCTGTAAAAACATTCAATACAAAATATATATGTGATCATATCATCGCTGAGGTAGGCATTCCCATACTCAGATCAAACCTGACTAGAGAACTAACTAAACTGCTCTAATATAAGAATGATATTGTAATACATCACAAGTATAGACATATGTAGACACAGTATGGACATAGCCATCTATTTATGAATAGTCCATTTTATAATGAATAACAAAATTTCTCGCAGCCTGGATGGTGGAAACTAGATCCAGGGTCTTGATTTCTGCTTCCTGAAATAGTACGATTCTATCCATGTGAATGAATGTGTCGAAGTCAAACATGGTAGAAACCACTTGATTACCAGTCAATGATGTAAATTGTTAACAAGTGTGAGAGAAACCACCAGTAATGTCAATGGCTCTCAAAGTACTTAGTACAATCCATGAAATGTGAATAGATGAGCTGATGTCGAACATGTCACAGAATCCTTTGATCAAGGGTCAATGATGCAACCTGTCGTCAAAGGCGAGAAACCTGCCATTGAGGCATGTAGATTCCAAGGTACTGACGATTTCTAGATCATCTTCCTAGATAATGAGCTGAAGTCGATAGAAAGCGATCTGTCATAGGCAAGCCCACAACACGAAATCATAGATCAAGTTTGAAGAAATATATTTGCAAGGACTAACTCAGGGATGGTCAAGATGGATGACAGATATTTTGCAGATGAATGGTTTATTTGCACTGACCTCTTGAACACATAACGACACTACAGATGGTTTGGTGACAATTGACCCAAAGTTAATACCCAGAAACCGGCTGAAGACTTTCAATATGGTTTGATTAACTGTTAGGCAAAGGATTTCCCAACCCAGGTGAACAAAAAGTGTCGTGTTCAAGAGTGGTTGAATGCTTTTCTAAGACACAAAGTATAACAAACAGGTTCATTTTTCTCTCTTTTCCCCCACCATTTCTGGCAAGTACCTCTTTATTTTTGACAAGATTGAGGAGGATAACATTTGCTTGGTTATAAGCTCACCCTTCGGATGAGTCCAACTTAGTTTAAAATTCGAACCCTAAGAAGGAGTGGTCCGTTCCTATTTTAAAATTGAACAGGTCCTTTACTGTTAAACTTTAATGAGTCCAGTATAGGAGAAAGTCGACGTTTTTCAATTTTAGGGAGTCAGAAGAAAAACTTAAGAAAACTCCATGGTTGTCCTTTTTCGTAAATTTGTGTCTCCCAAGCCCGAAAAAGTATAAAATAATACTTGAGAGAACCGCTTGACCATTACGATCAAGGAGTACTTTTCATAATTAGTGTCTCTGATCCGAAAAATTAAAAAAGCGATCAACAACACGTCGTTTTATAACCAATATCGAACTTGAAACGACAAAAGCCCGGCAATCTTTTCATGTTTATATGGTCAGAAAAGCGTTGCAAGTGGACCATCCTTTTAATTCTGTTTTAACGAGTTTAAAAATGAAAACTTGGAAATCTTTTCATATTTTACGAGTCAGAAAAGAGCTTAAAGAGGACTCCACTGTTTTTTTGTTGAAAATGATCAATTTTGCCTGAAAAATCCAATATTCTGCACAAAAACTCAAACATTACTCATACATGTTTAAAATCAATAAAAATGCATCAAAAAGTTACCTTTTTAAAGTGAAAAATAAACAAAATAAAAATTCATTTACTCAAAAAAGCTTATAAAAAGGGCTTTTGTAAATTCATTTTTACCGTTTGACTTCAGAGTGAGAAAAGAGAGATTTTGGGTAAGAAAATTTTTGTGAAGATTGCAGAAAATCCATCGGTTGGAATCGAAAACCGTCACCTCCAGGTAATCCACATCACTTTAATCTCGCATTTCAACCATTTGAATTTTGTTTTTAGGCTTCCATTTTGATTTTTTAGAGAAAAATTAGTTTAAAAGACCGCTCGCGGGGGTTCGCAGGCGCAACATGCGAAACCTGCGGACCCCGACTTTTTCCTACAAAGGAAAGAGCCAGGGGCCTGCACCTGTTGCTTGGGCAGAGTGCAGACCTACGCACTGTCCCTAACTAGTGGGTGCAGACCCCGCGAAATAGGTTTTAAAACTGCAAATTTTTCATTTCCGCCCAAAATTTTTGAACTAAAATGTTCTAATCCGCCTTTTTTACAATGTAGGATATACACAATTCTCATTTGGTGGGAATAGAGCACGAAGATGTGGACCTTGCCACAATTAATCATCAGCCATCAATAGACGCATTGAGAGCATGCGGGCTATTTAAATTCTGGGCCATACCTCGCATGAGGGCCCAAGTAGACTTTTTGCAGTGGTTGGTGGACAGATGGAATATACAGGACCAGTGTTTCATTATTGGTGGCCACCGGCTCGAAATGGAGCTAGAGGACATTTACTTCTTGACTGGTTTGCCCAAGAGAGGTGAACGATTATCTCTATTCGGGACTAGGCCAGGTGGCCAGTCTGTCGATAGTTTCCGACTAGAGTTTTGTAATGACCAAACAAAGGACAAAGGGATTGACATAAAAACTATATCCTGTCTTAAACTTAAAGTGATTGCATTTACTGTCACCATACTCTGCGGAAGCGCAGCACTGCATGTAGCTACCGGATCCCAAATGCGAATGGCAGTAGACTGTTATCGAGGCACCATCTTCAACTGGTGCGAAGCTGTGTTGGCGAATGTAAAAGGCCAACTGACTAGAGCAAAGAACGAACAACTAAAAAACTTTGGATATGGTTTCTTAGTTGTGAGCTTTGGTCTAGAGAGGGTTCCGATGTTGGTCCCACAACAGCTTTCCATTGGAGCTGGACTTCCCCGAGAACCTAAGCTAATGCGCTGGGTTACAATTATGGCCCGTCATCCTGAGGAGGGTTCAGAGGTTCGATTTCCACCTGAGTGTTTCCGTTGGTTGGAGAACCAACTTTTCATGATTCAGGATTTTCCTTATGCTGGGATGGATTATCGTGGTGATCCAGACATGACTCTTCCACCAGGAGATCAGTGGGATGATTCAGGGAAAATCATTCTCAACATTTTCTAAGTTTTAATTTTTTTGTTTTAAAATCGTCCAAAACTGATAGCAAAAGTTTCAAATGCAGATGTGGGTCCACGGCGACCAGCCACTCTCTGGCCCTATGAGAGGAGACACCCAGCTGCAGCAGTACCGGCCCCACAGGACAAATCTACAGAGACCCTGACCGAATTGGAAAATCATCTAGAGTGTTTGATAGCAGATATTCCAGAGACTAGCATAGATGACATTCCTCTTAGGTTGCAGCGCTATGTGATTGATGTCCCAGGACCTTTCAGGGGTTCCTTTGTAGGGTGGCCCGAGCAGTGGTTTCTTATCGTGATCATCACCAGTGATAGGATGATTGCCTTTGTAGACTCATACGACATTTTTTCTTTTTGTACTATCATTTTTGCCGATCATAAGGTGTTTTTCAACCTATGATCGAAGACGATGTATATTTGACACACTTCTATGCTATGCTATATCACTATGACTGGCTATCTTATAAAACATGTTATGGAATGTTTTTAAATTTACTGTTTGATTATTGCAAATCATGAGTTTCGATTGCTAATGCAGCATCACGTCGATTCTCATCTAGCTGAGCTAAGTACACCAAACATTTCTTCTCTTCGGAAGTGGCTGGGAGTAACTCTATGGCTATTTGCAATGACAAGATTTCACATTCAATGGGTAACACAACTTCCAAACCGTAAACTAGTTGAAAAGGAGTGAAACCAGTTGATGTTTTTACCAAGGTTCGATACGCCCAAAGCGTTGAAAATAACATGTTATGCCAATTCGACCTATGAATACCAATGATTCGTCGGATCATAATGACTAGAACTTTGTTGATAGATTCAACCAGACCATTAGCCTATGGGTAATATGGAGTAGAACTATCGTGACGTAGGCCAAGCTGATCTGTTAGTTCAGCCATCATGATGTTTCGAAAATGACTTCCATGATCGGTGATAATCGCTTGGGGAACACCGAATCTAGTAATTATATGATTAAAAATTAAAATTGCAGTAGTTTTTTCGCCTGCCGAAAATGTAGGCATCGCCTCGGCCCACTTAGTAAAATAATCTACCACAAGGATGATATACGCATGCCCCCTGGCCGAGTGAGGGTTACATGTAATAAAGTCGATACCCCATTTTGCAAAAGGGCCGACGACAATTATAGGGTGGAGAGGAGCAGGTGGAGCACACATATTTCGATCAAAAATTTGACAATTGTGGCATTTTCGGACCGCATAGATACAATCTTTAAATAAAGACAGCCAGAAATAACCAATGCGCAATATCTTTTGGGCTGTGGCATACCCAGACATATGACCGCCACATGCTCCAGAGTGACAGTGATTTAGAACCTTTTCAGCTTCTTCATAAGTTAAACAACGTCAGAAAACAAAATCCGCCCCACGACGATAGAGTGTATCTCCAATAATTTTGTAATGTTGGGATTGGAAACGTATTTTCCGTCACTGAGATCGTGAAATTTCGGGCCGAAAAGATTGGGTTTGGAGCTAAACTATGTATCTCCATACCATGGATCAAGAGTGCTAATAAGAAACAAGGATTCATCTGCAATGGGCTCTTCTGCCACAGTTTCAGTATCAACACGCGGGAAATCACACATCAGTTCAGCAAATACCAAAGATTTCTTTTCCTTGGATTTTTCAAATTCCAAGTCAAATTCCTGCATGATAACAATCCATTTGGAATACTTTCCCCCTAGCAATTTTTTGGTCAAAATATAGATCATAGGGTTGCAGTAAGAAATTACGGTAGTTTTGCATAGTAAGATGTAATGACGAAATCTTTGGACAACTTGAACAACTGCCAAGGCCAATTTCTCCACATGCGAATATTTAAGCTCAATCGGATTCAGAGTTCGACTAAGATAGTAAATCACATGTTCACTATTGAATTCATCTTCCTGAACTAAAACCATCCCGATGGTGGAATGAGAAGCAGCGAGGTATAAGAAGTAATCATGGTTGTAGTTGGGAGGATGCAATAACGATGCATGGGTCAATGCGTGTTTAAGTGCATCAAAAGATTTGTCAGCTATCTCATCCCAAAAGAATGGAGTATTCTGTTTCAACAACCTGGTAAAACCTTTTGTTATCTCGGTGTAGTTAGGAATGAAACGACGTAAAATTTTTTCTTTCCCTTGCAAAATTTGGAGTTGGCGAAGAGTCGAAGGAGGAGGCAATTTGACAATAGCTTCAACCTTCGAGGGATTGACATGAATGCCGGCTTTTGAAACAACGAATCCCAGTAAACGACCCGTTTCTATACATAAAACACATTTGCGTGGATTCAACCTAATTCGATAATGCCTACATCTCATAAAGATTGCTCGTAAATGAGTGAGATGATCGGCTCTACGTAATGAATGGGCAGGTAAATCATCGAGATAAGGTTGCACAATGTGCTTGATGTCATGAAACGCGTAAGACATAGCTCTTTGAAAAGTTGCTCCGACGTTCTTTAATCCAAAAGGTAATTTGCAATAAGCAAATGTCCCCCATGGCAAATGAAAGCAGTTTTTGGTTGATCAGCAGGGAGTATGTTGATTTGATTGTAACCGGAAAAGCCATCCATAAAGGAGAAAATTTCACTGCTGGCACGATCATCAATGATTTGATCGATATAGGGGGTTGGATAATTGTCTTTAGGACAAGCTAGATTAATATCCCTATAATCGATACATATTCTTATCGTTCCTTGCTTTTTGTTAACAGGAACAATATTCAATACCCAATCCATTAAGGGAATTAGATAAATGAAACCTACTTGAAGTAATTTCTCAACTTCAGCTTTAATAGCAGCAGCTTTTCGCGGATGTATCTGACGCAAACGTTGTCGGACAGGTTTGGAATCTGGGTAAGTTCTAATTTCATGAACAACAATTGCTGGATAGATGCCTGGCATTTCTTCGTACAGGCAAACACATCACAAAATTCTTGAAATAGGGCTTTATAAGTTTGGAGTTCATTGTCCGTACAGGAAGCACCTATATGAATGTTTTCAACAATTCCAAATTTAACTAAAATGTCAATAGGAAACGTTCGAGAAATATTTCCCAAATTCAACTCAAAATCAGGATGTTGCAATGGATTATGTGGTTCTTTGACATAATCAGTAGTAAAAATAGATGAAAAATCATTTTCAAAATGATCAAGCTCAGGTAAAAACGAAGATCGATGATGAAGATCTTCCCATGGTAAATCATCAACAGACAAAGTTTCACGAATCTGCTCATCCGTATGAACAAGCTCGGAAAAAGTTGTTGAATCTGAGGTTGACATTGAAAGTGATTCTCCATGGACCACATTCATTATATCAATTTCGATTGAAGAAGGGTCGGAAAACCACTGTACAGCCCGATATGCAATTTCATAGGGACTCAAAGGCATCGCATCACCAAATGAATCCACCTCAGATTCGGAAGGTACGATCCAAGGATCATCAAAAGCAATAGTGTTTGATGAAATCATATGAATGGTTGCAGTAGAAGGCGATACGTTAGGAGGAGGAAAGGAAAAAGTTCCTAGTAAACCAGAATCTTTAACCAATCCTACCCCAACATCCTTATAAGGGATAGTTGTTTTACCGACATGCTGGATACTTTCAGAAGAGGCTGGGTCGGACGAAAAATAAGTCAGCTGGTCTATGGTTACGATCTTTCCATTATGAGGAAAATTTATAAGCTGAAAGACCGATGAAACAACAACAGTCATAGCGTAAGACCAGCTGTGACCCAAGAGAAGGTTGTAATCCAGAGGGGCGTCAACCACTTCCACATCTAGATTAACAGTTTTGCCTTCAACCCCTATAGGTAAATCTTGTAGAATGCCAAAAGGATGGAACCCACGACCATCAAAGGCCTTTAGAATCGTCGGGAATTGATTGAGTGTAGGAGAACCAAGCGATCTCCAACACTGGATCGACATAATACACGTAGAAGCTCCCTCATCAATTACAGTCCTAAAGCAAGGTCTGTTTTTTACTAACACTGGAATATGGAAAGCCATTTGATGAGATAAGCGAGGTGTACTATTTTCTAAATCGAAGATTATAAGTTTCGAGTCCTGAATATCAACAACTCCTATAGCCGACAATAGCAATTTACGCCGTGCTGGGCATGATTGCAGCACCTCCAAAGCCGACATTGCTGAAGGAGAAATAGCTAAATCTTCAACAATGTTATAATTTTGAGCAGCTCTCGCATGCGAATTGAAAGCTGACTTTTGAAGTATACCTTTAGCAGGCGGTTTGATTACTAAGTTTGGATTAGGTTTCTCAATCTGTAGTGGATCCGAACCGGAAGGAGTTGAAGTTGATGGGTTTGAATTAGAAGATTCTGCTTCCTTACCACCAACAGGACTTTTACTGCCATAATCTTGCGATCATGTCGCAATCCTGACATGAGAGATCATCATTATGGGTTCTTCTGAGGCATTTGAGGAAGAACCGATCATCTTACTATCTTGACTAGGAAAAGGATCCTTCAAGACAGCAGGCGTTTGAGAACCTTTGATGATTTTTGCAACCTCAACGCGATGTGGGAAGTCTCTTGTAAAATGCTCTTCGTCACAAATGAGACAAGGATAGCGAGGTTTACGTTTCTCGTCAGTAGATTCAGTTTTATCTGGTTTCTCTTTTGAATTTTGTTTATTTTTCTTCTTCCTTTCTTTTTACCGCCAGATTTTGATTTGGCCGTAGATGATTCTATGACATGAATATCGGCAGGGATTTCAGTGGAAGAGTCTCCTATTGGGGAATCTGGTAAAGTTATAATAGGAGAAGATTTCTTTGAAGATTTCTTCTTACTTTTGGTGTTAACTGAACCAATCATACCGTCAGCGGCATGAGACCCTGAAGGAGCTGCAGTTATTTGATTTTGTTTTGGAAGGGCAGGAATTTTTTTGTGTAAAGTACCCGACTGCGTATAAACGAGGTCAAGGTACTGAGCTTGAGCAATTACTTGCTCTTCAGTAACAACTCCTGCCTTAGCTATATCCTCAGTGATTTTAGGTAACAATGATTTAACAAACCATTCTGCTAAAATTTGATCCGGAATAAAAACTTTCACTAAACATCGTCGATGTCGCCATTCATGAATATGATCTAAAATATATGTGGACGTTGACTATTTTAATGAAGTTAATAATTCCATGCCATTTTCATATCTGACAGGCAACTGAAAAAGAGTTAAGAATGAAGTGGCTAACTGACTAAAATTATAAAAAGAGGCTCGCGGCAACTCAATGTACCACTTGGCCCAAGACGGATCCTCTCCTGATTTACCTTCAAACTGTGGGATATCACTGGGAAACTTATTCGGCATTGGCGGCCAAACGGAAAATAAATAATCAAACCGTTCGTAAGGCACGACAAATCAGGAAAGTCCAAAGTTGCTATAAACGGTAACTAACGATTAGGGTCACAAAAACCGTGGGTCATAAGACCAGCCCCAGGAGGAGGATATCCAGGATAACTTGGAATTGGAATTGCATTTGGGATATTATATCCTCCCGGAAAACCAGGATTAATTGTACCATACTAGGGTTGTTGAGGTTGCTGATAAGTATATCCAGGGTATGGTTGATACTGGTAAACTGGGTTTTGCACAGCAGGACCGAATGTATTGTCCCTAGTACGGTTGATAAGTGAATTGCGGTTGACTTGTGACAATCGTACTTGGACCAGGTTGTCCTGTAGGCATCTGAACAGAAGTCTGAATTGTGGGTCCGGACTGAGGTAAAGATGCTTGAGGAGTTGATGTAGGAACAGTAGAAACCGGAGCTGACAATACTCCAGAAGTAGGTGGGCTAGATTGCACAGAAGCTGCAGTAGTTGTAGCAGTCGTTTGAGGCGGAGTTCGAGGCGAGCTAGGCCCAGACTAATGAGCTACACCAGGTGCAGAAGTTTGAATAGTAGGCTGGACAGGTTGCTGGGTTGAACCAGAAACCAAAGGTTGTCCAGATTGAGATAACAACTGCACATTAGGTTGAAAAATCTGTTGAGATTGAGATGGATCCCACACCATGTTCATTCTGGGGTATGGACCCATAGAAGGTTGAGCATATTGAGGACCATAACCGGGTTGAAAATAGGGCTGATAATTCAAAGGTACATTTCCAGCTCCTTGAACAAATGATTGACCTAAAGGTGGTTGGAAACCTTGGGTTGGGTACTGACCTTGAGGTTGATAACCTTTAGGCATGTACTGAAACTGGGGTTGACCTTGAGGAATGTACTGTCCTTGAGGTTGCCCCCCAGGTGGTAATTGACTACCTTGAGGTTGCCCCCCAGGCGATAATTGAGTACCTTGAGGTTTTCCCCAGGCGGTAACTGACTACCTTGAGGTTGCGGATTCGGAATAGTACCAGACATCATAAGAATTTCTTCTACACTCAACGGTTTAGTTCTATTATTACCAGTTGATATCCCATGTTCAATGGGTTGAGGAGATGCTCCTGAAAAAGTACCAGCGAGTGACTGATACCCAGAAGGAACAGAAGGACCGCCATATAAAAATGCTTCCGATGATTGGGAAAACATGGATGACTATCTCGACATATTCAAAGGAGGATAATAACCTCTAGGTGTTGGATGAAAAGGAATTCAAGGTGGTGAAAAAATAAGACCCAGATTTTCTAAAAAGTTGGTCAACGAGAGGTACCAAGCGTCCCTCCTAGGAGGATTGTAGAAAATTGATTCACGCTCCCTAAGTTCTAAAGTTGGTTGATTTTCAGGGAGACTTATATCTTCTTCTGGACTAACAAGTTCTTCAATAGAAATAAGTCCTGAAGGAAGATTTTGGGTAATGATCCTTCCTACCCTGGGTGAACCAGGACCACTGGAAGTTGGAGAAGCAAATCCTGACGATGGAGTAGCAGCAGGTTCAGTTTCAGGCTCAGAAATTTCAGGTTCTTCAGCTAATTCACTAGTAGAAGAAACACTACCAATAACTTCGGAAAATGAAATTGGTTCAGAAATATACTCTGTTGCTTGAACTTGATAATCAGGATGAACAATTAAAGAAGATTCTCTATCTTCCGGTGACCCAACTCTACTGTCACTAGGAGTTACAAGAGCTCGTAGCCCTTCAAGCTAGCTTGGTGAATACTCGGGAGGTTGCCCCCGAAGTCTACGGGATTGTCTCGGTAATTCAACCACGATTAAATATTTTAATTACTTCACACAAAAACAAAGAAAATCTCAATAACACCACCTAAAGTCTCTAAAGAAACAAACAATTGAATCACACGCCTAAAAAATCTAAGAGATCAAACCACACACAAGTAGTAACTTTCCGTACCAAAAACACTAGCTGGTGATGAAATCCAACGTCGCAGAATTCAATACAGAAAGGCTAGTTGGAACAGTTACCTCGACAACCTGCTTAATGAAACAGATTGGCACAAGTTTCTTCACAAAACCGTCTCAAGTGAAGAGGACCCCCCAGAGAGTCCAAGTGAGTCTAGTCGACGTTTGCTCCAGGTACAGTGGGATCTTCCATCCACCGTCACCTTAGGAAAGAATCCTATAGATTATGGTCACTATGGTTACCAACAGAAACAATTATACCTGGGGGAACAGTCTATGATCCGATACACACGCAAGGGCAGAGTAACAAAGCTCAATCCCCTTGAAGGCTCCTTGACATAATCCAAGGTTTACCAACAAGTGACCCCAGGCTCCTCAACAATGGTCAATCCGAGGTTTACCGTTTTTGATACGTGTATATCTGCTATCGTTCCTAATGAGGAAGGATTAATTACCTCACTGGTTCAGATATGATCTCGTGCTTGACTCCTTTAAGAGGAGCTTCCTAGAGCATAGATGTAACAATTGGAATTTATTTCTTACTGCAAGATATAGCTACTTGTTTGTTTTAACTATCTTGGAGAGTTAATTACTCCCTACTCCAAGATACTAGCCTAAGCTATGTTGGTGATAAGAGCCCTAGAAATAAAAAGATTGCTAGATCAATTTTACTTTAAGCATTATTTTTATAGGTTGTTTCTTAAGTCAAAAGGTATGGAGATGAAACTTTATGGTGTGAAGACTCGACTCCAAAACACTAAAAATGCACCTAAGATGATAAACAATTATTTTTCTTCAATGAATTTCTAGCTAAAGAAAGAGTTGAGAATGCAATTCTTTGAAGAACAAATCTTTCTTTCAACATATAAATGAAAAGAAAAACTTTTTTGTCTTTTTCAATAAACTCAAAAACGAGACTACTAATTATGCTCACGAAAAAGTCATTTTCTTTTTCAACACTCAAAAACTATAGAAAACAATTTCTTTCAAAAGAGATTCTAAAATTTCTAGAAAACACTCAAAACTATGAAAAACTATGCTTGAGATCTAAAAATTTCTAAAATCCTAATTGAAGTAAAAGCTTAAAAAATTTCTTTTTGAGGACGTTTTACTTAGTTATTAAGCAAACTAAGGACTAATTCGTTCAGAATAACAAATTAATCAAAAGACACCCACTATGTTTTCTTTTTTAAAAATGAAATTCAAAACTTTCAAGCAAGTTCTTTCAAAGCTTTGCTAAGAGAAAACGAGATCTATTTCTCACCAAGGGCAGATTTCACAAATCAGTCAGACTCATCAAGAAGACCAAAAAGACCAGGGTAATTTGAGGTTTCTTAGGCTTCTAATCTCTGAGTTACTACAAAGACCAAGCGAAAATCAAACCAGGCATGCAAAACTTCTAGAAAATCACCTAAAACCAAAATGCCAATGGAATTCACTTACAAGAATTTTCTGACAAGACACATGCAGATCTGGGCAGAGGCTAAAAAATGTAAATAAATCCTAAACTTAACTGGAGGAAAACAATTTAGGTTTTTCAAAAATTTTGACAGGGTCCGCAGGCTTCTAGTATAACCAGATGTGGTACCGCTCTGTGTAGTAAAGTAACAGTCCGGGGATGTCCGCACTGTGTTACAAACAGAATGTGCGGTCCTCTTTCAAAAACATGAAAAAACAAAAAACAATTCAGAATCTAAAACCTACCCAACCCACACACATCAAGCAAAAAACTAGAAACAAGAAAAAGTTTCTCAAGTCAGAGTAAAAGTAAAGGAAAAAAACTAAAATTCAAGTCCCGAGTGGAGTCACCAATTTGTCGGCCGGATAAATCGTTCTTGCGGACAAGACCGATCTCCCTAGTATCAACTGATATCTAGCGACAAGCAGAACAAGCAAATCTACCTTTCTCTAAATATTGCGATTTATAAATAAAAACCAAGAGATGTTTTAGACCCTACCTTAAGTCCAACACTAGTTTGTGGTAGCCATGCTTCGACCGTCTGAATGAGTTTCTTTTTAAGAACCTGCAAACACAAACAAGCACACATCAAATAACACCTGCATAGCTAATATAATAAATCATATTCATCATGGTGATCAAGGAATCCATGAAATAAACCATAAAACACAGCTTATTGAGAAAAATAAACTTGATTGTATCAACTTTGAACAAAGAAGAACTTTACAACCTTTGGTGCCTTGATGTTGTACAAGCTCCTCCCAGGGTCCAAGCAAGAATCTCCTCTACTTTGACAAGCCTCACATTCTTCCCAATGAGATTAAAAGGTATGTAACCTCTCCTCTCAAGCTTAATTAGGAAGACTAAATTCCAACAGCATTTACCCTAAAAAATATTCAGCTTTCAACCCCCTTAGTAACCAGCCCAATGCCTCATTTTATAGTGCAAAGGAAGGAGGTTTTAGGTCCACCTATGAAGGGATAGAGTCCTCTTTCAAAGGGATAAGATCCTCACATCAAGGGGTTAGCTCCTTTAGTTATGGGATGCATGAACCTTAAAGGAGCGAACTTGCCATCTCAAGATTCCCTCTAGAAGCTTCCAGAAATAACCCAAAGTGAGTTTTTAAGAATGTACTTGCGCCTTTTTGACTTTTACAGGGGTCCGCACCTATTACACAAAAACAGAGCGGTCAGGTACGCAGGGGACATGACCAGTGGGTGCGGAACCATAGGTAACGCTAAGAGAAAGTGCGGAACGAGAGTTTTAGAGATTTTTTAAGGGCTTTCTCTTATTTTTCAAGGCTTGACATGAAGAACTGAGGTTTAAGACTTGCAAAGGAGGAAAGTATGAGTGGTGATAGACCCACACTGACCATAGAATGTCATGGTGACAATATTTTGTGCAACAGTTCCAGGTGCAAGAGTCTCCTCTAGGCCTTCTCAGGCCTCGGTCCTTTCTTGGTGTTACCTGTAGCCTAATCGAAACATGGTCCAATCCTCAGACTAGGGCTTGGACCTACGAATAGCTATTGAGGCCCTCGACCTTCTTCACAGATCAATAAATCACTTCTCCAACAACTATATCTCCTCATCCCAACTCCACAGATCAACCAATTTCTCCCTCATACCTACTTGGATTCCTCTTGGACAACCTGTGGCTCCTTCTAGGGCATATTTCCTCCACAAATGATGTCTCTCACTTGTGATTAGGCCTCTCCATTGGCCTCTATTTAACACAACAAGGCCTCTCCACAAAGTCATCGCTCCTCTACCACTCGCTAAACACTTTTTTGAGAGAGGTTTATAGAAATGTCACTGTAATGTTTTTTTATATGGTTTAACATTTACTACGCGATGGTGTTTCTAGGAATATTTTGACCCAACTTTTGATACATGTTGCGTGGGTAAATAATATTCAAACAAAAGTTTCATTGATAATGGTTGGTATATGTTATTATGGTATGCCAAGGGAATAATAAAGGGTTTTTTTGGTTGTCCGTGCAATCCATTTGACTTTTTACTCCCAACAAAATTTCCTATAATATTTCATAATATTTGTGTATCAAATTCAATTCGAACATTAAAAACTATGTATATATTTTTTAATTTTTGAATAACTATTTTGTGGTTAGTGAAAGAGTTTGACATGAGTAATTAAATTTATTTTAATAACATTTAAAAAAAATTAATAAAAAATTAAAATTACCACATATCTTTTTATTTCTTTTGCTTTGTTTTTGCCACAATTATTATTAAATGAAAATTGTAATTGATATATTAAACATTTTATTATATTTATACCAACCTAGATCCATATTAAATCGAGATCTACCAAAAACCAAGAGGGATCAAATATTTTGAGATACAAACCACTTTTAGAGAGAAAAGAAATTTGATCTTTCTGGGCACTTGGTAGATCCATAATTAAGATGGATCTAGGTTCGTTTGAATATTAGAATTTAAACAGGTTATATTAGAGAAGGTTACCATGGGTTGGAGTTTGAAAGTGTTAAACAATAAATTAAAACATCTCTATCATACTGGATTGGAGCCTGAAAATGTTAAACAATACATTACAACATCTCTATCATATTGGGTTGGAGAGCGCCTCTTAGTACAATTACAGGTACTCAATGCATTAAACATGTTGCTATATTTCATTGTGTCAAGAGATGCTCTCCAACCCAGTATGTAAGAGATGTTGTAATGTTTTGTCCTATCATGTTAAACATTTTGACTATATCAAAATACATAAAAATAAATAAATAAATATATATATATATATATATATATATATATATATATATATATATATATATATATATATATATATATATATATATATATATATATATATATATATATTTGTAAGCTACGGCAGGACCTTCTCATTTTTGAGTTTTTACATGTCCGTTATTCACGCCATTTCCGGGGAGGGTAGCACAAGAATCGAACCCAAGATCTTCAGTTCGGCGACACTTCATTTCCACGACCATTGCCACTTGAGCTACTCCACGCGGACAAAATAAAATAAATTTTTAAATATAAGTAAAATAAATTAAAAAAAAAAAAATTATTAATAAAACATTTTGACTTGATCAAATTACATATAACTAAAAAACAAAATTATAATTATAATTATAATTATAATTATAATTATAATTACTAATTAAATTAGCGTAGATCCATCTTAATTCTAGATCCACCAAGTGTTGATAGGGATCAAATCTCTTAAGAGATTAGATCCCTCTCAACACTTGGTAGATCTGGAATTAAGATGAATCTAAAATGGTTATAGTTAAATGAGAAATGTACTCAATAAACTACATATTAAATTTGAAAGTAACTCTTTACATATGACAATTAACCTTCGTAGATCTTGATATCCTCTTCCAAAACATAAGTTTCTTTGCAAGTTAATAATAATGTGTGTTTAATATGTCATTATTAATAGGGGAGCAAGGTATCATGAACTTAGTCCTTCTTTGAGTATTGCATGCGCAATACGTCTTTGGATTTTTTTGTAATGTATTTTTAAGGGGAATTTTTGGAAAACATGAGAGTTTTCTTCTTACCATTTATTTAGGCTTCAATTTCATATTTATTAGTAATTTTGATATGTGTTTTCATAATATATATAGTATATGGTTCGTGTTTTTTTTAGTGTTTATTAAAACATGGAATATATAAAATTGATTTTTATTAAAATAATTAGACATTTTAATTGGATGAATTTTTTCAAAGATAACTTGTTTATTATTAAAAATGATATTAATCATATGATCATTTCTTTTCTAAATTAGGAAGTTTTAATATAAATATAAGAACTAAATATGTATATTTTGTTATTTTGATTAAAGAAGGTTAAAAGAAAAAAGAAATGTTTTAGGAAATGCTCACAAATCAGTGTTTCTAAACTTTCTCCTTGTAGATGTTGTAATATATTTTCTCCTTCCATTGATTCAATTTTGAAGGGTCCATCCCAAAGATTGTCAAAATTGTTGTGTTCATTGGGATAGTCTCATTTAAGGATAATAGTGTTTCTAAACCTTCTCCTTATAAATGTGTAATATATTTTCTCCTTCCATTGATTCAATTATGAAGGGTCCGTCCCAAAGATTGTAAAAATTGTTGTGTTCATTGGGATAGTCTCATTTAAGGATAATATCTCCTAAGTGAAATGCCTTTTCCTTTTCCTTTTCATCAAAGATCTTTTTCAATTTTCCTAGTATCCTTAACAAATATGATCAATATGTCCCTTTTGTTGATAAACTTGGATTAATCTTGCATTGCATATCATTGGGCTCTTATTATAGCTCTTGTATGATTTTCATTACTAGTATTCCCAGATGTATAGATAACACAACACTGGTACCATACAATAATTAGAAAGGAGAAGTGTTAATAGATATTTTAACATTGATCATGTCAGCTCATAAAACATATTTGAGTTGAGAATCTCATTTCCTTTACTCATTAGAAAGAGCCTTTTTTTATAATTTAGATTAAATTTTTATTGGAAGATTCATATAATGCATTTCCATGAGGATGATAAGGTATTGAATGTCCAAGAATAATATTATAATCTTGAAACATTGTAGTGGATGTAAAAGCTTTAATATTATCAATGATTATTTTGTGAGGATAGGAAAATATATAGAGGATATTTTATTCAAGGAATTACATGATTCAGACTTAAACAGGAACGCAACAAATTACAGAGGTAACCATAAACACAGATATGCAACGAAAATAATACTTCATTTCATTAATGTAAGATACTGAAATATGCTTACAAACAGTAATGGAAATAAACTAGCTAGGGCGATGGTAGCTTATCTCTGAGAAGAGATGTGGTGCCTACATGCCTCTGAACTGTGTTACAATGAGGCTCGAAGGCCTATTTATTGTTGAGAAACAATGGAAAACCCTTAACATTCCAAAACCTAACCCTAGAAGATGAAATGCCAAATTGTGGGCCCCGATTGGGTAAATTGGTACATCAATTTCCCGGGGTCGTAACTTTGGCATACGATCTTCGTTTGACACGTACAATAGCTCGTTAGAAAGATTTATCCGAGCACTACCACTTTGGAAAGGGAAACATCGGTCCTTGGACCCATGTTGCCCCCAGATTTCGCAAAAAATGTCGTTTAAGGCCTCAAAACGGCTCCGGAAGTTCGGGACCCGAAAAACTGCTAAAAATAGTAAACTGTGCTACATTTTAGGAAACTTAAAAACTGAAAGAGACAATTGTGGGGGTCCAAATGGGATAGGTGGGTTGCCACCAACATCCACCTACATCATTTCTGGACTTAAACAAGAACGCAAAAAATTACAGAGATAACCATAAACACAGATATGCAGCGAAAATAATACTTCATTTCATTAATGTAAAATACTGAAATACGCTTACAAACAGTAATGGAAATAAACCAGCTAGGGCGATGGTAGCTTATCTCTGAGAAGAGATGTGGTGGCTACATGCCTCTGAACTGTGTTACAACGAGGCTCAAAGGCCTATTTATTGTTGAGAAACAATGGAAAACCCTTAACATTCCAAAACCTAACCCTAGAAGATGAAATGCCAAACTGTGGGCCCCGTTTGGGTAAATTGGTACATCAATTTCCCAGGGTCATAACTTTGCATATGATTTCAGTTTGAAGCATACAATAGCTTGTTAGAAAGATCTATCCGAGCACTACCACTTTGGGAAGGGCAACATCGGTCCATGGACCCATGTTGCCCCTAGATTTCCCAAAAAATGTCGTTTAGGGCCTCAAAACGGCTCCGGACGTTCAGGGCCCAAAAAAGTGCTAAAAATAGTAAACTGTGCTACATTTTAGGAAACTTAAAAACTGAAAGAGACAATTGTGGGGGTCCAAATGGGATAGGTGGGTGGCCACCAACATCCACCTGGATCATTTCCGGACTTAAACAGGAACGCAACAAATTATAGAGATAACCATAAACACAGATATGCAGCGAAAATAATACTTCATTTCATTAGTGTAAAATACTAAAATATGCTTACAAACAGTAATGGAAATAAACCAGCTAGGGTGATGGTAGCTTATCTATGAGAAGAGATGTGGTGGCTACATGCCTCTGAACTGTGTTACATGAGGCTCAAAGGATTATTTATTGTTGAGAAACAATGGAAAACCCTTAACATTCCAAAACCTAACCCTAGAAGATGAAACGCCAAACTGTGGGCCCCGATTGGGTAAATTGGTACATCAATTTCCCGGGGTCGTAACTTTGGCATACGATCTCCGTTTGACGCGTACAATAGCTCATTAGAAAGATCTATCTGAGCACTACCACTTTCGGAAGAGCAATACTGGACCATGGACCCATGTTGCCCCCAGATTTCCAAAAAAACGTCATTTAGGGCCTCAAAACGGCTCCGAAAGTTCAGGACCCGAAAAACTGCTAAAAATAGTAAACTGTGCTACATTTTAGGAAACCTAAAAACTGAAACAAACAATTGTGGGGGTCCAAATGGGATAGGTGGGTGGCCACCAACATCCACCTGGATCATTTCCGGACTTAAACAGGAACGCAAAAAATTACAGAGATAACCAAAAACACAGATATGCAACGAAAATAATACTTCATTTCATTAATGTAAAATACTAAAATATGCTTACAAACAGTAATGGAAATAAACTAGCTAGGGCGATGGTAGCTTATCTCTAAGAAGAGATGTGGTGGCTACATGCCTCTGAACTATGTTACATTGAGGCTCGAAGGCCTATTTATTGTTGAGAAACAATGGAAAACCCTTAACATTCCAAAACCTAACCCTAGAAGATGAAACGCCAAACTGTGGGCCCTGTTTGGGTAAATTGGTACATCAATTTCCCGGGGTCGTAACTTTGGCATACGATCTCTGTTTGACGCGTACAATAGCTCGTTAGAAAGATCTATCCGAGCAATACCACTTTGGGAAGGGCAACATCGGTCCATGGATCCATGTTGCCCTCAGATTTCCCAAAAAACGTTGTTTAGGGCCTCAAAACGGCTCCGGAAGTGCAGGACCCGAAAAACTGCTAAAAATAGTAAATTGTGCTACATTTTAGGAAACTTAAAAACTGAAAGAGACAATTGTGGGGGTCCAAATGGGATAGGTGGGTGGCCACCAACATCCACTTGGATCATTTCTGGACTTAAACAGGAATGCAACAAATTACAGAGATAACCATAAACACAGATATGCAGCGAAAATAATACTTCATTTCATTAATGTAAAATACTGAAATATGCTTACAAACAATAATGGAAATAAACCAGCTAGGGCGATGGTAGCTTACCTCTGAGAAGAGATGTGGTGCCTACATGCCTCTGAACTGTGTTACAATGAGGCTCAAAGGCCTATTTATTGTTGAGAAACAATGGAAAACCCTTAAAATTCCAAAACCTAACCCTAGAAGATGAAACGCCAAACTGTGGGCCCCATTTGGGTAAATTGGTACATCAATTTCCCGGGGTCGTAACTTTGGCATACGATCTCCGTTTGACGTGTACAATAGCTCATTAGAAAGATCTATCTGAGCACTATCACTTTAGGAAGGGCAACGTTAGTCCATGGACTCATGTTTCCCCTAGATTTCCCAAAAAACGTCGTTTAGGGCCTCAAAACAGCTGCGGAAGTTCAGGGCCCGAAAAAGTGCTAAAAATAGTAAACTGTGCTACATTTTAGGAAACTTAAAAACTGAAAGAGACAATTGTGGGGGTCCAAATGGGATAGGTGAGTGGCCACCAACATCCACCTGGATCATTCCTCCCCCCTTAGGAAGCAATGGTCCCCATTGCATTGAGTTCCTCCTTGAGATGAGGAAGCTTCTGCTGAGCTGGGTCTCCGATGAGTTGTTCTGCAATCTCTGATGTATCTAGTAATGTTGGGAAGCATGGTCGATGACGGTCCACATTGAACACTCGGTGCAAGCCAAGGAATGGAGGAATGTTGTGCTTCAAAGCATTCTTGCCCGTAGCCTTGGTCCTGGTGTAAGGACTATGTCGGAGTCGCCTGAGTTTCTGATGGGTTCTGGTAAGGCATTCTCTCTGCAGATGTAACCAAACTTTGTTGCCCACCTGAAACTTGTGTGGTACCCCTGTGGGTGAGGAGAAGTTTTTCTTGTGTCTTCTCATGACCGTATCCCTTTTCTGCTGCTGCTGCATGGAGGAACCCTTCGCGGGGGTCATGGATGTGGTAACAATCTTCCCCTTACTTTGGGAGTGAACCAGACAGATGAATTTCCTGGTCTGGGAGATGAGCTTGCTACCTTTCTTAGCAGTGATCAAAGATGTGGCAGTAGGTGGGGCTAGCTCCGGTATCCTGTATAATGAATTATTCAAAGAAATAATGACAGCACGAGGCCTTGACTCATACACAGCATGTCGCCTCCACAAGTATGGTTGGCCTAATAATACATCACAAACATCTAGAGGCATAACATCACACAATACCTCATCTGTGAAGGGCTTGATGTTGTAGGGAAGGCGGCACTGCTGGCGAACTTTGAGATCTCATCCTTCATGAAGCCACCCGATACTGTACGGTTGTGGGTGTGGTGTAGTCGGTAGGCCCAACTGCTTCACGACCTCTGTTGAAACGAGGTTCTTTTGGCTGCCACTGTCGACAATGAATTGCAGCGGCGAACCCTTCACCCACATTTGTGAGTGGAAAAGACGCTCCCCTTCCTCTGGATTTTCGGGCTCATTTTTCTGGATCTTGGCGGTGGCAACAGTGGCACTGGCATCCACATCAATGATCTGCTTCCCTTTGCCATTCCCCATGTCGGGTTCTGGCTCAGGGTCGGAACATGCATATGATTCAGAAGCCTTCAACTTGGCCACCAGCGACTGCTTGGTCCGCCACTGACTTGTGTTGTGAGTGGGGCTCTTGTGGAACTCACACCACTTTCCTATGTCCTTCTTCGGCTTTGTGGTGTTGTTCTTTTCTTGTGGCTTCGATGGGTTGTCTTGGGTCACCCCGCCTTGGATTTTTCCTTTGGGCTTCGGATTTGTAGATCCAAAGTCTCGCTTTTTCTGTTTGAACTTTTGCTCGATTTTGATAGCGTATCGGTACGCTGTGCCGAGTGAGGAGATGTTCAGGAACTCCATCTCTTCCTGGATGTATCTGTGTAGGCAGTCACGGTATTTGAGTACCAGATGCAGCTCAGAATATTTGATACCCAACTGTGCAAAGGGTATGAAAAATGTTTGTAAACTCTGGCACATCTTGGTCCCATCCCTGCTGTAGTGTGGTCCATTTGATGTATTTGTCCTCATAGCTTTCGACAGGGTAGTACTGCTCCTTGACAGCATCCCGTAATGAATCCCAAGTGGGTGTGGCTGAAAATAGTGAGCCTGTGCTTTCATCCTTCTACTTGCAGTAGGTTTCCCACCAGTCCTTGACGTGGGGGGCTGCTTTGAGAAGAGCGAAAACGATCTTTTCCCGACTCGAAAATTCATGAATAGAAAAATATCCTTCTAGCAGATTTAACCATTTATCTATGGCATCTGCATCTATTTGACCCTCGAATATGGGATTTCAAAATTAACTTGTACCTTAAAAGGTGTAGCGTTTCCAGAGTAGCTGCTGGAAGCCGATGCGTCGCTTCTGGGTAGCCACTGAAGGATCTGGGCAAAGCTATCCATCATCGCGTTCCGTTGTTGCTCGAGGGCTTCTTCGAGCAAGATTTTGATAGGATCTCCTGCCCCCTCATCTTTCTTCTCGTCCACCATGGGAGGCCGTCGGGATTTGCGAGGCTGGTCTTGCAAGGGTTCGACCAGTTCAAGCCCTAACTCCTTATATCTTGACCTCGTTGGGGACATGCAAAGAAAAACAGAGAAAAAGCAAACCGCTCTGATACCACTGATCCGGACTTAAACAAAAACGCAACAAATTACAAAGATAACCATAAACACAGATATGCAGCGAAAATAATACTTCATTTCATTAATGTAAAATACTGAAATATGCTTACAAACAGTAATGGAAATAAACTATCTAGGGCGATGGTAGCTTATCTCTGAGAAGAGATGCGGTGGCTACATGCCTCTGAACTGTGTTACAATGAGGCTCGAAGGCCTATTTATTGTTGAGAAACAATGGAAAACCCTTAACATTCCAAAACCTAACCCTAGAAGATGAAACGCCAAACTGTGGGCCCCATTTGGGTAAATTGGTACATTAATTTCCCGGGGTCGTAACTTTGGCATACGATCTCCGTTTGACGCGTACAATAGCTTGTTAGAAAGATCTATCCAAGCACTACCACTTTAGGCAGGACAACATCGGTCCATGGACCCATGTTTCCCTCAGATTTCCCAAAAAACGTCGTTTAGGGCCTCAAAACGGCTCCGGAAGTTCAAGACCCGAAAAACTGCTAAAAATAGTAAACTGTGCTACATTTTAGGAAACTTAAAAACTAAAAGAGACAATTGTGGAGGTCCAAATGGGATAGGTGTGTGGCCACCAACATCCACCTGGATCATTACATTACTATTAAATCATTAGGTTTCTATACATGAACTACTTCTACCCATTTGGTAAAATAATTAGTGGAAATAAGAATTTGTTTGTAATGGCCACTTCGATGGAGGATTTATCTTTCCAGGAAAGTCTAGCCCTCGTTGCTAAAAAGGAGCACTAACTCTGATTTGTTTTAAATGGAAAGCTAGAGATTTTTTGTTTTCTAGAAAACATTTTGCACTTCACACAAGCTCCCACTTTCATATTTATTTGGGAGAATAATAAGGGCTAAGAAAAGTCACTTAAAATTTTATGAGTAGTTGCTTTCCACACAAAATGTCCACTAAAAACTACATTGTGATGTTGATCTAATATGTTGTTACTTCCTTCTTCAATTATACAATTAAGAATAACACCAATAGGGTCCTTCCAATATAGATTGTTGTTCACAATGTAATATTTCATAATTTTTAGTTTTAAAGTCTTGGCTTGATTTCCATTTAAATGACTAAGGGGTTCTAGATTTTCAAGAAAATAGACAATATTAGTATACAAATGGTGAAAATATGCAATCCAACACTACACAAAAATTAATTTATAATAAAATGAAAAGTAATCAAATGTAAAGATAAAGATAATCATGCAAAGGGAATCTTTTTCTTTCTTGACCAATTTATAAGAGAATAAGTGAGAAAAATGAATTTCTTTTTAAAGAAATAATCATGCAATATCATTTTCTCAAAACAAAGGAAATAAGATATGTAAAGCAACAAAGGAAATATCAAAAATACTTTAAATGGTAAAAATATTAATACCCATACTATCAGTGATAGTACTAAATATTATTCCAATGATTAAAAAACAATTACGCATAAAGATAATGCATAAAATTTCATCAAGTGAAAAGTAAATGAAGAATCCAACCTTGAATAGTTATAGACTTAGGTTTCTATGAGATCAATTTTACAAGAATCTTTTTGACTTGAAGGATGAATGTTTCAAATAAAAAACTAACACAAAAATAGGTTAATCAAGGGATGAATTATTCACACAAAATGAGATCCTTCTTATCAAAGTCCTTCTATTCTTAATAATCTGTTTAGATCTAATGAAGTAGAGTTCATGCTTTATCTAAAAAATGCTACCATAAGTCTCCGACATCTCTTCTTTTATTGCTTTCCTGAGACAATTCTAACTATCAATCCTTTGTAACTATCCTTTAACTACAAACTTGTTTATTCTTCTTTTTCTTTGGTCTTTGTGCTCCTGATTGATGAATAGGCACTCATGGGGATACCTAGAATGATTTTGTGGCCAATCCAACAATTGTTGTCATAATTGTCCCTATCAAAGAAGATCGAAATGTTGAAATTATTTTGCACCCTAGGTTTGTCCTATGACTTAGCTAAGCCCATAAATACACCAGCAATGCTCAACAATTAATAACTTTTCACAACATATTATAAAAACATACAAATAAATAATAGTACACAAGATATTATTGGCCAAATTACATTTCCCATTAGTCCATCAATAAGAAAAAAAATAGGGATCTCATACCAGGGATAATATCGCTTCAAAAAACTTGATACAAACTAGTATACGCAATATACAATAAAATACAACTAGGGCTTGAAGCCTTATCCTTCACGCCCTTAACTGCCAACAAAATAAGAGGCAAAATAACTTGACTTACTTGTTGATGTAATCCTTCACAAACAACTCTTTATGTGCTTATTTGTCTTATGTACCTAATTGTCCTTTGTCTCCAAATGCTCACTCAAAGATCAACTCCTTTTGATCACTATCAACTTGTTGCTCACAGGTAGGCTTCTCCTTTAGCCAAATATAGAATACCAACACTATTTTCCTTGATGTTAACCCCTCCTTTGGATAACAAAATACTTCCTTTATCCCTTCCTTCGACCCTTTATCTTGTTGTCTTACCCTTGGCCATCACTCTGACCTATGCTAGCTTTGTCCACACCCCTGCTAGGTCTATACAAACCTCCCTTAGCTGCTTCAGCCAACCTACTTATTCAACTTGGCTTGTCTTCCAGATCCCTAAGCAGGCCTTCCAATGATCATGGTAAGCTTCCAAAGCATCCATAGTCTTTGCATTCTTGGTTGTAGCCTTCCATGGCCTTAACCATCCCTTGTTGTACTCTCGGTCTTCCTTTAGCATCCTTTTAGGTAGCCTTTTTTTCCTAGTGAAGTTCACAACCTACCTCCAATAGCCACGACTAGCCTTAAAAACCTTGATACTTTAACATAAATCTTGTACAAACTTTGGCCAGACCTCCTTCTTAACCTCAATTGCTACAAAACAAAACCTTGACTTTCCTATGCCCTTGGCCAACTCAAATGCAACAGGTCACCAAGCTCAATCCCCTAAGTGCCTCCTTGGCAACGACACAAAAATGTTGGGTGTATTATATGGTATTTTCATATACCAACATTTAATGTCAATTTGGGGTCCACGTCCTTTGAGACACAACATTGGAAATGCCAGAGAAAGACACTAGCAACTTGCAAAACAAAACCCTAACTTATCTGGAAACTACTCAAACTTTGAATTCCTACACCTGTTCTAATCCTGCACTCAAAAGCATTCATTAGAAATAAAACCTTAACTATTGAAAACACCAATCATGCAATCTACCAACAATTAGAAGCAAACATTGAACTATCAACAATAGAAATGTAAACCCTAATTAAGGAACAAACCCTAAATGTTGGCAATTGACAAGAAAACAATAATTGTTGACAAAAATAAACCCTAAATTAAAAATAAAATACAAAATCTAGCTAATAATTAAGCGGGAAACTGAGCATCAACCAAACAAATATAAACATTTTATTTGAAGGGCAAGTGGTTAGACAATCCACACACTATAAAATCCTCTCACACTCCATGCAGAACTTGAATAACCAACTTTATTAAAATGTTGTGCATAATTCTATTTAAAAAATATTTGTGTAAAGCCAATTAATAAAAATAAGTTTCAAATCTCTTTATGGCACACCTTTTTAACCCAATTGCACTAACTATAGAAGCATATCAATTTAGACATAATGTAAATTTTTCTCTCTAAGAATGCATACAAAATAAACTTACTATCTCATCCAAAGATTAATTCAAGAAATGTTGTAGAGAAAATACACAAGAAGTTTGTAGTAAAGAAGGAGTAACAAGAAGCCCTTGGTATATCAGTAGTGGCTCAAAATGAGTTTCAAGGCTGCAATTTAATGATCAAAACCCTTTTGTTGTAATCAATCAATTATTTGACTATAATCCTCATGAAAAGAACAAATGTCAAAGGGACATAATAGAACATGTATTGATTTAAAATGTCACAGTTTGAAGAGTTTATATCTCATGAGACAATTGACATTATGCATATGCTTTGTTCTAGTATATACATGTGAACAAGTCAAGGAATAAAAATATAGATATTGCTGACAAATCTCAGTCTTATTTGTGCTCCAGATTGCAATGAAACTCAATACAACCTTCATGATCAATCACAGACATTGGATTTGAAGTATATATGAGTTGATGTTGTTTGACACAGGGTTTCTAAATAGCAGTAAACCTGTAGTGTTGAGTGATACTTGACAGGGGATTTAGATTATAGTAGATTTGTTGTTCTTTTGAAAAAGAGTTCCAAATTTATGAGATATGGTGTATTTCTGTAGTGTTATCCCAAAAAATCATCCCAAATCATGTAGATTCATAGGCTCATGCAATTTACTAAAGCACAGGACATGAATCTGCTTCTACTTTCAACCAGCGGAAGCCAATAGATCGATGAAAACAATATGAACAAGAAGAAGACAAATCAATGGCACATAACACAAGATGTGTCTAGGGAAATCCATTCCTCAAGACCTTGCTATCTGTATTGCATATATCCGAAATATGAGTGAAGATACAAAGCTTGTTCTCACTAGAACAATTCCGCACAAGTATGCTCATCTCTCTCAACTCACAAGCTATCTCTTGGCCAACACTTATCCAATTCTACAGCTCTCCAAGCTCCTAATCTCTTGCACAATTCCTACGATGAATAGCCTATATTTAAAGGGAACTGCCTTTCTCTAAACTAACATGCATGAGTTTCTGATGAGGGAATCTTCAGTTAACTAGAGTGGCACTTGTGGATGCACTAATGCACCAACTAACTGTTAACTCTCTATTACTTCCTCAAATAGTTTGGAACTAATTTAACTGAAATTAACTCAGTAAACTAAGTGATCTAATTTCCAACTCAATTTAAACTCATACTGGACCCGTAAAATTTAGGGAGAACATATATATGACTTCAGAAAGACTTCCAACTCGAAATTCATAAGCTAATTAAGTTAATTAAACTTAATTAACTATTTACAAGTTGTTATGATAATAGAATTCAATTTTAATTCACAATTTAAATTCAAGGACAAATTTAAACTGGAATTTCTTGTTGCCATTTCTCAACACTCCATCTCAACAAGAAAGGGATTATCAGCTACCCCGATCCTGTCTCTGTGAAACTCGAATTTACATTTTAACAATGCCTTTGTCAAAATATCAACATCTTTCTCCTCTGTGGTAATGTACTATAACAACATAATACACCTCAATACACAATCTCTGAGATGATGATATCGAATATCAATATGCTTGGATCGATCATGAAAAACTGAATATTCAGAGAGTTTGATACAACTCTGATTATCACAGTAAATCATAGTTGGATCCATTCATTGACCAAACAAACAAACCAGGATCTTCATCATCCAGATGGCATCACATGTTTCCTGACTCAAATCCATTTACTCTGCCTCTATCAAAATGAGTGCAATCGATCTTTGTTTCCCGCTGTACCAAGAAACTGACGCTAACCCAATACTGAAGATCCCTCCTGATGTGCTCTTCCTGTCGGATGAACTTCCTGCCAAATATGCATGGGTGAAGCATTGAATATTCACTCGATCTGTCTGTTTGTACCATAATACATACTGAGAAGTGCCCCTAAGGTATCACAACACATGATTTTTTGCCTTCCAATATAACTAGGGAGGCCTAGCCATCGCTTGACTAAGCTGGTTAACTGCATAACACATATCTGGTCATGTGTTCACCAAGTACATGAGTGAACCGACACGCTGTCTGTAAACAATAGCTTCCACTACTTCCCCTGAGGTAGCATCCTCCTCCCTCTAGTTACCTACTAGAGGAGTCTCCATGGGTTTATTTCTCTCCATTCAGAATCTCCTAAGTATCTCGTTGGCATACTTGCCTTGAGACAAAAACAACTCCCCATCTCCTTGCCATACCTCCATGCTAAGAAACTAATGCATGAGCCCCATGTTCTTCATCTCAAACTCTCTTGCAAGGTCCTCCTTGCAATATTTGATCAACTGACCATCACCTATTAGAATGAGATCATAAATATAAATTACAATGATCAACAGTTTACCTTCCATCACTATGTGGTACGGGTTTGTATCCGCTTCAATCTTCATGAAGCCCAACCCGATGAAGTAGCTATCTATCTTGGTGTACCAAGCATAGGGTGCTTGCTTCAACCCATACAATGCTCTCCTGCTAAGGCACACATGTGACTCATGGTTAAAGGTTTGAAAACCTTGAGGTTGATACATGTACACCTCTTCCTCAAGCATGCCATTAAGGAAGGTTGTCTTCACATCCATATGATGTATATTCAAACCCATTTGTGCTGATAGTGGCAATATATATCTGATCGAGGAGTACCTTGAAACAAGAGCAAAGGTCTCATCATAGACAATCCCCTCTACCTGTGAAATGCCATAGGACACAAATATATCCTTATACTTCTCCACACTACCATCTACAACTTGCTTTACCTTGCAAAGCCAATGAGAGCTAACTGATGACTTATCCTTCGGTCTTGGGACCACATCCCAAACACTATTATGAAATATGGAGTCATACTCCTCCACCATGGCATCAACCCAAACTAGCTGCTACACTGCTTCCTTAAAATAATATGCCTTTGTCAAAACACATTCGCCCATAAGAGCCATGTATCCAGTGTACCTCTTAGGTGACCTCCTTTGTCTGCGCTAAGAAGTGGTTGCTCCCACATTCTCTGGTGCATCATCCAACAATCTTTCAGCCTCTCTAGTGCGATTTCTTCCCTCTTTGGAAGACTCCGCCTGATTGGATGTCTCCACTCCCAGATCCTCTGCATGTGGCTGCTCCATAATACTCTGAGGCTCCTCAACCTTAGGAGCTAAAATCTCCTCATCCACATGTATCTCAAGCTCCCTCTCAAGGGAGGCGCGCATGGGCTTCTCCTCATCGAATCTGACATCCATGTGAACCACTGTCATCTTGATGGTCGACAAGTACACCAAATAGTTGTGAGTTGTATCAATGTACCCCACAAATATTCCCAACTCTGATGTTGGGTCAAGCTTATTCCAGGCATATTTGGTCACATAGAAATATACCGATGACGCAAAAATCCTGAAGTGATCAACATCTGGCCCCTTAACAAAATAAGGCTGCTCTTGTGTCTTCATCTCAAGTATCCAGTGTGGGCTACGGTTCTGAACATAAACCATTGTGTTGCATGCCTCAACCCACAAGTGTAGTGGTAGACCTTGATCATGCAACATTTCCCTCACTGCCCCTACTATGCTTATGTTCTTCTTCTCGGTCACCCCATTTTTCCAACGGTTATGGGGTGCTGTCAACTTCTGTTTAATCCCTTCCACTACACAAAATTTCTTAAACTCATTTGAGACATACTCACCATCGTTATCACTCCATAGAGCTTTAAACTTCTTGCCCGAATATTTCTCCACCAATGCTTTAAACTCAGAAAAATTTGTGAATGTTTGATCCTTATTCAGCATGAAAATATCTAGCATTTACAAGAATAGTCATCAACAAATATAACATAATACCTGTGTTTGTCCGTGGATGTTGTCGAGAATGGTCCACACACATCTGAATGGACTTGCTCTAGAATAACCTATCCTGGAATGTCTCTATCGCGAAAGGAAGAATTGGTGTATTTTCCCAAAGTACACCCCTTGCATGTATCAACCTTCTCAAGCATACCTTTTGGAAGACCGGTAGATATCTGCTACAATATATTCAAAGCCCCATGATGCAAGTGGCCCAATCACCTGTTCCACAATTCGCCAAAATCTTGGCTCTGCATCCTTTCTGCTTTTGTGCTCAAAGCAAGACACTCCTCTACTTCCATCTTATAGATATTCTTCACTCTAATCCCTATATTGTTTACTTGACCTGTGGCTATGTGTCGAAGGAGTGCCTTTCCTTTCGAGAAGATCACATCATAGTGTCTATCCTCAAGCATGGAAATGAATACCAAGTTCTTCTTCAACCCAGGCACATACATAAAATTATTCAATTTGAGTGGATCCCCATGATCTCTCTCAAAAGTAATCATACCCAATCCAGTAACACTATAATTCCCATCGTCACCCATCTCCATATGCATTTGGAGATCTTTCTCCTCCAGGTCATTGAATAACTCTTTGTCGCTAGTCATGGGGAATGAAGCTCCATTGTCTAAGTTGCATACACTTCCCATCATTGATGACACCATGCATACAATGAGGGAAAATTCCAATTTGAATTGAGGCCAAAGCTTCACCCACCGCTCCTCCTGAGGACTTCTTCTTGGACTTCTTGAGTGGACAATTTGTAGCAAAATGGCCCAGCTCATGACAATGAAAGCACTTAACTTTCGTCATGTCTTTCTTCTTACCTCCATGATAAGAATCTGATTTCAAATGGGAAGCTTTCCATTTATCCTTCTTTGCCTTAATCGCTAAGGCACAGTTCTCTTCATCACCAGTCTTTGATGAAGATCCATCCCTGGTGTTCCTCCTGATCTCCTCCTGCATCAAATCCAACCACAGTTGTTCCTAACCCGACACCTTCTCCTGACCATTGACAAAGTCCTGATAACTATGCCAACTCTTTGAGAGTCCTAGAAGAGAAAGACTCACCATATCATCCTCAGCAACCGTGATTCCAACACTTCCGAGTTCATCACAACACTGAGTGAACTTGGTCAAGTATTTTGGAATCGTCTCGCCTTTCTCCATTTTTTATTTTTCAAAGTTTGTCCTTCAGTGCCAATTTCCTTTGGTCACTGTTGTTCTGATACAAGTCTGTCAATGATTTCTACATAGCATACAGAGTTTCATTACCATGAAGACTTGAGACAATGTGGTCCTGAACCCCCTCAAGGATTATCTGCCTCGCCTTCACCACACACTTCTTCCATTCGACCAAATTATGTGCATCTGATGCTCCTGGCTTAGGAATTTCTTGATCAACCAATTCCTTCAAGCCATTATCCTCTAAAAAAACCTTCATTTTGTCCCTCTAGGCTATAAAATTCAATATGCCTTCCAAGGCATACTCGAGCCGCAAACCGTAGAACACCATCTACCGATCTTGAAGTATGTATTGCAAATCAAATTTCACTTGTAACCCAAAACTCAACCCTTCGAAATCTCCTCTAGTATAATGTTCTCAACTCTGATCCCATGTAGAAAATCATGTAGATTCACAAGCTCATGCATTTAAATAAAGCACAGGACAAGAATCTACTTCTACTTTCAACTAGCAAATGCCAATAGATCGATGAAAACAATATGAACAAGAAGAAGACAAATCAATGGCACATAAAACAAGATGTATCTTGGGAAAGCCACTGCTCAAAACCCCGCTATTTGTATTGCATATATCATAAATATGAGTGAAGATACAAAGATTTTTCTCACTAGAACAATTCCGCACAAGTATGGTCAACTCTCTCAGCTCACAAGCTAGCTCTTGGCCAACAATTAGCCAATTCTACAACTCTCCAAGCTCCTAATCTCTTATGTAATTCCTAGGATGAATAGACCATATTTAAAGGGAATTCATGTTTCCAAAACTGCGCAATCCAAACATAGGATCAATCTCTGATGCATGCATGATATTTAAACTCCAGTAAATAATAGCACTTATAGTACATTGTCCATGCACTCTAGTCTCAATTGGGTTTTTCTCTAAACTGACATGCATGAGTTTCTGATGAGGGAATCTTCAGTTAACTAGAGTGACACTTGTGGATGCACTAGTGCACCAACTGACTATTAACTCTCTATTAGTTCCTCACACGGTTTGGAACTAATTTAACTGAACGTAACTCAGTAAACTGAGTGATCTAATTTCCAACTCAATTTAAACTCATACTGGACCTGTAAAATTTAGGGAGAACATATACATGACTTTAGAAAAACTTCCAACTCTAAATTCCTAACCTGATTAAGTTAATTAAAGTTAATTAACTACAAGTTGCTATGAGAATAGAATTGGATTTTAATTCACAGTTTAAATTCAAGGAATAATTTAAACTAGAATTTCATGTTGCCATTTCTCAACAAATCATAGCCAAACATTAAAAACCATGAGAGCAATTTATAGAATAGAGGATCATTGTAATACACACATGAAATTTGTATGGTGGCTCATGATATCCACACAACAATGATTTATAAACACAATAATTTTCATGAAAATAAACCATGCTCATAATTAAAACATCTCTATATATCATATAAAATAAGAAAGCAAGAAATAAAATAAGGCATATAAATTTTACTTGAAAACTCTTAAATCTGAAATCAATCAACATAGTTAGCACACATAAATCATAAGAAACAATACCAAATACTAGATCGGCAGATTATTGAGCAGACAAACTAAGGATAGAGGATGACAAGATGGGTTGGTGGGCCAAAACAACCAGATTGTCCCATCTATGAGAGATCTAAATTAAAGTTATAGTGCACAAATAAATAGAATGAAACATGGTCATGAGTCTTGTATGTTGTATGATAATCAGTCTTTTACATATGAGACCATGTGCTCGCAGCTCCAACCAACAATATGGAATTAAAACAACATCCTCTCCTCTCACAGACCATGGGTAGGCTTTCTATGAAGGTTACAAGGCGAATTTTGGTTCTAACATCCCAATTTCTCAATTCTAGAAATTTCTGCATTTTTAACAAATTGGCCTTAAATAATCCCATGTAACTCTCAAACCCTTATGAATTTTGGAAAATTGTTCGTAGGGAGCCTAATTTTCCACGTTTTAAATAAATACCTATCTTGGAATTTTCTAACTCAACTTAATTGCCTTGGAAATCGTGCATGAAGTTGAAAGTTTGGATACTTTTACAAATTTGGGTTTAACATGATATTTTACAAATCTACCTCAAAGATCCCTTTAGATATCCCAAACCATGATGAATTTTGAAAAACCATATCAGGCTTAGTTAATTTCCCATGCTGGGAACAAAACTCGTGTTTCATAATTTCGATATTCGCTTTCATCTACATGCAAATCAAGGACAAAGTTGGCAGTTTGAAAACTATGTGAATTTTGGGCTGATTTATTACTTTGCTTCTAGAAACCCACACGTGTGACCTGGGTGCATTATAACTCATGTGGAGGTGCTAAAACATCATTTTAGATAATAAAAAAAAAAAATCCTGTATTTTCCAACAAAAATGTGTCAATACATCAAAACCCCCAAATTGGTGCAGGAACATAGGACTCATTCAAGAATATATCAAATAACAATAAGCTTGCCTTTAACTGTCAACGTACTCCAAAATAGTCTCAAATAAATTCTTGTATTTCTAGCTAGAATTTTCCTTCGTGGCAAGCTTGGCTGATGAAGTGGTCCACATACTTAGTGTAGAAATGTGAAAGCAAGATCAAGGCTAGTTGCCATGCACTTAGAAATCACTATTATCACATACATTTTTAGACCTGTGTTGGGCACCAAATCGAGCTATCTTTCTGTTGCATTTCCATCCCTCTTTTTGTCCTTTTGGAACTTATTCATCTATATTTACTATGCTAAATCCACAAGGTAATTACCCCTTTTTTGTCTATTGGAATATTTTATTAATGAATTAAAGTTGCGGAGTTTTGCCTATTCATAGCACTAAAATGCATGTTTGACCGCAGCTTCCGAAGAATAGGTACCAATCTTTCAGCATTCCGTAGTAGATCTGCAATTCATAGCAACGACCAGCCATAAGGAAGCCATGTAGCTGGAGTCGCAGATGTCCCTGAACCATTCTTGGACCATTCTCTGATCTTGTTCATCCGGTGTTGGTGCTATTCTGAACTAATGTATATTTCTGGATATACGGTTACCAGGTTTTGGGTAAGTGTTATCGGGAAATCTAGTGTCCACTCGGAGCTGCTAGTCCCACTAAGACTAGTAGCTATCTTAGAAACAAACAAACAAAAACTACTTTCGCTTTCCTTTATGAGAAGTAGATAAGAGGGGAACAAAGGACACCAACCTCAGTCTTTTGCTTAGTTCCTTGCTTGGTTCCTCTCCCTTCTGACAGATCCTTGCCGCTTTGCCTTCGTCTACCCAGCTTCAAAGAGCACCTATGGAATCAAAGCAGCATAATACTATCGAAGAATAGAGATCTACAATCATAAACAATATAGGACTGGATATATATTAACCACACAAATGCATATATCATCAAACATACAAGAATGTGGAGGAAAACTTGAATAGCTTTATTAATATCAAGAACAGCAAAGAGGATTACAACCAATTGTTCTGACCTAGCGTCATCCTCCAGCATGAAAGCCCTTCTTTCACCTCATGAAAAGCTTAGATCACCCAACACTATGATGTTCCACCAAGAAACCAACAACACTTCCTTACAAGATACAAAATTCCAGCCTCTGGATCTCTGGGATGAGGGATCCATATATAGATTATTGCAGGGGGGTGAGTCAGCTTCTGGGATTTTGATTAGTGTCTTCTCTCTGATAGTTCTTGATTCCACTTGGAGATTGATGATCTCCTACTCATCCCTGGGCGAATTCAGAGAGGCAAGTGTCATAGGAGAAGTTTCTGGAAGATTCTATGATCATCCACCTTGCAAACTGTTTCTGCCATTTGTCCACTCTCGCCCATCGCACCCTACAGAAGGGCTTTTAGGTATGCATTGCACCCTTTACACTGGGCAGGTGGGATGCATCGCACCCTTAGCACTGAGCAACCTGTATGGTCCAGTTTTGACCAGTTCTGAGCAGTTTCCTGTGGAGAACTTCTGGTAGATGTTGTAATCAGCTGACCTTGTTCTTTTAGGGTATGGAACAACACTTTTAGGGAATTAGGAGCCCTTGGTTTATGGACATGTATGATTAGGGTTGTAGTGCCCAAAAATTTCTATAACAGTTGCCCCCTAAAGCATGAGGTCGTTAATCTTTTGATGTCGGGTGAAATGCTTTATCATGAGGATCCGGAGTTTTTTCGAGCTGGAAGGCGACCTATAATAAGATACAATACAATACATTATCTTCATAATATTTTTCATGATCTAGCTGAGGCAGGCATTCCCATGCTCAGCTTTATAAATTCATTTTCATGTACATAAGACAGACAACCGGCGGTGCGAGAGACTGATGATTCTGATAAAGTCATCATCCTTTGATTCAGATGATCATTTGTGCAGCAACAATGTACATTTGATGTCTTTATTTTCATGAATATATCGCAGCCCGGATGGATGAATCTAGATCCGGGGTCTTCAAACTCGTACAATCTTCACTCGGAGTTCAATTCGATCCATGTGAAAGATGTTCTGGAGTCGAACATGGAAAGACATCGCCTGATCACCAGCCAATGATGTAAGCTATTAACAAGCACGAGAGGAATCACCGATAATGATGATGACCCTCAAGGTACTATAGTACAATTCACGTCGTGTGAAAAAGGACTTGGTGTCGAACACCACGTAAAATCTTTCGGTCGAAGGCCATTGATGTAAACCTGTCACCGGAAGTGAGAAACTTGCCATTGAGGTATGCAAGCTTCAAAGTACTGAAAGGGTTGTTCTTAAGTCGAATTCTCGGATAATGAGTTGATGTCGACAAGAAGTGACCCGTCGTAGGAAGGCCTTAATGAATCCCACATTTACGACACGGAATGGAGTAAATGATTTTTGGAGGTGAAAACGATCTGATGATACAGGGTTTAGGGTGGCGGTCATGAAAGAATGGAGCGTGAATGTATTGTAGTGGATGAGACACAAGTGAATTCTCTGAGCGACTTCTCTTGAACATACCGGCAACACTGACATGGATTGGTAGCATTAACCCCAAATATGGATGGTGCGGTGGACCAATGGTGATATGACCGGTGAACGGAACAACCCAACCCGACTCGGATGCGGAGTGAAAGTGTCATTTTCAAGAGCGACTTGCTACCAATAAAGTTTCTTCAAGTTTTCTTCCCAATTTTTCCCCAGTCATTGCTGACCAGTACCTCTTTATTTTTGTCAAGCTTGAGGAGGATAACATATGCTTGTTCTATCATTTTCCCTTTGGGAAAACCCATTGCTATGTTTTAACAAGCCTAGCGATAGTGAAACTCGTTCTTATCTGTATGGACAAGTTTGTCGCTATTCGGTTTCAACGAGTTTAACGACAAAGATAACTCGATTCTTTTCAATTTTAGAGAGTCTGAAAGGGACGTAAAGGAAACTCCAATAATCCTTTTTCGTCATATAATACCTTAAGTCTGAAAAATTATAAAATAATATGAAAGGGATGAATTTTGGGTAATTTTAATGAGGCGAACAAAACAAGTGCTCGATCTTTTTGTGTAATAATCCCTCAAGTCCAAAAAGATTAAAATCTAGAGGAGGGATAGCACTTCCGGTAACTTTAACGAGCTGGAGAGGCCAATTGCTCGGCAATATTTTCATATTTTACGAGTCAGATGAAAAGAGCTTAAAGGAGACTCATTTTTTGAGGAACGAGTGATAATTTCAGGTAGCAGCTGATTCCAGGTAAGGTTTGGAATTTTCCAATCACGGCAGTGTCACAAGGATGGCTAACAGGATCACTCTTCGCAGCTATTCCTCAAAAGGGGTAAACAATCAAATGGAGGTGAATTATCGGCTAAAACAGAGTGGAGGTGATGGTAAGAACACGACCAGGGCTCAAAAGCTGATGATAATGCATTCACAATGGTTATTTACTGGAAATTGGTTCATTTTTTAATGAGCTTAAACTCTGGGGGAACGTTTGCTCATTGCTAAGGTTTAATTTTTAACGAGCTTGAACTTCGCATAAAAACTGCTCGTACCAGTCGTATAATAAGGATGTCTCATCGATATGTTCAATTTTTAGGGAGCTTGCACCATTCGAAACTTTGCTCCAGATCCTTTCATTATGAAAGCTAGGAACGACCAATCCTACGAGTTTAAAGGGTTGAGAAACTACAAACTAAGAAATTAAATGGTCGCTCTTTTCTTGCATGCAAAAAGGTTTGCATGCCCCCAGGTATAGCGAAATAGAGTTTCCAGGTTACCATATGAAAGCTCTCCATCCGCGTTGCAGACAAAATGCTTCCTTGGCGATGTCTACCGAAATAGACAAAGGTGAGTGGTGCGGTCGCCTCCACCCACATAAATTTGACGAGGGAATCTTATTCCAATCTAATCCCATTTTCCTAAACGGATGGGTGTGTCAAACTAGTCATATATCCTCTGCGGAAACCTACCCTATACCCAAGGTTTTCTTGCCGAAACAGACCAGGGTGCATGCCCCCTGGGTTTCAGTCATGTCCTCCCAAATCACTCGCGCTCTTCAGGTGGACGAACTGGAGATTGACGAGACATTCCTTGCGTGAAAAGACCATTTAGGGATGGCATTTGACTATTATCTATGTGTGAGCCGGGGGACGAAAGTTGGTCTACGAGTTTGACCACTCAGCCTTCATGCGGAAAACACATTACTCTAAAGAGTGAGGAGACAATAGCTCCCATGCTATAACTATAGTCGCGTCCAAGGAGTAGATTATAATCTAGAGGTCCTCAGACTACCATTACGTTCATGTAAATGGTTTTCCCCCTCAAAGTTATGGGCACATTGGGAAGGATCCCTAACGGTCGACTAGTTCCTTTGTCGAAGCCTGTCAGATTTCTCATTTCAGGCAGAAGCGATGGTGAACCAAGCGCTTCCCAAGTAGTTGAGGAAAGAATACTCACAGAAGCCCCTTCATCTATGATGGTACCGACCATGATCATTTTGTAAACTTGTACAATGATTCAGAATGGTACATTAGCCGGTACACGAGGTCTGCCTAGTAGATTCCAATCGAAGGAAACGACTAGGTTGCTTGGAGGTGGGACCGAATAGACGGCCAGATATGACTCTGACGAACTTCCTTCCTGCGGTAAAGGAACGGGTAGATTTCCCCCATGTTCATCGGAGTCTATGCTTACGAAAAGAATTTGAACGGTGTCATTCTCATTCTCTTCAGTGTTTGTATCATTTGAAGATGGACCTTCTGAAGACAAGACCGGGTCGACTGCTGCCTCAACCTTTTGACTTTCGTCTGGTATGGATTCAGCGGGTTTATCTTCAATGACAGATGCTTCGACCGACCATAATGGCGTGTCGGTCGGATTTTCAACTAGCGATGGACTTTGCAAGAGTTTCTTGTATCCAAGAGGAAGCTGTAGCGGTGAAGCTGGACGGTTATCCAAAACTCTTTTAGCTTCGTCTAGGAAGGGACATCGGTGGACGATGTGATCACCTTCACATAGTTTACAAGGAAATTTACATTTCCTTTTTAGTCCAAATGCTTCACTTTCACTAGTTGATGGTGTACTCTCAACATGATCTTCAGAGGTTGATGACATCGAGTTGTGCAAATGAGGAGACCAGTCCCTTAAGATCCGAGGGATGCAAGGACAATATCGATGATAGTGGTCTCCTTTGCAAATGACACATGGAGATTTAGGCTTGGATGGTGCAGTGTGTGGATTTTCACTAGACGATACCTGGTTACCCCTTTTCGCCTTTGGCTCCATCTTCTTGTTCTCTTTCTTCTCCTTCCCTTTCTTCTCCTTCTTAGTTACTTGATTTTTGGCTTTACCAGCTTCATCAAGTGAAGAGGAAGGAGGAGAGGGAGAATTGGATGAAGTAGAAGGTTGGGAGGTCACTTTAGTATCATCTATTTGCCGACTCGATTGTTCAGGAATTGCGGTGTTCTGAATGACGGAGGTCAAGAAGAGCCAAATTGACAAGCCAATAGTCAATCCTGGAAGTGACAATGTGGCCATATGAGGTGCACCAACATCCCCCCAAGAGGAGAAAGGACTAGGACTCCCTCCAAGGGGAAATCCTTGGTTGGTGGACTCCATTTTTCCTAACCTAAGACCAACGAGGGAATGGTGATATTATTCCGATTAAAATAAATTTTAGACGCTTTGACACAACTTTTTTTTTCAATTTTTAAGAGTCGAGAAAAAACAAAAGATGACTCTAGTCGCCTTTGATTTTTAATGAGCCTGAAGTGACAAGTGCTCAGATGGACCCTTTCCTTTAAGGAGTCTGAAAAGGAATGAAAGAGACTACTCTAGAAATCTAGATAGAGGGATTACCAAACCAATCACAAAAATACAGAATACTTTTTACGGTACGGTAGTCAATCTTCCCGAATGTTGTGTTCAGTGCATTGTGATCGATAGGGGGGCGAACATGGCTTCCTATGGATAAAGGATATAGCCTATTGTGGTCTCCCAATATATACTCGACGATACGTGGGAGCACAAGTCCGTACTGGAACTTGTCATCTCAAAGAGGAGGAATCACCAAACCAACAATGAAAGTGACAGTTACCAGGCTTTACGACGCTGGAATACGTCTCTAGCCTAGACTTCTAGATGTTGTGCGTTAGGTTCCAAAGTGTTTTTATGTTCATTAAAGTTATTTTACAGTTGATCTTTCTTAAGAAATTTGCCTTTCAGGTTCACTGCGTGATGTAGATGTACAATTCCTAAAATGCAATCTAAGATGATAAACAATCGTTTAATCTTCTTTTTGCAATGAAAATCCTAGCTACTAAAGAAAGAGAGACAATATTCTTTCAACATAGAGCAGAGAGCACACACTAGATGCACTGTCCTAAATCAAAACAACAAGCAGTATAAATGCAAATGCACATGCATGTATTTGTTTTCAGCTTTCTTAATGTGTGAATGACAAGAAGAATGCTAAGTACAAACCTGAATTATCTTTCAAAGCGATAGTACTAACAAATTTCTCTTCAAAAACGAAAGGAAGATAATGACGACACTTTTCTATTTTGAATTGAAAACTGCTTTCGACACTTGAAAAACTACTAATTCAAATCAAATACAAGATTAACCATATAATCAATCGTCCTGAACAATAGAATTCTTTTCCTTGATTGAAAACGACACTTGCGACACTTTCAAATCAGAAGACGACAGCTTGATTATGCTACTTCTTTGTAAAAGATAACTAAAAATGGCACACAATACATAAAACATTCACAGTTCTTTGCATAATGGAGGCGGAATGATGGAAAGGAAGGGAGTTTCCACAGTGGTATACTGATCACAGACAGCAAAACTCCTGAATAAAGCTGAAGAGAGTGAACACAGAAACCAAAATCTGAGAGCAGAAGAGGTCTTGTTTGATCAGCACACCTGTAACACAGGGAAAGTGCGATGCAGCGCACCTACTGCACATGGGAGGTGCGATGCATCCAGATTCCCAAGAGGAGAAGGTGCGATGGTCCAGGGATGAGACTTCAACTGGGTTCTGGGTCACAGTTTGCAGCTCAGTTCAGGGATTTAGGCCGAGCAAGTGATGTTCAGTAAATATAAATCACATGGGTTGATCTAATGAGGTTACTAGAGCCACCACTAGGGCAATTAGAAGGTTTGCAAATCGATTGTTCAGTTTATAAACAAAACCCAGAGATAGACTGAAGCAGCATTGATCTACTTTGCACTTGCATAGCAAATGCAGTTCGAAGGCTAGCTGGCTTGACTTCAGGCTCCGTTTGTAAGTTTATAAAACAAACAAATATATACAAACAAACAATCTATTCGCTCCCCAGTGGAGTCGCCATTTTTTTATCAGGAAATCTAGTGTCCACTCAGAGCTGCTAGTCCCACTAAGATTGGTAGCTATCTTAGAAACAAACAAACAAAAACTACTTTCTCTTTCCTTTATGAGAAGTAGATAAGAGGGGAACAAAGGACACCAACCTCAATCTTGCACTTAGTTCCTTGCTTGGTTCCTCTCCCTTCTGACAGATCCTTGCCGCTTTGCCTTCATTTACCTAGCTTGAAAGAGCACCTGTGGAATCAAAGCAGCATAATACTATCGAAGAACAGAGATCTACAATCATAAAAAATATAGGACCAGATATATATTGACCACACAAATGCATATATCATCAAACATACAAGAATGTGGAGGAAAAATTGAATAGCTTTATTAATATCAAGAACAACAAAGAGGATTACAACCAATTGTTCTGACCCAGCGTCATCCTCTAGCATGAAAGCGCTTCTTTCACCTCATGAAAAGCTTAGATCACCCAACACTATGATGTTCCACCAAGAAACCAATAGCACTTCCTTACAAGATACAAAATTCCAGCCTCTGGATCTCTAGGATGAGGGATCCATATATAGATGATTGCAGGGAGGTGAATCAACTTCTAGGATTTTGATTAGTGTCTTCTCTCTGATAGTTCTTGATTCCACTTGGAGATTGATGATCTCCTACTCATCCCTGGGAAAATTTAGAGAGGCAAGTGTCATAGGAGAAGTTTCTGGAAGATTCTATGATCATCCACCTTGCAAACTGTTTCTGCCATTTGTCCACTCTCACCCATCGCACCCTACAGAAGGGCTTTTCAGCATGCATCACACCCTTTACACTGGGCAGGTGGGATGCATCGCACCCTTAGCACGGAGTAACCTGTATGGTCCAGTTTTGACCAGTTCTGAGCAGTTTCCTGTGGAGAACTTCTGGGAGATGATGTAATCAGCTGACCTTGTTCTTTTAGGGTATGGAACAACACTTTTAGGGACTTAGGAGCCCTTGGTTTATGGACATGTATGATTTGGGTTGCAGTGCCCAAAAATGTCTATAACAGTAAGGATGTTGTTCTCCTTTTCTTTGTATAAAAGACAGGTTATTCCTGTAAAAGGGGGACCCCATATCGATATTGTAATAGTTCTCTTCCAGTTAATAATATATCACTTCTCTTGCTGCTCCACTCTTCACTGTGATTAACGTAGCCTTGATCAGAGAGTTGGGCCTGCTCTTCTGATTAGGTGATGCGTAGTTCTTGTTATGTCATTTATCATTTCATGGTTGCTGTTGCAGATTGTTATTTCTTGTAATTTGTTTTCTTGAGTACTGTAGTTAGTTTCAGTTTTACAACAATTCTTTGAGTATTAATCATGAACCCTTGGTCAGTGATGGGTGGTAACCTTGCCCCTGCATATACTCTACATGTTGCCTTGAAATGGATATGCACCCAGATTGATAAATTAATGTAGGAAAAAGGGTGAATAGATTGTTCATATATGGACACCAACATTTTGGTGCCGTTGCCAGGGAGGCTAACATGGTGCAAGATACAATCTGGACCAACCAGAGGGTCAATCTCTCGTCCTGGGGAGAGAAAGAGTTTTCCCACTATGCTCCGGGTCCTGAGCGTAGGTGTTTCTTTTTGCTTGTTTTTATTTGCTTTCATGTTTTCATAGGGCTGACCTCTTGTCCTGGGGAGGGAGGAGTCTTTTGGCGCCCTACTCCAGGCCCGGAGTTAGATTTATTTTTCAAACGCTTTTGTGTTTTGATTTCGGGGAAACCCTAGCTTTTACTCTGGGGAGGGAGGAGTCTTTTGACGCCCTACTTCAGATATGGAAGTATTAGGTCTTCTTGGAGGTGTGTTTTTGTTTCCGTTTCTTGTCCTGGGGAGGGAGGAGTCCTTTGACGCCCTGCTCCAGGCCTTGAACCTTAGATTCCTGTTCTTTTCTGTTAGTTGTCTCTCTTTTCGTAAGCTCTTTTGTTTTGTGGAAGGAAGGGCCTTTTGACACCTTGCTTCAAGACTAGAGCATTATAAGTCGGCACCAAGACCTTCTGTCATATCATTATTTTTATGAACAAAGAACCAAATAAGAGGGGTAGAGGAAGAGCCCCAAAGAGGGGAGGACCAGACTTGGGAAGAAAGACTTACATCCAAAAAATTATAGCAAAATCTGAACTAGAAGCATCCTCTCGCGCAGCCGTGTGACCTGGTGCACAGAGAGTAAATTCCAAGGGACAATCGGTAGATAAACTAGTGTTTTCTACAACATTCTTGGGCGATTTGACTCAGTAGCCCCTTCCAGTAGCTAAGGAGACATCCAGCAGTATACTTGACCAGGGTAACCCTACGCTGGTAATATAAGGGGAATAGGTTGCGAGAAGAACATCGATAGGGTCACGCCACTCCAGTAAAGGAAAGGAGGTTGTAGTCAAGGGATCAAGTCATCAAGATGCAGGAGAAGGAAACGTAGGGGCACTCACATCACCAAGGGCCTGGGAAGTGCCGTCAAAGCAACTCGAACCTGAGTGGTAAGGAACCCTCAGCCATCTTCCATAGAGCCTGTTGAAATACCCAGTGGTTATTGGAGGATATTTATGGCTCCTACAACCTCCACTATCGATTTTCTGATCAGGGATCTGGGAGCTGGCATGCCCACGAAGCCTATTCCATTAGCAGCCTTACCAAGCTTTCACGGGCTTATTTCACAAAACCCCGACACGTTTTTATTCGAGTTTGACATAGTGTGCCAGGAGTATGACTATATGACGGACGCCCAAAAGTTAAAAATTTTCCGTGCCACACTAAAAGGGACAACTTTGCGATGGTTTATGGGCCTTGGAGGAAGTTCTATTTCCACATGGGATGATATGCGAACAACTTTTTTGGAAAAATACCAGGATTACTGCAAATCCTAGAACATCAAAGAGGAACTTTTTAAGTTCACACAAAAAGAAGACGAGAGCCTGTAAGACTATGTGGAACGATTTAAGTACACGTTACAGAGGTCAGGTCACTCCGATCTGGATAAGGATATTTTGAAAATTATCATCCTCCAGGCTTTTCGTGAGGACTCTTTGGAATTGTTGAACATCGTAGGAAAAGGAGATATATCGAAGGAAACCTTTGAGGTTATCTATGAACTATGCATCCAGTGCTCGAGGGGACTTGCAAGAAATAGACAAGGGATTTGCTCAACAAGGGTATATGGCGGGGGTGTTACGGAGGCAGAAATCAAAAACCTGATGGACAACTTGAGAATGGATATCCTGAGTATTCTTTCGGCACAGATGAATACGTTACAAGTGAAACAAAAGTAGCTGGAATTGGACAGGACCATGGCTATATTATGCCCAAAGTGTAGAAAGAAGCATCTAGAGAGGGAATGTCCATTGAAATCCATAGAGGAATGCGCAATCTGTGAAATAAATCATGCAATAAGCTCATGCCCCTCCTTGCCAGGCCTGAAAGCAGTGTTTCAAGGGACAGGAGAAGACATGGAGGAGCTATACTTCATGGGGTCTAAAAAGCCATGGAAGCTTCGACCACCAATGGGAAATCAAGGTATGTACTCAGACCCATCTCAATATTTCAGTAATTTTAATATGAATCCTCAGTCCATGCCCTATCCACCCATGTGGCCATAATACGAGTTTCCACCTTGGCAGTCATGGAGCCCTCAAGCTGGTTTGAGCTCCCCATGGGCTCCAACTTGGTGAGGATCTTCTCCTGGATAGTTTCCTCAGATGATGCCACAGTAGCAACTCCAACTGCCATCTAATGTGCCTCCTAGTAGTCAACCTGTCCATCCCCATCTTCCCATCCAACCTAACCTGAATCCTAATAATAAAGGAGTTCATCAAACCGACGCTCTCAACCTACCTTCGTATAACATTTCCACCGCAGAATTGTATGAAATGAATTGACGATCAGGGTGGACAGTCGATGCTCAACCTCCACCTGTTATCATTGAACAACTTGATAGTGAGGGTAAAGAATCAGAATTGATTAACAAGGAATTCATAGAAATCAGGCGCCTCCTGCAAAACAACATCAATCTAAACCACCCTATCCAAAAAGGCTGACTTTGAGTAAACCAAACCCTCAGACCGAATTCGACTTATTAGGTGAATTACAGAAATTATTTGTCAAAATTCCCCTGTTACAAGCTATGAAGGATGTACCGATATATGCAAAGTCTCTTAGGGAATATTGTTTGAAGAAGCCTACAAAGAAATCCAAAGACCCCCTTAATATTCACGTCATGGGAAAATTATCAGATTTTATGATGGGAAAGTCAATGCCTATAAATTATGGAGATCCAGGGAACCCAATTCTAACAGTACAAATTAATGGGATAGAACTTCCGAATGTATTGGTAGATCTGGGTGCTGCCATCAACGTTATCACCACTAAAACCATGCATACATTAGGTCTTTGTAACTTGAAGCACACACCTACAGTGTTAGAACTGGCAGATCGATCTACAGTAAAACTAGTAGGGAAGTTAGAAGATGTAACAATTTCAGTGGATTCAAGGCACTATCCCAAAGATTTCCTTGTATTACACACGCAATCTTCGTTTGGTGGCCATCCCCTGATTTTAGGTAGGCCATGGTTGGCTACTGCAGATGCTTACATTGGGTGTCGTTTAGGGCACATGGTTATTTCAAATGGGCACAACACTAATAATTTAGTGTTATACCCACTTGCAGAACCAAACCCATCCACAAAACCAGCAAGTAGCAAGAAAATTTTATCCAGGAAGGAACCTGAATCGGAAAATGAGGAATTAAGACCAGTCCTTACTATTGGATAGGCCCTCTAGTTAAAAATGGAATTGGAGGATGATGTAATCACCTCCTTTATGGATGATCTTTGCTCCGCTTCAAAACCAAATCAACAAATCCTAGAATCCATCTTAAGCTGTGAAACATAGGAAACTATTGAAACAACAGCGGGATCTAAGGAGCTACCCGTAGTTGCACCCCATGGAAGTATCCCTGTGGAATTAGAACCAGGAAATACCCTGAACATTAACCCTGACCTGTTAGAATCCCAGAAGAAACAACTTTTAGATGTCCTTCAGAAACATAAAGAAGCCTTCGCTTGGGATTACTCATACATGAAGGGGATTCCTGCTAATTTATGTACCTACCATATATATATTAAGGAAGATTGTTGTCCTATGAGATAGCCTCAGAGAAGGATGAACCCTGCATTGAAAAATGTTGTGAAAGAAGAACTTCAGAAATTACTGGATGTAGATTTTATTTACCCCATTTCAGATAACCAATGGGTTTCTCCATTAGTAATGGTCCCTAAGAAAAATAGTAAATGGCGGATATGCGTGGATTATAGAGAATTAAATAAGGCAATGCAGAAATATCATTTTCCTTTACCATTTATTGACCAAGTTCTGGAAACATTGGCTGGAAAAAAGTTCTTCTCCTTCCTAAATGGATTTGGTGGGTATAACCAGATCCAGATAGCTCTTGAATATCAGGACAAAACTACTTTCACATGCCCCTGGGGAACATTCGCATACCGGGTCCTTCTTTTTGGCCTGTGTAATGCACCTGCAACATTCCAGAGGGAAATTTTTGGGATCTTCTCTGATTTGGTGAACGATAGTGTTGAAATTTACATGGAAAACTTTACTCCATATGGGGATTCATTTGTGGAAGGGTTGATAAATTTAGAGAAAGTTCTTGAAAGGTGCATACATGCGCGTGTCTCCTTAAGTACGGTAAAATTCCATATGATGATGGAGGAAGGAATTGTTCTGGGACATTTGCTCTCAGCTGAAGGAATCTGGATGGACTCAGATAAAATAAAGGTAATTCTGCACTTTCCGATACCTAAAACACCCATGCAGGTATGCATCTTTATTGGTTGTGCTGGTTATTATAGGCGCTTTATAGAAAATTTTGCTAAAGTAGCACATCCACCTTTTCATTTGTTGACAAAAGATGCATATTTTTGTGTGGACAGATGACTGTGATGTAGCCTTCATGAAAATCAAGGAATTGGTCTGTAGTGCTCTGATCCTTAGAGGGCCGGACTAGGCATTACCTTTCCATATTCACACAGATGCTTCTCAGACAGCGGTTGGTGCAGTATTGGGACAGCAAGAGGACAGGGTACCATATGCAGTTTACTATGTTAGTAAGAATTTGGCCCCTGCGGAAATAAATTACATAGCGACTGAAAAAGAGTTCCTTGCCGTCATCTACACCATCAACAAATTCCGGCATTACATTACCGGGTATCCCACCTTTGTACATACTGATCATGCAACTATCAGGTATTTAATGAAGAAACTTGTTACCCCTGGTCGCATTACAAGATGGCTTTTGCTACTACAAGAATTTGACATTACTATAGTAGATAAACCAGGGAAGGACAATGTGGTTGCAGATTTCCTATCTAGGATAGAAAATGATGGTAAGAATACACCAATTGAAGATAATTTTCCAGATGAACATCTTTTTGTAGTTTCTGCTAACACGTCGTGGTATGCAGATAATGCTAACTATCTTGCTACAGGGAAGGTGCCTCATCATTTGTCATATAAGGATCAGAGGAAGATTATTCATCATAGTACCCGATATTCATGGATGGCAGGGTATCTCTTTCATACAGGGGTTGATCAACAGATTCGACATTGTGTGGCATAGGATGACATTTATGAGATATTAAAGGCTGCCCATGATCGACCCTATGGGGGACATTTTGCAGATAAGAGAACAGGCCACAAAGTGCTGCAGATGGGATACTAGTGGCCTTCCATCTTTCAAGATGCTCGAGATTATGTCTGTAGATGTGATAGTTTCCAACGGATGGGACAACCTAGGAAAGCAGATGAAATGCCTCTACAGCCCTAGATAGTCCTCAAACCTTTCAAGAAATGGGCCATCAATTTCGTTGGAACTTTTAATCCACCTTCTCATCAGAAAGCTCACATCTTGGTCTACACTGATTATGTGACTAAATGGGTGGAAGCCAGAGCGGTTGCGAGAGCAACAGAGCAAGTAGTGGCAGACTTTCTTTTTGAAGAAATCTTTGCTCGATATGGTACTCCAAGGGAAATTGTGTCAGATGGAGGAGCGCAGTTCACATCTCACATGATAGGGAAGTTGATGCAGAAATACGGGGTTAAACACAAAGTGACAACCCCTTATCATCCCTAGGCGAATGGACAGGTAGAAAGCACAAACAAGATATTGGAAAATATCTTGACAAAAATAGTAGCAAGTCATCGCCAGGACTGGGCATAGAAACTTCCAGAAGCTTTATGGGCATATAGAACAACATGGCGGAACACAACCGGGTTTTCTCCATTTGAGTTAGTCTATGGGAAATCCCCCTTGTTTCCGGTAGAATTTGAGATCAGCACGCTTAGAACAGCTTTAGAAGTAGGCCTAGACTTATCAGAAGCACATAGACACCGACTAGAACAGCTCAATGAGTTGGACGAGATTCAATTGGTAGCTGTCCAGAAAACTACTGCTATTCAACAGTAGAGAATCAAATGGCATGATAAACTTATCAAGATCAAGGTGTTCCATGAAGGGGATTGGGCATTACTGTACGACTCCCGGTTTAAAGATTTCAAAGGCAAGCTTTGCACTCGTTGGATGGGACCCTATAAATTTGATGCAATATTTGACAATGGAACAGTTATACTAATTACAATAGATGGGAATCATACTTTGTTCTTAGTAAATGGACACCGTCTAAAGCTATACCACCATCCAGCCTCTAGAGATGCCTTCATTAAACATCTTTCTGATTCATCTGGTTTAATGGTTGTTGGTATAAATGACACTCTCACTCTACTCTAAATATATATATATATATATATATAAAACAATGTTATTACTTACTTGTTTGTATTTTGTAGGAATAGAAAAGGAATATAGCCAGGAGAAATGTAACACTCGGTGTTGTTACTCAGTTGTTGCTGTTACTCCGATGGTGCTGCTACTCAGCTGCTACTGTTACTCCGTTGGTGCTGCTACTCAGCCGTTGCTATTACTCCACTGGTGCTGCTACTCAGCCACTGCTATTACTCCACTGATGCTGTTACTCAGTTGTTGTTGTTACTCAGTTGTTGTTGTTACTCTGCCGCTGTTGTTACTCAGATGTTGCCGTTACTCTATCGTTGTTGTTACTCCGCCACTATTGTTACTCCACCGCTGCTGTTACTCCGCTGGTGCTGTTACTTCGCCGGTGATGTTACTCCACCATTGCTATTACTCCGCTGTTGACATTACTCCGCCGATCCTATTACTCTGCCATTGCTGTTACTTCGCTAGTGCTGTTACTCCATTGCTGTTGTTACTCCGTGTGTTGTTGCTCCGCCAGTTATTTTGTTGTTACTCCACCACAAGGTAGGTACCTAGGTATGCCTCCACTAACTTTTACGAATTTAATTAAAATATTCCAAAAGACATCAATATGTGTCGTAGACGGTCATAATTTAGTTGGGGGGGGGGGGGGGGGGGGTCCCGTCATAATAAACAACGGCATACCAACAAAAATGCATTTATATCACACGATTTAAACCAAACTAAATCTAATGATTATGGTGATTTTGTAATCACGAACTCGACGCATTGGAATGTGTATTCGTATGCAAAAATTCATAACCGGTCACTTCCCCAACATGCCACATTAAACCATTGAATCTAACCGTATTGCCATAACTCGCCATCATTCTCTGAGATTTCTTCAAACGTACCAGTACTGATACCATCCTTTTTCCCGAGGTGACCATGATGTTATTACTGTTGCCAATGGTTTGGGTCCCTATCATTTTCCCCTACTAGCTAACTGTATTCGTCGTGCTGATCCCACCTCTACAGCGATGGGTGGACGGTCTATGCGGCATGAGCCAGAAGACACAACAAGAATTTGAAACAGTCGGGAAGTATGGTAGGTCCTTGAAAATGTAGGTTGGGATGTCTACTTTGATAGGTTGAGGGGGTCCAACAAGGCAATTGCAGTGGAATTCGCACTCAATCTAGAGGAAGAGAGTTCTCGGGTCCGTGGGATAGAAGTCCCTGTTACAGAGGAAGCCATTGCAGAAGTTAGCGGGCTCCCTCAAAATGGACAGAGATGGTTTTCAAGGAGGACTTCCCTCCCAAAGTTTCCCGAAGCCTTTTTGCAGCCAGGAGAAAGCATTGCTCAGAAGGGTCGAGGATACGATTGAAACTCATTACCGCATCCATGGGGAGAGGTAGCAGAGTTTGTAATAAAATATATAACTTGTGAGGGGAGATACTCCATTGTGTTTAAATATCATCTCCGGATATTAGCTCACCTTCGATTTCCGCAAGGAGAGGCCTTCTCATTAAATGTGCCCTATTTCCTACTAGGTGTCTTTAGCTGATGACACATTCTACTCAATGGTCGCGGTAAGTGATGGCGGTCATTACCCACCATGGGCTAGTCCAGCTACTGGTAATGAATGCAATTAGATCTATTCCAATTCTGTGGAAGCTCTTTCGGGATTCCACAGAGGAAGAGATAGCAGCCGCTATGGTTGCCAGGGAAGATGAACCAGAAGCAATGGAGGAAGAATATCGAGAAGGAGATTACTATGTTGACTAAGAGGAGCCAGAGGAGATGGAAATGGAAGCCGAAGAACTTGAAGAAGAGGCTGCTCCTCAAGAGCAAGCCACAAATGAAGAACTGATGGGAGATAGAGGAGTCGACATAAAAAGGCCCACTAGTACCATGGCCGAGGCTATTCCACAAGAACCAACCTCAACTGTGGAGCTTGTTAGCGCTTGAATTTGGCCTCAGGCTGAAAAAGACAAAATCCAAGGCAACATCAAACCACTTAGCCTCGTAGCTAGCCCTACGAGGCAGGAGAGGGCTCTCTCCAGGTCTATCTCAGTGAAAGGTCTTCAAAGGGCAAAGATGACCAATTAAGAACACTGATTTTAGGCTAGTAAACTGATAGGGAAAGTTTGATTTTAATTTTTTAGAGTTTTGGTGGAAAACTGAGCACAACAATTTTGGGTGCGGGGATGAGACACAGTTTTTGTAGAGGTCTTTTTGGGGCAAGGTAGGAGATTGTCTTGATGCCTTTGAATTAAGTGAATGGATAGAAATGACCAGTGAGGAGCTAAAGAGAGCAAGAAGCTTTCGAGAGTTCTCTTTAGACAGAGGAAAACATAGATATTAAGCAAACTTAAAGGCAGAGCATATAAATTATGAATTCTACCTTAACGCTTCATTTACTTAATGTGCAGAAAAGAGAAGTTGGAAAATGATACACAAAAATCACTTACAAGTACAAGAGAGAAGCACACCATCAACACAAATAACCACAGGAATCCCAAATAGTGCTGCAAAACCCTGGTCTTTCCTTTGCCAAAATTGCAGAGATACAAAGAGTAATACAGTCTAAGCTTATCCCTCAAGAGTCCAACCATGAAAATGACTAAGAAAATACATAATATAGGCAAGCTAACACCTTTCCTTGCCTCTAGGGGTCGAGCTCATCCTTCTAGGAGCTGTTTCAACCAATTCTAAACTAAGCACTAAAATCTAGGCAGTCAAAACAACTTGCCTCTATAAGCTAGGAAACCAATTCATTCATTAAATTTTTGACTTTTTATGAATGAATCTTCTAGAAGAGATAAATAAGTGCCATGACATCATACAATTACATCAATTACATCAAGGAGGATGAAAAATCACTCCAAAAAGTCAAAACTAGTCAAATCTGCGTTTTGCTGAGCTGTAGGTGAAAATATGGCAAATTTCCCTGATGCGTAATGCCCCAATTCTCTACGCGTAGCGCGCATTTGAGCCAACTTTTGAGGCACTTCCCAGCATCCAAATGAGGCAAAAGTAGGCTTTTTGGAAAGTTCTGGATGTCTACTTTCCAGCCAAAGTGGAATTTCTCAATTTCGTGGTCATTTTCCCCTCCAAAATTGCAATATCCCAAGACTGCTTCCTGTGTGTCCAAAAAGTGGCAGAAAGTCATTTTTTGCATGTTTTTTGACCTTCTGAGGCCTCAAAACCAGATGAAATGTCTTGGAAATTGTTGAGCAAGTGTAATTTGTCATGACAAATCCAAAAATGCTGAGTTTTTGAGAAATGGACTTGCCCATCTTCAGGGTAGCACGCGACGCGCTACGCGTTGAGGGCAAAAACCTGTGTTTGGCACAAAAAAAATCAAAATTGACCAAAATTGCTCAAAATTTCCTGAAATTTGAGCTGAAGGTGTGTCATTTAGTGCCATGCGCCTTCAAGGAAGCCTCAGCCAAAATGTGAAGGGGATCAGGCCTTTTTCTCTGTTTTAGTGCCTTGGCCAGCCGTCCTTTGAGTACCTTCATTCTTGCTTTACACACATGCATTCGAGCCCAATAGTGATTCTTCATGTGTCGGAGCATGTCCTTTTCCCTGTTTGCCTTTGCTATCAACCTCTCTAAATGTGCATTCACCTGAATGAGCATAGAGCTTTGCTCCTTAGGTGTCAAATTACCGGGTCTCTTGCGAGCCAAGTTCCGGTCTTCTCGAATCCTCCGCAACTCATCAAGAGAGTGTTCATCCTCTAATTGCTTGTTGCGCTGCTCTAAATAAGTAATTGTCCAATTTTCCATCTCCAACTTTTGCTGCAGCAAGTCATTTTCATCCCTTAGTTGCTGGATGATCTCCTTTGGCTCTAGGCTAGGAGAAATGATATCAAGGTCAACAACATCTATGCCTGGAACACCTGATGGCCCCTCATCAATCTTGGGTTGCTTGCCTCTCTCTGGTACCTGTGCTGCTATCGAAAGCGAGGTCCCTTCCACCTGATGTGGAGATAACACTCGTTGTGCTGATGAAGAAGGCGAGACCCCTTCCACCTGGTGTGAAGATAATACTCGCCGTGTAGATGCAAATAAGGCCCTGTGACCTCTCTGATATGTAACAAATGGAGGGGAGCTGAAATGTTCTGGCTCTGAAATGTCAAACTGATGTGAAGGCCCTCCCTCATCACGGACAACCTCAGGAGGTGGCTGTGGCACTGTGAACAAGTCACGAGAAATGAAATCCTCCCATGGAATACCCTATTGGGCCAACTGATGCATGCCCACAATCTTGATCAGTGCATAATGATAGATGCTCTTGTGTTGCTGTGCTGGGCTCTTTCTTTGCACCAAGGGCACCATCCTCTCTATATTTCGGCACATGAAGAATGGAATGTTCATCATTCATACCCGTGTGAAATGCATCAACAAACGGATATGGTACGAATATAAACGTGAAAATCTTCCCTCGCAAGTGAAATAGCGAATGATGATCCTCATCAAAGGTGCATACTCGTCTCTTAAGAATCTGAAGGGAAAAACAGCAGTTAGGTGCCTCATATATACAGGTTTGATATATGGCTCATAATGAAATCTGTCCAACTGCTGGCGCTTGTTCCACTCTTCTCCAATATTGGGTATCCTTGTTGCTTGAGCAACAATCTCGGGTGACAATGTGAAATCCACTCCTACAAGACTCACATGCCCATTGTGCAAATGTAGGACAAACAAGCGGGCCAATTCCCTGTGGTTTTGAATTTGGGAGATTCTCTCGCAATATTCATAACATGATTGGTATCGGAAACATGTCACTGCAAGTGGACAAGCTTGTAGATAAGCCAAAGAGGTGGGCTCCTCCCTGACATGCTGACCACCTTTACCACCCCTGTGATGCCTCCTTGGCACCTCTACCTCTGGTGTTGATTCAAGGTCATCACTTTGCTCATAATCTATTTCGGTTTCTGACATGGTTTTGGAGGCAAGTGACTGAAAAATAATGCTGACTGTGCACCCAATGAACTGCTGTTTTGACTTGTTTAAATGCTGTTACCAAGGGGACAAACACACATGGGAAATGTTAGGGAAAAGGGAACATTGAGGGGATTAGGGAAAACAAATGTGAAAGGAAATTTTAGGAAAGGAACATGGAACATATACAATCATAATTTGTGGGATTTTAATGGGAAGTAGGGTTTAGGAAATTTACATAGGGTTTTAGGAATTAGTAGGGTTTAGGGATTTTCATGATTTTTAATAGGGAAATTATATGATTGCATGGAAAAATGTCAAGGAAAATGGTGATGAAAATATGGGAAAATAGGAATGGAAAATGGGTAACCTTGGGCAGCAAATTCCAATGAAACCCTAGCACATTTATATTTTTAAATTTTGACACAGCAAGGTAGGGTTTTTACTCCATATTAGCATGGCATTTTTTGCATGTTCATTACTCATTCATCTTAGCCAAACCAAAATCACCATGGATTAGAGGCCTACCTGAAAAGATTTTGAGAGAGAAGTAGTTTTGGTGGCTTGCTGGCGATTTCCTGAGCAAGAAACCCTACGCGTAGCGCGCCCAGCCTGATGCGTAGCGTGCCTCCAACGCGTAGCGCCTGAGTTAATTTGCACTGGAAAATGCGCGCTGATGCGTAGCGCGCCCCCAACGCATAGCGCGCCTCCTCTGATGCGTAGCGCGCCGCTGCAATTGCCCAATTCGCCCAATGAACTTTGAAATCGACTTGACAAGTATTCTCTTGGAGTGTTGAGAGGCAAATGAGTTACCAATGAGGAATGGCATGCTTTTATAGGCTTCCTTTTAATTTTTACTTGCCCAAAACCCACTTTGTAATGTTTTGAATGTTGACACTTTTTTTATTTAATTGGCTCTGACCTTTAATTTCATTTCTTTGAAAAATTGGTTGAAATGATGATTTCTTCTGAAAATTTTTGCAGGGATAGCTTTTGGGATACTTTGGCAAAGGAGACCAAGGCTGCACTTCAACATTTGAAGAATTTGAAATTTTGAGAATTTTTACAAAAATGAGATAATGACCTTGTTTTCAAAAACAAAGTTTTTGAGAACAAGGTAAAAATTTAGTTGTACAATGATAAGAAATGTTTAATGAAGGACACCCCTCTGGCCTGTTGGTCCTTGATGACCTCTCAAGACAAAATTAGACTCAACCCTAGACCTAAGACCTTAAAACTTAAAGCAAGATGAATGACCCTTTGAGGACTTTATTTACTTGAACAAACTTGAACCAGCAGTGCCAAACAAGAGGGGAATAACGACACAAACTCCTTCCACCAAGATTATGGCATGCCTAACGGAATGCAACATGATCACACTGATGGGACACCTAATCATGAAATGCAAATAGCTTTGATCTCTGTTGGAGGGCTACTAGACCGACTCTAACATTGGCTCCAATGGGGATGGTAGCTCCTTGGAGGTGCCATGAACCGCAAACCTCTGGGAGAGCAGACCAGTGTTTTAAACCATTGGGCGATGGAGTCATTATTTACACATTTGACACAAACTCTGACAGCTTTAATGACTGCAGATTTGACTGAAAATTGGACACAACTTTGACCCAAACTAACTCAATAGTGAACAGAAAATGGACTGATAAAAACACCTTGACAAACCTCAAACCAACCAATCTCCATCTTCAGAATTATAGCCTTCACTGCGGGCCCTAGACTGAGGATGAAAGATTAGCATACACATGTGATAAAACAGAAGTAAAATGGTATATACAATGATGGTGAGAAGAACAAAAATGCTCAGACATGGTACCTCTTCAACAGTCGACCATTGATCGACCCTCCGGGATAATCATCTCCATTCATTTCCTTGAGAAGAAAAGCATTTTGGCCACGATATGCTGCGATCTTATAGGGACCCTTCCATAAATTATCAAATTTGTCGTGCTTCCCTTTTTCTTCATTCTGAGCATCCCACTTCAAAACCACATCATCTATATGAAAGTCATCTGATTTTGCTTTCCTGTCATAAATCTTCTTTATGCGCTCTTGCAACTTGAGAGTATTGTGAAGAACCTCCTCCCGTGTCTGCTGTAAATGAATCATTTGATTAATCCGCCTCTGCATGGGATCTTCCTCACTATCAATTTCTTGAAGCAATTTGACCATCGGAATAGCAAGCAAAGTAGGAAACACTGCATCTGCCCCGTACACCAGCTCAAAAGGAGACATGCCAATTGACTTTTTATGACTTACCCTATCAGCCCACAGTGCATTCACTAACTTTTTATGCCAGCTCTTCTTATTGATTTCCAGCAACGTTTTAATGATATTTACCAAGGACTTATTTGAAGATTCTGCCAGCCCATTTCCTTGCGGATGGTAGGCAGTAGAATGCCCCAAGCTGATATTATACTTGTAGCAAAAATCAACCATTCTCTTTGATTTAAATGCTGCTGCATTATCGGTAATTAACTTACTTGGACAGCCAAAACGTGACAATATGTTATTTTCAAGGAAAGAAATAATTACCGCATCTATGGCCTGCCGGGTGGGAATGGCTTCAATCCATTTTGTGAAGTAATCTGTAGTTGTCAATATCCATCTATGCTGTCCTGACGATGCCGGATGAATTTCACCGATAAAATCCAAGCCCCACTGCTGAAATGGTGCGCTAACTTCAATTGGTTTGAGAGGTAATGGCTGCAATTTCTGTTTTCCTTGAAAAATTTGGCACTCATGACAACTCTTAACAGCTTTATATACATCTGAAAACAATGAAGGCCAATAAAAACCTGCTCTTAGGATCTTATTTGCTGTAGTCTTCCAAAACAAATGACCCCCACAGTCACCTTTATGAAAATCTTCCACCACTATTTTGGCTTCCTCCTCAACCAAACAATTCAACAATATTCCACTGGGGTCTTTCCAATATAGTGCAGATTTAAGGATGCAAAACTTGGCTGCTTTCAACTTCAATGTCCTACTTTTATTTCGAGGCATCCCGGGAGGTGAAGACAAATTTTGAAGTACATATACAATATCAGCATACCAAGGAGAAGAAATAAAGATGTCAGATACCTGTTGTGCTGAATTCTCCTCATCTTCATCGAACATGGCAGCCATCAAATTGATGTCTAGGACATGTAGATTTGTTTCATCCATCAACTTGGCAAGACCTTGCCCTTTGATCAACTTAGTGGGTTTAATTTCTACATCATACTCTAATAATGCAGCAATCCACTTTCCCCGCCTTCCTTCCGGTTCTGTCTGTACCAACACATCCTTTACTGCCGCGTTAGGAACATAAGCTATAATGTGGGAATGCAATACATACACACGGAAATCCTTCAGGGCCTTCACAAGTGCAAGTGCTTGTTTTTCAATGATGTTATACTTTAATGCTCCATCTCTGATAATACGGCTGAAAATAGAAATAGGCTTCTCAACTCCATCTCTCTTTTGCATTAGTACAGCTGCCAATGTGTGCTCAGAAGCAAATGGAAACAAAATAAAATCTTGTGTGTAATCCGGACTGATTAGAGTAGGGGCTGAAGATAAAACCAACTTTACCAAATTGAAAGATTTTACCGCCTCTTCAGTCCACTTTAGCTGGCTGTCCTTTTTCAGCATGTTTGTGATTTCTCTAAGGTGCTCGGCAAGATTCGGAATGAAGCGACGCAGAAAATTCAGCTTACCATTAAAGGACTGTATTTCTTTTTTGTTCCGGGGCTGCTCAAGTTGCTGAATAGCTTCAACACATGCAGGATCTATATGGATTCCATCTTTGGAAATGATGTGGCCCAAGAGCTTGCCTTCACTCATGGCGAAAAGACTTTTCTTTGGATTCAGTGAAATACCATATTTTCTGCACTTTTGAAAAACAATTTGCAAGTGATATAAATGTTCTTCATCGGATTTTGAAAAAACAGTCAAATCATCAAGGTAAACAACTAAAAAGACATCTTTCTCATTGGCAAAGGCCATGTCCATCGCACGCTGAAAAGTGGCACCTGCATTTTTCAAACCAAATGGCATTTTTGCATAATGAAATGTACCCCATGGAGTAGTGAATGCAGTTTTATCACGATCATCCTCATGCACCAAAATCTGATTGTACCCGGAATAGCCATCGAGTAGCGACATCCTTGATGCTCCAACTACTCCCTGCAATATATGATCCATTTTGGGCAGTGGATAATTATCTTTCAAAGACACCTTATTCAAATTTCTGAAGTCAATGCATAAACGGATCTCACTAGTCTTCTTTCTTACGAGTACCAAATTTGATATCCAATTGGAAAATCTGATAGGTACTATGATTCCAAACTTGTACAACCTATTCACTTCTTTTTCTATCAATGGCAGCAATTTAGGATTGATTCTCCTCAACTTTTGGCGGAAAGGCTTTTGATTTGGCTTTATAGGAATAGTATGGTGAATGATATTAGTATCATATGTTCAGATCTGAATAATCCCATGCAAAGACATTAGAAAACGAAGACAACAATCTAAGATACTCCTTCTTTACCTTTGGTGACAATGACTTAGATAGCTTTACCATCTTGGGATTCTCAGCTGCTCCAATGTTTACCTCCTCAACACCTTCTTCGGTTGGTCTCAATGTTGGCTTGCGGGCCACATCATCTTGATCAAACAGTTCTTCCAAAGGAATCAATCCTTTAGGAATAAAATTATCCTTAAGCTGCAGCACATCCATTTGATTTACCTCATCTGGTTCAGTATCTATGGAGATGTCCTTAAACTCACCTTCAATCTGCAGAAAATCTTTGATTTCTTCATCATCCTGGAAAACTTGCCAACATCTTTGATTGTCCGGAACTGTAGGACGGTGCTTCACATAAATCTCAAATTTGTTGCTGGAATTCATGGGAATTTTTAAGTTACTTGTTGCCTTAGCCAATGCATCAGCAACACCATTTTGTATGCGGGGCACACATGTCAAAGTATGTTCAGAAAACAGTTTCAAAATATCTAGGAAAACATTCTGATATGCTCTCATACGAGGATGCTTGGCCTAAAACTCACCTTTCACTTGCTTTATTACCAACTCGGAGTCGCCATAGACTGCAATCTTCTTTGCTTTCAACTTGCGAAGAATTTTAAGGCCAGCAATAAGAGCTTCATATTCTGCCTCATTGTTGGAACAATCAAATGCTAGTTTATAAGAGCACACTCTCACCTTGCTTGGGACTTTGTCTCGGGCAGAAAAGGGACTTCGAATCCACACACCAATACCAGCACCATCGCTGCCCACTGCGCCATCAAAATCCATGGTCCAAAGACCATCTTCATCTTCCGCCAACTGCTGAAACTGTGTTGCCTCTGTTTTTTCTGTTTGGCCCCTTAGCTTCCTCTGTTTGCCTCATGGCAGCTGACTTTTCTTCTCTTTCCTTTTGTAGAACTTCTCTAAAATTTTCAGTAATCTCTGGTATATCTTCTGCCTGAACTAACTGACTATCTACCTCATTAAAATTATCAGCAAACAAAACAAACGACTCCAAATCTGTATGTACATAATTTACAGGATGATTTATTGGCTTTTCTTTGCTAGTTATCATGTATTTCATCTTTTGCTCCCGATATAACTTTCTCATTTGACCGAAGACTGGAATTGTAGCATAAGAAAAGTCTAGCTAAAGTGTACCTTTCAAATTAGCTCCCCAAGATCTTGAAAGCAACATACCAAATCGCGGAGGAGTATCCGCTACAACCACATCCATCAAAACATTTTTAGCTGGAATTTGATCTAGGCTTACCACCAAGTCCTTGATCAATCCGATACATTTTACCCGGCTGGAATCAAATGAATACAAATCATGATATTTTCTTATGATATCCAATCCCAGCCTTTCCATGATTGCTTTCGGCATCAAATTGTGTGAAGCACCCGAGTCAAACATAGCATTATGTAAAATATACTTGTGCAACCTCAAACTGATATAGAAGGGAGGAACATCATTTTCAGGAGACTCACCATTCAAAGCAGGCCCAAAAATTAATTCCGGCTGATCATCTTCTACATTTACCGTGTCAAGCATTGGATCAATATTCAGAATTTTGGAAATTTGACCTCGGTAGGTGGTGTTTTTCATGATTTCAGTCAATGGAATAGACACTTTCAGCTTTGAAATTTCATTCTCCAAACTAAATGCCGAAACTTTTTCACCTTCTTTGGCCGAAACTTCTCTTCTTTCGACTTTATCCTTCATTATGCTTGGTGGCTGGTTTATCTTATCCGCTGAAGATGATTGACTTGCTGAGGGATCAATTATGTCTTTTCCTTTTGTCTGTGGGGAAGCTGAATCATTTTTTGCTGAAGCATCTTTCTTTTTCTGAATGGGATTTATGGGAACAGCTCGGTTTCTTAATTGCCTCTGCTGAGCGGACAAAGCATTGAGATATCCTCTTTGGTACTCCTCCGATTCTTCCTCCAGTGCTGCCTCATTCGATAGGATATAATTCTCATCTTGATGTATGATGGAATTTCTCACAAATTCTTCTTCTTCTGTAATATAGATAGGCAGATCATCAAGAGTGAAAAAGTGATTTTCCTCTCCTATAGTATCACCTTCATCCTCGGATTCTTGGCTAACAAAATTCTGCTGAAGCGGAGGTTTTACTTGTTGCTGAACTGTTGTTTCTTGTGCCCTTGTTTCACGCTACTTGATTCTGTATTGTGGCTACTGTGGACCTCGGAAATTAGGATTACGAATCTGCTGTTCTGGCTTGCTGAGATGAGTACTTTCAAGCAACCTTTCTACCTTGTGAAGGAGCTGATCTGATGTAGAAGCTTCTTCTTTGATTGCCACTCGCTTTTCGGCTTTCATCCTCGCTCTCTTATCATTCAAATTCGCTTCAACACTAACAACGATTTTCTGCATATCCTCCAAGGTAGGCGGATCTCTATCTCGCAATGAATAAGCCATCTCCGTATCAAAGCCATCCGAGAATTTGAGAAGTGCTGATTTTCTAGATGGCCTTAAATCATCTGGAATAGCATTATAAACTGTGTTAAATCTGATAATGTAATCTTGGACCGACTCACCATGATTACGTTTGAGATTGTTGTACTCAGCATTGATCTGAAGTGGATCCTTTCTGATTTCCCATCGATCTAGAAACTGCTTCTGAAGTTCTTCCAACGTGGGTATGCTTCTAGCTGTCAAACCTCTGAACCATTTTCTTACTTCTCCATCGAATGTTTGTACAAACAAACGCATAGTTACATCCTCTTCATCTATCTCATATAGATCAAAGAAAGTTGTCATCTTGTCTATATGTTGCTGAGCGGAAACACCCTGAGGAGTGCCATCAAACATGGAAATTTTACTCTGATAATCAGCTGGCATATCATGCAGATTTTGAGGAAGAGCAAGTGGGGAAAACCGGGCAGCCATTGCTTTAGGTAGATTGGGTCTAGGAGTAGCAGGTGGAGTAGGTGTAGCTGTAGTATGAGGGGTATAGGGAGGTGTAGGCAGAGGAGAAGCGGTATATGACGAGGAAGGAGAATTGACTGTTGATTCAGGATGTGTGACTATAGGGGATATAGAAATAAAAGGAGGATTGGTCTGTTCGTGCGGAGCTGAAGCCGTGATAGTAGATCCAATATTGCTAGATATTGTTTCTAGGAAATCAGCAAGATTAGTGACTTGGATATCTGTCTGAAGATGTCTTAGGATGAAATTTTCAACCAATTTATTATGTCTCTCGATTTCAAGAGCAGCAGCAAAATCAGGGTTGGGAACTAGAGAATCAAGTGCACTTTCAGATTTAGTTTTGAACAAGGACAACTCAAAACTCTCGTCAAAATCGATGTCTTCAAGATACTCAAAAACAGCTGGACATGAATGAGGTTTGAATATGTGATTAGAATCTGAAGCCAGTTTGGATATCGAGGAACAAATAACCAATCAGCCTATGAAAACTCTCAACTAATCATCCAAAAGTTTAGAGTTTACAAATGAACTGGGGTAAAATGCAATCGAAGTGGCCGTATTCACAAGCTCACGGAGATTGACTGAAGCAGCGTTTATCTACTTCCGCTTATGCAAAGCAAAAGCATTTCAAAGGCTACCTGGCATAACTTCAGGCTTCGTCTAAGACTTATGAAACAAACACATCAATCCACAAACAAGTTTGTTCTCCCCAGTATGGTCGCCAATATGTTAGCGCTTGAATTTGGCCTCAGGCTGAAAAAGACAAAATCCAAGGCAACATCAAACCACTTAGCCTCGTAGCTAGCCCTACGGGGCAGGAGAGGGCTCTCTCCGGGTCTATCTCGGCGAAAGGTCTTCAAAGGGTAGAGATGACCAATTAAGAACACTGATTTTAGGCTAGTAAACTGATAGGGAAAGTTTGATTTTAAATTTTTAGAGTTTTGGTGGAAAACTGAGCACAACAATTTTGGGTGCGGGGATGAGACACAGTTTTTGTAGAGGTCTTTTTGGGGCAAGGTAGGAGATTGTCTTGATGCCTTTGAATTAAGTGAATGGATAGAAATGACCGGTGAGGAGCTAAAGAGAGCAAGAAGCTTTCGAGAGTTCTCTTTAGACAGAGGAAAACATAGATGTTAAGCAAACTTAAAGGCAGAGCATATAAATTATGAATTCTACCTTAACACTTCATTTACTTAATGTGCAGAAAAGAGAAGTTGGAAAATGATACACAAAACTCACTTACAAGTACAAGAGAGAAGCACACCATCAACACAAATAACCACAGGAATCCCAAATAGTGCTGCAAAACCCTGGTCTTTCCTTTGCCAAAATTGCAGAGATACAAAGAGTAATACAGTCTAAGCTTATCCCTCAAGAGTCCAACCATGAAAATGACTAAGAAAATACATAATATAGGCAAGCTAACACCTTTCCTTGCCTCTAGGGGTCGAGCTCATCCTTCTAGGAGCTGTTTCAACCAATTCTAAACTGAGCACTAAAATCTAGGCAGTCAAAACAACTTGCCTCTATAAGCTAGGAAACCAATTCATTCATTAAATTTTTGACTTTTTATGAATGAATCTTCTAGAAGAGATAAATAAGTGCCATGAAATCATAAAATTACATCAATTACATCAAGGAGGATGAAAAATCACTCCAAAAAGTCAAAACTAGTCAAATTTGAATTTTGCTGATCTGTAGGTGAAAATCTGGCAAATTTCCCTGATGCGTAGCGCCCCAATTCTCTACCCGTAGCGCGCCTTTGAGCCAACTTTTGAGGCACTTCCCGGCATCCAAATGAGGAAAAAGTAGGCTTGTTGGAAAGGTCTAGATGTCTACTTTCCAGCCCAAGTGGAATTTCTGAATTTGGTGGTCATTTGCCCCTCCAAAATTGCAATCTCCTAAGACTACTTCCTGTGTGTCCAAAAAGTGGCAGAAAGTCATTTTTTGCATGTTTTTTGACCTTCTGAGGGCTCAAAACCTGATGAAATGTCTTGGAAATTGCTGAGTAAGTGTAATTTGTCATGACAAATCCAAAAATGCTGAGTTTTTTAGAAATGGACTTGCCCATCTTCAGGGTAGCGCGTGGCGCGCTACGCGTTGAGGGCAAAAACCTGTGTTTGGCACACAAAAAAATCAAAATTGACCAAAATTGCTCAAAATTTCCTGAAATTTGAGCTAAAGGTGTGTCATTTAGTGCCATGCTCCTTCAAGGAAGCCTCAGCCAAAATATGAAGGGGATCGGGCTTTTTTCTCCGTTTTAGTGCCTTGGCCAGCCGTCCTTTGAGTACCTTCATTCTTGCTTTACACACATGCATTCGAGCCCAATAGTGATTCTTCATGTGTCGGAGCATGTCCTTTTCCCTGTTTGCCTTTGCTATCAACCTGTCTAAATGTGTGTTCACCTAAATGAGCATAGAGCTTTGCTCCTTAGGTGTCAAATCACCGGGTCTCTTGCGAGCCAAGTTCCGGTCTTCTCGAATCCTCCGCAAGTCATCAAGAGAGTGTTCATCCTCTAATTGCTTGTTGCGCTACTCTAAATAAGTAATTGTCCAATTTTCCATCTCCAACTTTTGCTGCAACAAGTCATTTTCAGCCCTTAGTTGCTGGATAATCTCCTTTGACTCTAGGCTAGGAGAAATGATATCAAGGTCAACAACATCTATGCCTGGAACACCTGATGGCCCCTCATCAATCTTGGGCTGCTTGCCTCTCTCTGGTACCTGTGCTGCTGTCGAAAGCGAGGCTCCTTCCACCTGATGTGGAGATAACACTCGCTGTGCTGATGAAGAAAGCGAGACCCCTTCCACCTGATGTGAAGATAATACTCACCGTGCAGATGCAAATAAGGCCCTGTGGCCTCTCTGATATGTAACAAATGGAAGGGAGCTGACATGTTCTGGCTCTGAAATTTCAAACTGATGTGAAGGCCCTCCCTCATCACGGACAACCTCAGGAGGTGGCTGTGGCACTGTGAACAAGTCACGAGAAATGAAATCCTCCCATGGAATACCCTGTTGGGCCAACTGATGCATGACCACAATCTTGATCAGTGCATAATGATAGATGCTCTTGTGTTGCTGTGTTGGGCTCTTTCTTTGCACCAAGGACACCATCCTCTCTATATTTCGGCACATGAAGAATGGAATGTTCATCATTCGCACCCGTGTGAAATGCATCAACAAACGGATATGGTACGAATATAAACGTGAAAATCTGCCCTCGCAAGTGAAATAGCGAATGATGATCCTCACCAAAGGTGCATACTCGTCTCTTAAGAATCTGAAGGGAAAAACAAAGTTAGGTGCCTCATATATACATGTTTGATATATGGCTCATAATGAAATCTGTCCAACTTCTGGCGCTTGTTCCACTCTTCTCCAATATTGGGTATCCCTATTGCTTGAGCAAAAATCTCGGGTGACAATGTGAAGTCCACTCCTACAAATTCACATGCCCATTTTGCAAATGTAGGACAAACAAGCGGGCCAATTCCCTGTGGTGTTGAATTTGGGAGATTCTCTCGCAATATTCATAACATGATTGGTATCGGAAACATGTCACTGCAAGTGGACAAGCTTGTAGATAAGCCAAAGAGGTGAGCTCCTCCCTGACATGCTGACCACCTTTACCACCCCTGTGATGCCTCCTTGGCACCTCTACCTCTGGTGTTGATTCACGGTCATCACTTTGCTCATAATCTGTTTCGGTTTCTGACATGGTTTTGGAGGCAAGTGACTGAAAAATAATGTTGACTGTGCACCCAATGAACTGTTGTTTTGACTTGTTTAAATGCTGTTACCAAGGGGACAAACACACATGGGAAATGTTAGGGAAAAGGGAACATTTAGGGGATTAGGGAAAACAAATGTGAAAGGAAATTTTAGGAAAGGAACATGGAACATATACAATCATAATTTGTGGGATTTTAATGGGAAGTAGGGTTTAGGAAATTTACATAGGGTTTTAGGAATTAGTAGGGTTTAGGGATTTTCATGATTTTTAATAGGGAAATTATATGATTGCATGGAAAAATGTCAAGGAAAATGGTGATGAAAATATGGGAAAAGAGGAATGGAAAATGGGTAACCTTGGGCAGCAAATTCCAATGAAACCCTAGCACATTTATATTTTTAAATTTTGACACAGCAAGGTAGGGTTTTTACTCCATATTAGCATGGCATTTTTTGCATGTTCATTACTCATTCATCTTAGCCAAACCAAAATCACCATGGATTAGAGGCCTACCTGAAAAGATTTTGAGAGAGAAGTAGTTTTGGTGGCTTGCTGGCGATTTCCTGAGCAAGAAACCCTACGCGTAGCGCGCCCAGCCTGATGCGTAGTGCGCCTCCAACGTGTAGCGCCTGAGTTAATTTGCACTGGAAAATGCGCGCTGATGCGTAGTGCGCCCCCAACGCGTAGCGCGCCTCCTCTGATGCGTAGCGCGCCGCTGCAATTGCCCAATTCGCCCAATGAACTTTGAAATCGACTTGACAAGTATTCTCTTGGAGTGTTGAGAGGCAAATGAGTTACCAATGAGGAATGGCATGCTTTTATAGGTTTCCTTTTAATTTTTACTTGCCCAAAACCCACTTTGTAATGTTTTGAATGTTGACACTTTTTTTATTTAATTGGCTCTGACCTTTAATTTCATTTCTTTGAAAAATTGGTTGAAATGATGATTTCTTCTGAAAATTTTTGCAGGGATAGCTTCTGGGATACTTTGGCAAAGGAGACCAAGGCTTCACTTCAACATTTGAAGAATTTGAAATTTTGAGAATTTTTACAAAAATGAGATAATGACCTTGTTTTCAAAAACAGAGTTTTTGAGAACAAGGTAAAAATTTAGCTGTACAATGATAAGAAATGTTTAATGAAGGACACCCCTCTGGCCTGCTGGTCCTTGATGACCTCTCAAGACAAAATTAGACTCAACCCTAGACCTAAGACCTTAAAACTTAAAGCAAGATGAATGACCCTTTGAGGACTTTATTTACTTGAACAAACCTGAACCAGCAGTGCCAAACAAGAGGGGAATAACGACACAAACTCCTTCCACCAAGATTATGGCATGCCTAACGGAATGCAACATGATCACACTGATGGGACACCTAATCATGAAATGCAAAGAGCTTTGATCTCTGGTGGAGGGCTACTAGACCGACTCTAACAGAGCTAACAGAGCAAGTCGACAACATGACAACAATAGAAGAGGTACCACAGTAGGCAAGGACGGGAGAATTGGTTGATATTGTGGCTGAAGGTACCCCGCAAGAACCTCCCGCCACCATGGAAACTATGGAGGAAGACAAACCAAATGAAGAAGAGGTCGTGCTCGCCCTGACCATATAACCAATGGAGGAGGACGAACCAGGACTAGAAGAGTTTGGACGTAGGAGAACCATGGAAACTATGGAAGAAGTTCTGGGAGAACTAGGGCATGAGGCAGGCACTACTCCACAAGAACCAGCATCAACCTCGGGACCAAAAACTGTACAAGCAAGGAACGCGACCTAGGACAGAATTATCGAAGGCCAGAATGAAGATCCCTGCCAGTTTTCCTTTTTCTCTTCTATCCCAAGAGGAGCGAGGGTATCTCGTTACCCTCAGCACATAGAAGAAGATATTGTTGTTCCTCCTGCCTTGAAATTATCACAAAGACCACAACCGGGTGGGATAGATGCTGCCCAGGTGACAAGCATCTTGGAGCCTAAAAGGGAAGAAGAGGCAAATGTCCCTGAGGCAAGGGAACTTGGAGGGATTCAAGTAGAAATATTAACGGGTGATCACCTCACAAGGGCACCACCGATCATGGTGATCACACAACAAAAGGAAGCAACTGTTGGCAAAGAGAAGGGACCAAGCGAAGCGGTCCTGACGAATGAGCCAGTGGTAAGGCCAGGCGAGAAGGCCGTAAAACAAGAAATAATTGAGGAAGAATGGGCAATGGAAGGAAACCCAGTGGTTAGCATAGCAGAAGATGTCCCGGAGAATTTGCCTCCAGCTAAACCAGTTGCAGAAGCTAAAGAGGTCTTGGTTAAGCAAGAATGGGTGGAGTTGTGTGAACAACGAAGATTACCTGTCAAACAAAAATACCAGTTTTAATTCAGAGAAACAATGTGGTTCAAGACAGAGGTTAGGAAGTTGAGAAAACAGGTACATAAATTGCAGAAGTGGGTGAAGAAATACAAGTGACAGGCCAAAAAGTCCCAAACCATAGTAGTGGAAGCAGGGACTCAGGTGGATCAGATAGCCACAACTTCTGCTGCCACTCAAACAAACCCAGTTGAGCAACTGTTTGAAGACCATGAATATGCCCTAATAGCTGAAGTGCAGACTTGGAAATCCACTGCAGCTTGGTATCAAAGCGAGGTCAAAAGAACTTAGGAACGAGCCTCCACAACCACTTTTGAATATGTGGAGCATATAGATGTCATTAGGTTGAGCCATGCGAAGCAGTAGCTCAAGATGGAGCAGCTGGAAAGGCAGGTGGCAGAATTGAAAACTGATAAGGAGCAGATGTTTAACTTAGCACAAGAGGTGATGGCATGTTGTTCCCCTGCTTCTTGCTATTCTTTATTCTTGCATGAACATTTTATTTTCTTCTACATGGAGAGCATCAAGAACGAGATCAGTTATGAAATAGAGGACGATGTATAATTCCTCCGCATATTGAGGAGCCATGACTTGCCAACTCAACATTTGATGTGTGAGTTTTACATGCATGGGTATCAATTGTGCATGGACAGAGGATTCAACCCAGTCCCATATGTGGGAGACATTCATTTAAGGGCTATCACCTCTTACACTTTTAATCATATCAGTTGGCAGAAGGCTTTTAATACATTTGAGTCCAATCAGGTTACAAAGCCATTTATAGTAAGAGGAGAACATGAAAGGTCAATAACCATGTTCACTAAACACAACACCTTTTTGGGAATCGAGGGAAACAAGGAAAGAATGCTAAGGACACAAAAATGGTGCCTTGATCTTTGTGTCAAACAATTAGTCACATTTCAAGATGAATCCCTTGATTGCTGTCAGAAAAGATGGATGATGTCACCTACAGTGGTCCGGAATAGGGAACCATTTGGAGCACCGAATTTTTCATGAGCGCACACCAGAGTGCCCAGGAACATGGCATGCGTTCGAACATGCGGGGTTCAGTGGATGGGGATCCGGTCTAGTACCCCACCATCTGGTTTCCTGTGGAAAGTTACACCCCAACATATAATGTTCCGAGTGATTGGTGGAAGGAAATCCTACTCTCAAAAGGTTTTAAGGTTCCAGGGATAGAGATAGCTGAAGAGTATGATCTCGCTCAGCTTTAGGTAGCCAACAGTATGCATAACCCAGACCTGCGAAGGCGGCGAACTGCATGAGGACATACAGAAGGCTAGTTGGGGGGGATGTTGGGCACCAAATCAGGCTATCTTTCTGTTGCATTTCCATCCCTTTTTTTGTAATTTTTTCACTTATTCATCTGTATTTACTATGCTAAAATCGCAAGGTAATTACCCCTTTTCTGTCTATTAGAATATTTTATTAATGAAGTAAAGTTGTGGGGTTTTTCCTATTCATAGCACTAAAATGCATATTTGACCATAGCTTCCGGAGAACAGGTACCGATCTTTTAGTGTCCCGCAGCAAATCCACAATTCACAGCAATGACCAGTCATAAGGAATCTGTATAGCTGGAGTCGCAGACGTCCCTGAATCATTCTTGGACCATTCTCTGATCTTGTTCATCCGGTTTTGGTGCCATTCTGAATTGATGTATATTTCTAGGTATATGGTTACCAGGTTTTTGGAAAGGATGTTGTTCTCCTTCGCTTTGTATAAAAGATAGGTTATTCTTGTAAAAGGGGGAACCCCCATCGATATTGTAATAGTTCTCTTCCAGTTAATAATATATCACTTCTCTTGCTGCTCCACTCTTCACTGTGATTAACGCAACCCTGATCAGAGAACTGGGTCCGCTCTTCTGATCAGGTGCTACGTAGTTCCTATTGTGTGTCGTTTATCATTTCATGGTTGTTGTTGCAGATTGTTATTTCTTGTAATTGCTTTTCTTGAGTATTTCAGTTAGTTTCAGTTTTATAGCAATGCTTTGGGTATTAATCACGAACCCTTGGTCAGTGACGGGTGGTAACCTTGCCCTTGCATATACTTTTCATGTTGCCTTGAAAAGGATATGCACCCAGATTGATAAATTAATGTAGGAGAAAAGGTGAATAGATTGTTCATACCTAGACACCAACAACCTGCATGCACACAAATAATCATCAATAATGATTTTAATGTTAAATATTTTTGAAACAAGTGAAATGTGCCAAATAGTTAATATTTGTTTAATAATGCACAAAATGACGAGAGAAACCCTAGGAACCAAGTCAAAACATGAGGAATTTCAGAGAAAAGAGTGATGTAAACCAAACAAAATGGAGGTCGGACATCCCCCATGCCAATCATCTTGCAAGTCCTCATGCAAGTGAATCAACTATTTTATTGTCTCTCCCTTGCAAAAAAACAAGATTAAAACATCTATGAATGACCTTGCACTCACAATGATGTACTTCGTGCAATTCTATGTAACCAAAAATTCCTCTGCTAGATATAATTGTTTTGGTAAAAAAATACATGTTGGTTGGTTTTTGTGTCAAATTCTTTTTTCATTAAGATTGATCTAAAAGAAAATCTAGTTTTGGGGTTTCCATAAGAATGCTTAACAATGTTTTTACTACAAGGATAGTGCTATCATGAAATAGCCAACCATAAAAAATTTCATGAAGCATCTCAAGAGCAGCCGAAATCAGCAGGTCTTCACTTTCAATATCCTCATTATTATAAATATAAGTGACATTATTTGAAATCCAAGGCATTAAAATGGATGGAAATAGGGAAAAGAGCAATGATAAAATGATACCTTCCCAGGATGACCATCTTACCATTATCGAAGCATATAGCTAAAGCTTCTCTTGTTCGAGAAAAGTGAATCACCTGCTCTGAGGGTCCTACATCCATCAAAACCTTCTAGAACTCTAAATCACACTATTGGAAGGATCTTAAATCCATTCTTAGAGAGATATGATAATGAGTTTAGGGAAAGACAAAAACAACCACGTAAATCATAGTGTAAATTAACTTTAATACCATAGGCATGACCTGCTACCAGCAGGCGTCTATAGCCTCAACAGGGATTCCATTTAACCATGCGAAATGTATGTGTCCCATCTATTTGATATAGATTCAGAGTCATTTAAAAGCATTTACATTGCTTTAGAAATTAACTAAAGGCCATTGTCCTAACTTGGTAACCAGCTAACAATGGTGCCATTCATAATAATTTACAAGAATGAACAAGTCAACTCATGATGAGACCTCCTATCTTCCACCTTTTCAATTGAAATCCATTACCTTGGCTTGGTGATCAGTAGCAGTAACGTCATTTTTGTTAGGACCCATGATCATGGTATTTTGGCTCGTAATGAGACCTCATATCCCTCAATTGATCCTTTTTAAAATAAAATCTTATTATGATTAACCTTAGATGTGTTACTTAATAGGTGGGGAGGCAACTATGCTCCTTAAAAGCAGGGGATGGTGTGAAAAGTTTTTAATTACTAATATTTACTAGTTGGTCCTTCTACCCTAAAGACTCATTTTAAAGAAACCATCTTAGATAATGACTAAAAGATTGCTCGAGTTGATCATGATAGGGTTCTCATGATATCTCATTAGGGTTTTATAGGAGTGGTCCACCATAGGAGGCTTTTCATCAATACCTTTGAAGAGAAACTTGCAAAGTTTTCTTGGATGATAGTTTGTTAAAATGAATAGGCCAGAAGTAGGTTTTAAGCTAATGAATGGAAAATATTAAACATAGCAATTACAATCCACCTAACTAACCCATTGAATAATATTGGCCAATAATCAAAGTCACTTTACAAAATATGAGGCATTAAGAGTGAATTTCTTCTAACAAGTCTTACCATAAGAGTGCATAATGACATAAATTCAATAGATGACCTTAGGAATTGTAGTTTTAAGATTGGTGTTGTAACAATTTTATTTCAGATGGCATTTTTATTTTTTGTTCTTATACTACCCTATCCTAATTTAAAGAGAGAAAGATCTCCTTCAAGTGTAGGAGCACTTCCAGTGTAGCGACGTGCGTAAAAAAATTATAAATATACTCACACTTCATTTTAAAAAGTAAACTTCAATGCACATCAGAGTATGAAAAACAAAATGCTTTAATTGATATGGTACCAATATTTGTCAAATGATGATGGAATGATGTGTCCTGACAATTGGTTGAAACCATTCTTCAATGGGACCCACATATTCATGATCCTCCAACTCATGCAAGTCTTCCACAACTTGATCATCACTGTCTTGGTGATCCAGGTGGATATTTGTGGTCACTCGCCTACTTAACTTAGACCCCCACCACTGTCTCTTTCATTTTTTCATTTTCCTAAATTGTAGCACAGTTTACTATTTTTGGTAGTTTTTCGGGTCCTGAACTTCTGAAGTTGTTTTGAGGCCCTAAACGACATTTTTTTTTAGGAAAATAGGTGAAAACATGAGTAATCAATTGAAGGTTTCCACTCAAAAGTTTTAGTCCTCAAATATATATTTCTAAAGAGGTATTGTGTGTGTCAAACAAAGATCGTATTCCAAAGTTACAACCTCGGGAAGTTGATGTACCAATTTACCCAAAAGGAGCCCATAATTTTCGTGATTCATCTCCTACGGTTAGGTTTTTGGATGTTTAGGATTTTCAATTATTTCTAAATAATAAATACGCCTTCGAGCCTCAATGTAACACAGTTCAGAGGCATGTAGCTGCCACATCTCTTCTCAAATATAAGCTACCATCGCCCGAATTAGTTTTTTTTCAATTTGTTTGTAAGCATATTTTAGTATTTGATATTAATGAAATGAAGTGTTATTTCTGCTGCATCTCTGTATTGATGGTTATATCTATGATTTGTTACGTTCTTGTTTAAGTTCGGATCAGTGGTATCAGAGCGATCTTCTCTTTCTATGTTTTTCTTTGCATGTCTGCAACGAGGTTGGGATATAAGGAGTTAGGGCTCAAACTAGTCGAACCTTTGCAAGACCAGCCTCACAAATCCCGATGGGCTAGAAGAAAAGAAGAAAGATGAGGGGACAAGATATCCTTTCAAAATATTGCTTGAAGAAGCCCTTAAGCGACAAAGGAATGCGATGATGGACAACTTTGACAGATCCTTCAGCGGCTACCCAAAGGCGACACATCTTCTTCTAGCAGCTACTCTGGAAGTGACACTCCCTTTAAGGTATAAGTTAACTTTGACATCCCTATATTTTAAGGTTAGATAGATGTGAACGCCATAGATAAATGGTTAAATCTGCTAGAAGGATATTTTTTTGTTCATGATTTTTCCAGTCGAGAAAATATTACTTTTTCACTTCTCAAAGCTGCCCCCCACATCAAGGACTGGTGGGAAACGTATTGTGAGAAGAAGGATGAAAGTACACCCTCACTATTTTCAGCCACAACCACTTGGAATTCATTATGGGATGCCATCAAGGAGAAGTACTACCCTATCAGGAGATATGAGGATAAATACATAAAGTGGACCATGTTGCAGTAGGGAAGGGACCAAGATGTGCTGGAGTTTACCAATGTTTTTCATACCCTTCGCACGAAGTTGGGTATCAAGGATTCTAAGCAACTTTTGGTACTCAAGTACCGCAGCTGTCTGACCAGCTACATCCAAGATGAGATGGAGTTCTTGGACATCTCCTCGCTTGGCATGACATACCGATACACTGTCAAGATTGAGCATAATTTTAAATAGAAGAAGTGAGACTTTGGATCTACAAATCTGAAGCAAGGGAAAGGCACCCCCAAACCACATAGCAAAGGAAAAATCCAAGATGAGGCGACCCAAGACAACCTGTCAAATCCACAAGCATAGAACAACACCTCAAAGATAAAGAAGGACATGGGAAAATGGTGTGTATTCTATAAGAGCTCCACTCACAACACAAGTGAGTGTCGGGCCAAATAGTCACTTGTGGCTAAGCTGCAGGCTTCTAAGTTAGATGAATGTTCTAACTCTGAATCAGAACTTGACAAGGGGAATGAAAAAGGGAATCAAATCATTGACACGGAACCCCAATGCCACCCTGGCCATCACCAAGATCCAGAAGAATGAGCCTGAAGATCCAGAGGAGAGGAAATGCCTCTTCCACTCACATATGTGGGTGAAGGGTTCTCTTCTGTAGTTCATTGTTGATGGCGGAAGCCAAAAGAACCTCATTTCAGCAGAGGTCGTGAAGTGACTAGGTATATTGACTATAGCACATCCACAATTGTATACCATCAGGTGGCTTCACCAAGGACGAGATCTACATTGCAGCCAGTAGTGTTGCCTTAACTACAACATCAAGCCCTTCACGAATGAGGTACTGTGTGATTTTTCTCCTCTTGAAGTTTGTGATGTGTTATTAGGACAACCATACTTGTGGAAGTGACATGCTATATATGAGTCTAGACCTCGCTCTGTGATTATTACTTTTGGAAATAAGTTGTGCAGGATACCATAGGCAACCCCGCCTACCACCATCTCTTTCATCGTTGCAAAGAAATGCAGTAAGATAATTTCATAGACCAGGAAATTTGTTTTCCTTATGATTATTCCTTAGGGTAAGAAGAATATTGTGGCCACGACTTCCAAACATGGCTGCTCCGCACAGTAGCAACAGATGGATATGGTCGTGGAGGAGTACAGGGACATTTTCGCCTCACCTAGTGGGGTACCTCTACACTATCAAGTCAAGCACTCCATCGATATGACTTCGGTCATGCCGCTACCAAATGGACTGATCTATTGATGCTCTGTTCTATATAACGATGAGATCAAGAGGAATATTTAGGAGCTATTGCAAAAAGGGCACATTAGACCAAGCTCATCACCTTGTGGGAGCCCGATTATATTGGTACAAAAGAAGGACGAGACATGGAGGCTCTGTATCAACTATCGAGCATTGAATAAGATCACTCTCTAGAATTGGTACCCAATCCCACAGATTAATGACCACATGGACCAGCTCAAGGGGGTCAAATATTTCAACAAGATTGAATTGGATTCCAGTTATGACCAGGTGCCTATCGAACCCTCAAATGTGCGGAAGACTACCTTCAAATCCAAGGAGGTCCTTTTTGAATGGTTGGTCATGCCTTTCGGATTGACCAATTCTCCCGAAACCTTCATGAGATTGATGGAAGAAATATTGCGACCCTTCACCAATGAATTCATGGTGGTGTATCTAGATGAAATCTTGAGCTTCAGCTAGAGTTGGGAAGAGCACCTCCACCATATTCAATAGGTTCTTCAAACCCTGTGACAACACAAGTTGTGTTCCAATCTAGAGAAATGTATTTTTGGGATGAACCAGGTTCAATATCTGGGGTACATCATTGATGAGCAAGGTGTGCATGTAGACCCAGCCAAGATACAAGTCATTCGAGATTTCCCAGCCCCAACTTCTCTAAAAAAGCTCTGCAACTTTCTAGGCCTTGCCAATTTCTATAGCAGGTTCATGTTGGGGTTCTCTCATATCACTTGACCTTTAAGTCAAGTCACCAAGGGAGGAGCGAAAGAATTTATTTTTTTTGGTCTAACACCCAATAGAAGGCATTTTTTGAATTGAAGCAATACCTCTACTCTGCACCAGTGCTAACATTACCAGACCCGCAACAACCATTTGAGATTGAGACAGATGCCTCCGACTATGCTATTGGTGTAGTTCTTACTCAACAAGGACATCCAGTGGCTTACCATATTTAGACATTTTCAGACACAGTCATCTATTTTATCACCGATTTCGATGTGTCTATCTCCTATTGCTCCAACACCTTGGACCTCCGATATGCGGGATCACCGGCATGTGACCCCGCCGATACAACAGGACCCTTCGATAGTGTAGGACCCTCCAATCGGTAATATATATTGTGCCTTGGACCTTCGTTCTTCGATTTCCAATGTCGACAGTCACTAATCACTAGTTTTCTCTTACCTCCCTTGCGACTGATTTAGAAAACTCCAATTTGTGGGATCCGTGATTATATTTAAGCATTTTCCTTGGTTTTCTGGTTTTCAAGGGTAACTTTCCATTTGCTATAACCTTTGATTCCGGGGTCCATTTGAGGAGTTACATATACCGTTGGAAAGCTAATCCTGAGCATTATCCATTGGAAGAGGTCTGATTTAGCTTTGACTACTTTTGTGGCTTTAAATATTACTGCAACTTTCCTGCTCTTTTGCATCCTTTAGACAACAAAAAACAAATAATGCAGAGGGTGACAACACCAGCGACAACACATAACCAAAGAATCACATGCATATACCATGCATCCAAAAATCAACATGTTAAATATCATATGCACATTGTTACCTGTAATCCATAGCTAATTTTTGTCCTTACTTGCCATTGTCCAAACTTCCTCTTGTGCTACCTTGTTTTCTTTGCTTGCTTGTCCAAGTGCTTATTCATTCTCCTTAGCTGATCTTGATCAAATAATGAGAACAAACTATCAACTATTTCTCAGGTGCCTTTTTAATCATTGAGGCCTCTATTTTCTTCATTTCCTTCATTTTTCCTCTAATTTCCATTTCATGCAAATATGTATCTCTTCATCTTCCTTTTCTCATATTTTCCTTTATTTTCATAAATAAATTCCATTTATTGACTCTTTTCCTTTTCCAATGCCTTTTCCAATTTCCATAGCCATAAATAAATTGAAAGTGATGCCACTATAATGATTGCCCAACATTCAGCTTGGAATACGTGTCTCATGACCTTGGTCTTATTTTATTTACATGAAAAATCAACTAGGGGTTGTTATATCCATTACAATATTTGCACAATAAAACAACATATGTGGCAAATAAATATATTATGTATTAACAAGGAAAATAAGAGAGTTACAACCAATTCCTTGATGTTGATAGCTTCCTCCCAATAGTCCTTGATTCTAACCTTACATTCAAAAATCCTTGAATGGATACTTTAGTAGAGTGAAATCATATTTCAAAAGTATAAAAGCCAACCCCTTTTCCTTTTGAGTGTCTTGTATTTATAGGCCAAGGATGGAAGTTTGATATCCACTTAGGTAGGGATTCGATCCACAATGGAAGGAATGGGATCCATTATTGTAGAGAGGAGAACCACTTAAGGAGGGATTGGAGCCCATATCCCCATTGATCAGAAAGATACCTTCACGAGGCTTATAGAAAGGAAGCTTCATGACATTTTTTATTTTTTACCCATGTTAAAAGGGCGACACACTTTTTGATAAGACAAGTTGCAATGGCGACACAATATATTAGCTATGCAATGTGTGATGTCGCAAGTTATAATGTAGAAATCTATGATGGTAACCAAAAATGGGGTTTTTAAGGTATGTAATCCGATATTATTATCCATGCAGAGATGTTTCTTACATCTTCTTCAAGGATTGATGATAATAGGTCTTCAAATAGTGGAAGATCCGGAATTAAACATAATTTGGTTGGATATGTCAAAATAATGTGTAACACTATCCAGTGGATGTGAGGCTCATAAAGATTTTTAAAAGGATTTACTTTCTCTTCAAAAGGGTGTATTCACAATTTGTGATTCGTATTCTTAGGCATAATAACAAGGAAGTATATATTTTGGCTAATAGGGGTGCTACCATAGAATCAGAAACCCTTCTTATAAATTAACAAGTGGATTATCATCTAATTCCTTGGTAAACAATGTATGCATTATTAATCATAATTGGAATTAAAAACATGCTTTCAAATCCTAGGGACCACGTGGATGTTTTCATGAATGTGGGTGATGATACATTGTTGGGGATTAATGTTCAAGCATGTTTTAGGAGGGTTTCCTAGCCATGGGTGAGTGGGTTTAGCTAGGTGCAATACAAGCATAGGTGGAGTTGATGGTTTCATTATTCAGTAGTGTGAATGGGGATGGAATGTGACCTCCTCTTTTGCCTCCATTACCTTGGCATGATGAAATTTGGGAGTTTAATTACACATTCCCTTAGATGTGAGGGAGATTTATTCCATTGTATATGCTATCTAAGGTGGTTAGTGGCATGTAGACCCTAGGAACTTCATGGGGATCTACCAAGTAGGGACAAACGATCATGGTGGAAAAGGGTGTGGAATTTATTAGAGATCTAGGGTGGATTATTATCCATATGAGAAGGCTTAGGTTGTAGGAGGTCAAGGATAGGATGGTGATGTTGAAGTGTGGGATATCAGATGTTATGGGGATAGGTGAGAGCTGGAGGGTGCAAATTTTAGTTAATGAATAGGCTCACAGTTATTTTGGGGCAAATAAGTTTCTACTTTGGTTCTTAGTTGGTTTTTTTTTCTCCTTGGTAAACATTTTAGTAATTACCAGTGGGATTTAGAGTAGCTGCAAGGAAGGTAGTTGGATGTAGGATCCAAGGGCTGGTTATGCCTCTTCATTTTGTTTGTTAGCCTCTACTGCAAACAATGGTTTGTGTGTCCTTTGTTCAACTATGAACGAGATTATTCTTGGACTTTGAGATTTGCAAACTTATAATAATAATAATAATATATTTTTAAGGTCCTCGCCAAGCCAGACACCAAATTGGTGTATGAGACCGCTTGTTTGTGGAACAAGGGACTCACCTCCTTCTAGCAATTTGAATGCTAAAATTTACAAAGTGTGTGTACTCTACCCCCCCCTAGACTCAAACCTATGACCTCTTATGAGGAAACACATGTTCTTAATCATTAAACCACTTAAACTATACACATATTATAATATTATAAACAATATAATATAATCTACAATAAAATAAAAAAATAAAAATAAAAAATTATATGATTTTAAAATCATTTAATTTTTAAAAATCTTTTTTACTTTTACTTTTATTCGATATTAAAATTATTTTTTACTTGTTTTTAAAAATTCATTTTACTTTTTTTTCTTTTTTAAAGCATTGTATTTGTTTTTAAAATCATTTTATTTTTAGTTTTATTTATTCTGATTTTTTTTTTTTAAATTACTTTTATTTGATTTTAAGATTCAATTTGACTTCTTTAGTGGGCATAATGGTTAAGAGCATGTGTTTCCTCTTTAGAGGTGTAGTGTATGTATGCCTTCGTAGACTTAGCAATGAAATCGTTGCACAGAGGTGGGTCCCTTGTCCCACAAACAAGGGCGTCTCATAAACCAGTTTGGTGTTTGGGTTGGTCACGACCTTAAAATTGGATAATAGTAATTATTATTATTAACTTAAAACTAAAAATTTTGTCGTTATTGTTAAAACTATATTATTTTCCTAACGGCTAGTTCTGGAACTTGATGCATCTCCCTACTATTTAATCTTATTGATAGATCAATTTTTTTCATCTTGGTCCTGAAGATGAACCTCATTAGTAGGTTTGAAATGTTGGCCATCAATTATTGCCTATGTGATTTATCCAAAAGCTTTTACAAAAAATATTATGAATCACAAAAGCCTTAGATCAAATATTCAATTTTACTTTTGAAAAATTATTTTACATGGAAATAAAATTTATTAATATTAATATTATTATTATTATTTTTTATTTTTATTTTTTAAATCATCTTATTTGAAATAAAAAATCATTTTAATTTAACTTTTATTTTATTTTAATAATCAATTTAATTTTATGTTCATAATTTTTTTTTGGAGATAATCACATTAGAGAAAGTTTTACTTTTATTTGATTTTAATAATCATTTTGATGTTATTTGATTTTATTTGAGTTGATTTTATATGACTTGATTTGATTTTGTTATTATATTGATTTATAATTAATTAATTAATTTTATTTTATTTTATTTTATTTTTATTTATTTATATATCTTTAAGTTTGACTCATAGATAAAAATTTCTTTTTTTTTTTAATTGTTAGTTGTTGACTCAATATCATATTAAAATATTATAAAAATTATTTAGACATATTTAAAATATTTTATTTCTTCAGAGGGAACAAAACTGTTGGTTTTTATAGATGAACCAATACAATTTTCAAAAATACATAATTTGGCAAACATAAAGTATCACAGTTGTCTACATATCATATTTTCATCATCTACCCATACCAAATGTATCATAGGAGCGTTGTAATATGATTAGTATCCATAGTCGCAATACATAATAACAAAAGCACCCCGAGGTGTATCATAAGCATAGTGAAACTTAGAAAAAAAAATGCACCAAAGCATACAAAAAACAAAAAATTATAGTCCACTATCATGTTAACCACATATGATTATCCTACATGATAGTAATACCCCATTTTATCTCCATGGGAGAGGAATTTTCGTCTCTTGCATGAGCTTATCCCCATCAAACCTATATATGATCAAGATATCCATCGTCACTTGGAGTCCCCTTTTTGACATAGAATCAGCAACTATATTTTGTTCCCTAGGAATGTGGGAGAAAGTGATATGTTGAAAAGAGTCTTTGAGGATTCGCAGATGTTCGAACCAACCCACCAGGTGTGGTAGAGATATGGAGTTATTGCCATTCATATACTCAATCAATGCTTTTGAGTCTCCCATAATCAGAAGATTTTGAATATTCAATTGTTTTGCATACCACATAGTCCCCCACATTTCTAGAGTTTCTGCCCACATATTGGATCTGTTCCCACCATGCCAGTGTATTTTGTAGTGCCTTTCCTATGTGATTCTCAGCTAGCCTCCACATCCACATAGTCCTGTTTGTGCAACTCCATCAAAATATCCCATAGGGAAACCGATCTATATTGGTTGTAGTTGGATGCTCATGTCTCGAGGAGGCGAGGTTTTTATCTCAATAGGACCCATCCATTTCACAATGTTGGACATAATCTGATTTGTGTTAAGTGGCCAGTCCTCAAATATTATGGCATTCCGGGCCATCCATAGTTCCCAGAAGATAATAATAGGAATTGTCCAAAGTCGACAATTTTTTGTACTGCACCCAATTAGAACCTGCTCAATAGTATTGTGTGATTGTAAGACAAAAGAGAGAATTTTAGATGACCATGTCCATACCTGAGAAGCAACTGGGCAAGTCAACATAAGGTGTAGATTAGTTTCCAAAGCCCCTCTGCATAATACACACCTCCCTGGTCCATGAAAGCCCCTCTTTTCCAGATTATCCCAGGTCAATGTTTTATTCTGCCACACAAGCCAAGTGTATAATATCATCTTGATTGGAATCTGTAATTTCCGGAACTTTTTGTAGATACAATCTTGCTTTAAAGCCATTTTATGATTTAGCATGAACATATATTTTTATCTCTGAACCTGATGGCCCCCTTGTGTAGGCTTTCATCCCATGTGATTTTGTCCCTCATCCCCAATCTACATATACCAGTGTTGTTGATATTGGACATATATCTTTCCCATCTATCAACATTGATTCCTGTGAGGCAAATTTCTGCCCTTGTTTTTGAAATAGGGAAGTGATCTCGCCATGTCATGACCTGTGAAATGAAGAAATATCCCCTCGATTGTAGTCTTTGTATGATTTCTGCCCCCAATATGTGATTCTAGGTCATCCTTTCTATTCTGTCTCTTCCTATAATGATGTTATGTCCATTGTCTATCTTCCATCATATGCACTCCAAGAAACATTTTCATATTTTGTTGAAATCATTCAAAATATTTGACCCAATATGTTTTCTAATAAGCCCTTATCTTATCCATTCCTCCACTGTTTTGCTTGTAAAATATTTTTCCATGATAGTTTCCCTCCATGTACTCATAGAAAAAAATTCCTGCTACACAGATTTCATCAGTAATGCCTTGTCGAAATTTTTTATGTCCATGATTTCTCAACCTCCATATCTCTTTCGGATAGAAATCTTCTCCCATATTATGAGGTGGATTTTCTACTATCTCGATCCGGCCCAAATAAATTTCATCATAATACTGTGAATTTTGTTCAAAATATCTATAGGAAGAATATACAGGTGCACCTAGTATACTATGATCTGTTGCAAGATCGATTGTGCCAGTGTCACCCTACCTCCTAGTGATAGATAGCGGCAAGCCCAACTATATTCTTTATTCCTCACCTTATCCACTATACATGTCCAATCTCCATTTTTGTAACTTTTTTGTTTGATCTTGTATCCCAAATTTGTAATACCTTCACTGAAGGGCCTGGTAGTCACCCCGAAATTATCAGCAATGTGATCAATTTCATATTTTCCCCACTGTCGTAATATAAAATTAGTTTACCAGCGTTAATGATTAGGCCCAATGCGATACTGAATCTATCAAAAACCTATTGTAGACAGTTCCATTACATCCAGGATATAATCCCAAATGTAAGAATGTCATCCACAAAAAAACTATGAGTAATATAAAAACCATCTCCCATATTCAAGCCAAAGTAATGTCCTACTTCAAGTGCCATCTGGATTTGGTGGATAAGACCATCTATTCCAAGGACAAATAAAAGGGGTGAGAGGGAATATCCCTATCTCAAACCCCTTCCAACACCAAAAAAATCAACAGGATATCCATTTATAATGACCACAAATTTTACTGACCTCACATAGGCCATGATCCATTTAGTATTGTGAATATCCATGCTTATCCTAGATAGGATGATGCGGAGGTGTGCCCAATTAATGTAATCATATTCTTTCCGGAGATCTATCTTCATCACCATCACTTCAAGTTTTTTTGTGTGAATGGAGTACATGGGCCTCTCCAAATATGGTTGCGGATACCTAATTGGAATATGGTTTTACATGCTCTAAGGGCCCAGGAATCAATAGCGGATCGAATGATAATGTCTTGCAGGTCAGACGGATCTAGAAAGGGTACTGACCCTTTCTAGATCCGTCGGACCGGCAAGACATTATCATTCGATCTGCTATTGATTCCTGGGCCCTTAGAGCATGTAAAACCATATTCCCATATAAGTGTCAGTTCCCCGTGCCCGCCTTACGATGTACTGTAATGTTCAATCCAAGGTTTGGGCTAATGGTAGGGGATGGGAGCCAAGGTCCACGATGGATTGGTAGGGAAACAAGGTCTAGTGTGGGGTTTTCCATGAGGATCTCGATATCGCTACCAATAGAATTGGTTAGAGACGGAGCATTCGCATCCAAAGGGGATTATGGGAGAGGGGGAAAAGGTGTGTGGGGAGAAGTAGGTAGGGTGGAACAACAGGGAGGGGAATTCGCTAATATAGAGATTAAGAGAGGCGTGGATTCATCATCTTCAGGACTGGAGCGGACATATCTGGTGGCCTGAGGTGATTCTAGACAAACATAAATGGTAGGCTTTGGACGGGGAGGATAATATTCAGGAGACTTGTTGTCACTCCTAGAGACAGCCTCTAGGTTGATAGGAAACCTGTGCCCAAGACATCTTAATTAGTGTTGTCAAGTTTATCTTAAGGACTTCTAGAACCATATTTTTTCACAAGTAATTCAAATAAGATTGATTTAGAACCATTCATAAAGATACAATGTATGAACCAGCGTACACATAGGAAAAAACAAGAAATAATCCTCGATCAATGATAGCCACATCAGATTGAGAGCTTGCAGCAAATTAGTTTTTAAGACATATGTAATGGTAGAAGACAGTAGAGGAGAAATCCATCATACAGAGCTTAAACTTTAAGAATTCTATATCTCTGGATTTAGAGAGAAGCGGTAGTAAGGAAATTCTTATGGAATGCTAAGATACATGGAGCACTTTTTAAAGAATTTGTTTCCACATCAATACAGGCATTCTGCATCAATAGCTTGATCTAAATGAATCTGCATCTAATGAGAAATATATCTAGCACCTATGTACATGAAATATGAGAGGAATATTTAATATATATGAAAATACATAGGGAGATGAACATATTGCAATCCAATAAGTTGGAATCACTAGAAATATTGTATTAATCTTCTAAGAAATGTGCATACTTCAAGATTCATAACACCGCCTTCACAAAAATAGGAAAGGTCTTTTCCAAGAGTTCTTACCAAAAATTTTTAACATTATTTAAGTGTTTCGTCCCTCTATTTATAAGGAGAGGGGAGCTTTGAACAACAACTCCAAAAATATCTCAATTGAGCTCCAGTTATCTGATCGACTAGCTGTCTCGGTGTGCAATGGATTTGTGGCCCAAAATGATTACAACAGATTGATTGCTTATTTTAAATGCAACAAAGTACAAAATATAGAACATGGGAAAACAGAATAATAACCCTAGAAAAATATCTCCATGTTGATTCCTATGATCGCCTCTGATCAAGCCACACCTTTGCCATGATTTTCCTCCTCTATTACTCGGCAGGTTCACCTGTCACTTTCTACTTAACTACTTGAATTCCCCCCTATCTGGAGTTGGGAGCCATCAAATGTTAGTTTCTTGCGATAGTACAGAAACAGATATTGACCTAACAGTGTTTCATTTTCTGACTGTGTGGAGCTCCATGCTGAGAAATTAATTCTTAGGTGACTTGCACACTACTTCCTGAGTCCCATACCTCCATTTAACTCGTTGAAGACATGCACGCAAAGCAGTCGAATTCATTTCTGCTGCCAATGTTGACCTTGGTTTCTTGTTACAGAGTCTTCCACAGGATTAGCCCTTTTCAATTACCAACTCCTATGTTCCTTCATTCAATACCATCGTTTTTGACCCATTCGCCTTGAAATATGTGTACTTCCTTATCGGAGTGATTCCATATCGCAAACTTCACAGTTGTGCAATATTAAAATCTGTCAATTACCGACCACCAATATGACAAGCCCCTTCTTCTTAGCCCTCAAGGCATTGGGCCTTTTGTTCTGGGCTGGGGGTCGTTTTTCCTTTGTTAAAATCTTATCACCCTTGGTTCTTTAACTTCCTCTTGACCATGTGTTATCCAAATATTGGAGCCCCTCTCATCAAAACTTTTTGAAGTATCAACTGTTGTAAAGTTCCGTCATCCTCAACCTTTGATATGTGACCTCCGATATGATATCATCATTCCACATGGCACATTATGAGTGGTGACACGTGTCACCCAAATTTGTCCCTTAGTCCCCCTCAAAATGCCAAAAATCACTGCCACATGTCCTTCCATACCGCCATGTCATACTGATGTCAGATGTCATTGTAGCTTATCGGAACCAATCATATGCCGCCACGCGTCATTATCGGAGCCAATCCTATGTTGTCACATGTCCTACTATAGGATAGAGAAAAGAGCCCGCCCATCTTTGGTTTTGCGATGAAACCTTTATTAATCCTTATTAGTGCTCCCCTGACAATTTTTAACACTATCGAAACTTTTTAAATATCGCAACTTTTAAAAGGTTTACACTTTTGATTCTATGATTATCGATGTTCTGATGCTACGATATTGTGATGTGCCAATATCTTCCAAGCTTCGATACTTCTTGATCCGATGTATAGGACCTTCAATATGTGATCACTGATCTCTAATGTCATTGGACCTCTGATATACAACCTCTGATATTCTAGACCTTCCTAAGCCTTCAATCCTTTAATTTCAACAGACCATATCTTTTGATCCAAGAGTCCATTTTTCTACTTCCACATATCATTGGAAATCTTGTTCAGAGAACTATCTAATGGAGAGAGTATGATTTAGTCTTTGATTCCTTCTATGGCTTGGAAGATGACTGCAAGCTTCTCTGCTCATTTACACTTTGGACAGTTGGAAACACATTTTGCAGTAAGTGACAACATTAGCTCCAATTGGGGGCAGTGCCTTGCTGGTAAGGTGTTGAGAACCTACATACTAGTAACCTTCACCATTGGGCATGGATTCAAAAATATAATTAACCTATAAAACCAGAAAATCTCCATGGAGATTTATTTGGTGGGAGTCCTTTCCTCATAAAACTGAAATGAAAATCTACAAACTCTAAAAACTGGAAATTAAACACTCACATAGTGAGATTATTTATATAAAATTAATGTTTAGGCATAAGGCTCAATTCACCCAAGTGAGGTCAACCTTCCAATGATACCATCCCAGCATCTGAGTACTAGACCTTATGTCATTGTTCTCTTGGAAGTCAACAACTAAAACAGGCATGCACCACTACCCCCAAACTGATATTTGATGCTCAGTTATTTTAATCTCTTCCATGAACCTTCTAATTGGGATGTGTTCTTGAAAATCAGTGACTAAAATAGGCATGCACCATTTGAAATCTTGAGGTAAAACATTTAATACATACCCCATAATTGAGATTGGTTGCTAACCAAAGAAAGATGCCATATAGTTAGCTACTGGATCATGGAACTGATGAGAAAAACTTGTGGCTTCCTCCCTTTCTTGAACAGTTTCCAAGGAGGAATATTTCTATAACAGGAAGCCACAGACATTGCTGGGATTTTCAACTTTGGGCTCCTCTTGAAGTTGTTGTTGGAAGTCTTCTCCCTGCTTGTTGGTAAGAAAATCCCTTTGAACATCTACAACAATCTCATCCTCCTCTGAAACATCTGAATCATAGATTGGAGAATGTTTATCAACTTTAATATAAACTTCTTGAACTTGTTCTCCATTTGAAGGATGTGGATAGTAAAATAGAGCCTCTTTATTAACCTCCTGGTGAGACTCCTCTTTTTTTGAAACTTCCCGTGACTGAAACTGTTGCATTCCTCAATTTCTCAACTTCGCATCGGAGTCACACGAATCATAAGTAGAATCATCAAATTCTGCAGAATGAGATCTCTGAGGGTTTGTTTGTAGCTTGATAATGTCTCATTCTTCCCTTTCTTGATCGTTGGGTGATGCTTCTTGATCCAAGTATATGTTTTCTTGGAGTTGAGCCCCACAAACCTCTTCAACAATATCATTAACCTCATAAATATTTTCAACATTAAAATGTACACAACAATTTTCAAACAGAGCATCTAGCAGATATAATCTTTTGAAAAAATGATTAAATGTTATGTAAATGCTCTTTAAGGAAGATATGCTACAATGAGGCATTGATTTGTACCAAAGTCTAGCATCTTTAGCTAAAGAATGCATGAACAATTTCATTTTCACATATTCAAAAAAATACCCAGTTGTTCCAGACATTCATGAAAATCCTTGAGGTGTTGGTTTAGCCTTTTATCTATGTTTCCATTGAATCTAGGCAAACATTCATACCATTCATGGAATGAAGGGACATGATGGGGATAACCAACAACAGAAGAAAAATCTAGTGGAGAAAATTTGTTAGCTAAGAATGAAGAAATAACCATTTTGAAAACCCCTTTAGGTGAGTGATCTCAAGTTCAAATGTAGGGGAAGTTTTCTGTTGTTTAGCATCAAAGTGAGTATGAGGCCTCTTGAAATCCAAGATGACCAAATAAGGATATAGACAGTGGAGTCACCAGGGTGTTTACAATAAGATTCAAATAGTGGAGTCGCCAAGGTGTTTATAATAAGATTCAAATAGTGGAGTCACCAAGGTGATAGATCTTCAACCCGCACTTCCCTTGCTCACCCGACAGAGGGATTGTAAAAAATGTCGTACCCAAGGAAAAATATTCTAATTCGTTTCTCGAAAACGGTGCCAAAAATATGTTTTCACTCTTAGAGACAACCTCTGGGTTGATAAGAAACTAGTGCGTAGGACATCTTAAGTATTATTGTCAAGTTTATCTTAAGGACTTGTAGTACCATAGTTTGTCACGAGTAATTCAAATAAGATTGATTCATAACCATTCATAAAGATACAATGTATGAACCAGTGTACACACAGGAATACACAAGAAATAATCCTCGACCAGTGGTAGCCAAATTAGATTGAGAGCTTGCAACAAATCAATTGTTAAGACATATGTAATGTTAGAAGACAATAGAGGAGAAATCCATCATATAGAGCTTAAAATTTAAGAATTATATATCTCTAGATTTAAAGAGAAGCGGGAGTAAGGAAACGATTATGGAATGCTAAGATACATGGAGTGCTTTTTAAAGACTTTGTTTCCACATTAATATAGGCATTTTCCATCAATAGCTTGATCTAAATGAATCTGCATCTAATGATAAATATATCTAGCAGCTACGTTACATGAAATCTGAGAGGAATATTTAACATTTATGAAAATACAGAGGGATATGAACATACTACAATCCAATAAGTTGGAATCACCAGAAATATTGTATCAATCTTCTGAGAAATGTGCATACATCAAGATTCATAACACCGCCTTCACGAAAATAGGAAAGCCCTTTTCCAAGAGTTCTTACCCAAAATTCTGAACCTTATTTAAGTGTTTCTTCCCTCTATTTATAAGAAGAGGGGAGCTTTGAACGATAGCTACAAAATATCTCAACCAAGCTCTAATTATCTAATCAACTAGTTATCTCGGCATGCGATGGCTCTACGGCCCAAAATGATTACAACAGATTGATTGCTTCTTTAAAATGAAACAAAGTACAAAATATAGAACATGGGAAAACTGAATAATGACCCTAGCAAAATATCTCCATGTTGATTCCTGTGATCGCCTCTGATTAGGCCACGCCTTTTCCATGATGTTCCTCCTCTGTTACTTGGCAGGTTCACCTATCGCTTTCACCTTAACTACTTGAATGTCCCCCTCTTTAGAGCTAGGAGCGATCGACTGTTAGTTGCTTTCCACAGTACAAAAACAAATATTGACCTGGAAGTCTTTCACTGTCTGACTGTGTTGATCTCCATGCTGAGAAATTAATTATTAGGTGACTTGCACACTGCTGCCTAAGTCCCATACTTCCATTTAACTCGCTGAAGATGTGCACACCAAGAAGTAGAATTCATTTCTACTGCCAATGTTGACCTTGGTTTCTTGTTATAGAGGCTTCCATAGGATTAGCCCTTTTCAATTACCAACTACTTTGTGCCTTCATTCAATACCGTAGCTGCCGACCCATACGCATTTAAAGCTCTACACTTTCTTATTGGAGAGATTCCATTTCGCAAACTTCACAGTGATGCAGTATTCAAATTTTCCGATTGTCGACCCCTGATATGACAAGCCCCTTCTGCTTAGCCCTTAAGGCACTAGGGATTTTTGTTACTGGCTAGGGACCATTTTTCCTTTGTTGAGAGCTTAGAGCCCTTGGTTATTTAACTTCCTCTTGACCATGTGCTAGCCAAATATCAGAGCCCCTCTCATCGAAACTTTTTCAATTATCAGCTGTTGTAAAGCACCGACATCCTCAACCTCCGATATGACGTCATCTTTCCATGTTGCACCTTATGAGTGGTGACATGTGTCACCCATATTTGTCCCCTTAGGCCCCCTCAAAATTCCAAAACTGACTGCCACGTATCCTTCTGTACCGCCACCTCATGCTAACGTCAGATGCCATTATAGCTTATCAAAACCAATCATATGCCTCCACACATTATTATCGGCTCCAATCTTATGTTGCCACATGTCCTGCTAGAGGAGAGAGAAAAGATCCCGCCCATATTTGGTTTTGCGATGAAATTCTTTGTTAATCCTTATCGGATCTCTTTGGTGGTTTTTAACACTATCGGAGCTTTTTGAATATCGCAACTTTTAAAAGGTTTACACTTTCAGAAGTTATGATTCTCCGATTGTCGATGTTCCAATGTTGTAATATTGTGATGCGATGATCTCCTTCGAGCTCCGATATTGTCTACTCCAATGTATAGGACCTCTGATATGCGATCATCGATATGCCAGGGCCTTCGATATGTGATCGCCCATCTATGATGTTGTTGGACCTCCGATATGTGATCTCCGATATTCTGGACCTTCCTAAGGCTTCAATCCTTGAACTTTAGCAGACCATATCTTTTAATCTAGGAGTCCATTTTTGGACTTCCACATATCATTGGAAAGCTTGTTTAGAGCACTATCCAACAAAGAGGGTCCAATTTAGGCTTTGATTCTTTTTGTAGCTTGGAAGATAACTGCAAACTTCTCTGCTCATTTACACTTTGGATAGCTAGAAACACAATTTACAATAAGTGACAAAAAGACCTATGACAATGGTCATCCACCAAAGCAGAGGGGGCGGAGTGCACAACTGGTGGAGATACGAGGATGAAAGAGGAGTTGCGACCTTTAAAAGAGAAATCAAAAGATTATAAATCAGTGATAGGATATTTACCAGGGTGAGTCTAAGCCTAATCCCAATTAGAAGAGTATTCCTTATCCTGCGCACCCTGTTGGTCGTCGTCCCTCCCACAATGCCAGTTGATCCGACGTGGGCATCCCGCCACCAAATGTCCCGTTTGGTGACATATGAGACACCAGAACGACAAACACCAATAATCCAGTCGTTGGCGAATGTGGAGTTGTTCTCGCCAAATCAATATGTGCAGGGAGACCTCCAAAGAGTCTAGTTTCGACAAGAATCCTAGGAAATCTGCTTATCACAAGCCCCTAGACAACACGGATCAACATAAACAAATTTCCCAATGGCGTTCCCAATTTCCGCCATGATCCGCTTTGTCTAGAATTCAATAGAAAGCCCTGGGAGCTTTACCCATGTAAGTATGTGCTTCGGTGTGTCATGCAGAGGGTTAAATCCAATATACCAGGGATGTAAAGACAAAAAACTCCTCACTCTCACCCAGGGCGTCCCCAGTATCTGGTCCACATTCTCCAAGTGAAGAAAGTGTATACTATACCACGAATTCATCATGTGGCTAATGGAAGGTGTGTAACCCAGGAGCAAATTCCATTTGGAGGTGATCCATTCCCGCATCTCTGCTTCCTGCATATCTACAAAATACTAGTGCCCTACCAAAGCCCTTTTCTGCAAAGTGATAACACGGTCTAGTAACCAAAATCTAGTCGTTATATTCTAACAATTGAAATTTATGGCCTCTACATTGTGCTCTCTCTATTTAAATATGTGTCAAAATTATTTCTCCATCTTACACTGACGATGAACCACACTGGATAGTTCGAAATACGTCGACTAAAAAATCTAATATGATTTTTTCCAAAAAATTCCAATATACACAATATTAATTACAAAAACATCAATTCCAAAAAAATAAAAAAATAAATTAAATAAATTAACGTATATCTAAAACAATCAATACAATAAAAAAAACATTAATTTAAAATATATATTTTTAATATAATTGACCAATAACTCAATTCATTTCATTGATTAAAAAATTAATAATAAAATGAACATAACAATATCTACTTTGGTGGTTGGGTCCATATTAATGGATTATACCTAACTCTATTTCATAAATTATTTAAAAATGGTCTAACCAACCCCTTAAAGTTTTAAGTAGCTTTCATACTCAAAGATGTATATTAATTACCAACTCATATATAAATCCTTTAAATAATGTCTAACCAACCCATTAAGATTCACGTTCAAGCAACTTTCACAGATTAAATTTCAAACAATAGCTTTATGAATGTTTAATTTATTAAATGCCTGGACAGGCTATTGACACTTGGGTGACCAAGAAATTGTAACATGACATGTCACTTATAATAACATCCCCTCGAGTGCTACCTTTGGCCATTCATTTTAAATCTCTTTTACGTGAATTGAAGGTCATAAAATAAGTAATTGCAGTGTACAGAAGAAAATACATTTACATGAGTAGTAAGATCAACTTTAGGTTCTTATATTTGCGGAGGGTACGGTATTATTTATTTAATGTTTTTTTTTATTTTTTTTGTTTGTTTTTACTAAAAATTTATTTCACTTATTTATAGTTTAATATTGAGAATTTTTTTTATTTAAATTTATTTATTTGTAAAGTGATTGATTGAGGTCTTATTATGAATTGTTTAGTAATTTTTGTTTTATTAATTACTAATTTTTTGTTTTTAATTTTATTTCTTTTCTATTTAATTTTTTCATTTTTTTTATTTTTTTATTATTTCAATTTTCATAGATTATAATTCTTTTTCAAGAGAAACAAATAATTAAAAAAAAAAAATCCATTAATTCAAGGCATCCCCAACCTAAGAAGGGAGATGAAAAATCTTCATGTCACTATCCAGATGCAGGATATCAGGTTAGAGGAAATTCAAACTATGTTGAGAAAGATAACTAATGGACAGCGCAAGGAGGAGGTCAAGACGGAAGCCATGGTAGAATCATAATGTTGTATGTTGGTAGAATCATAAGGCTGTTCGTAGTTAAAACAAGATAAATTTTGTAGACTCGGTGGTGTATGTTTACATGCTTTGAATTATCATTCTCAGACTGATGGGGATCAACAGACCCGGTTTCCCTTTAGGGCGGGTTGAGATCACCTGTTGCTTGTACATATTTTAATGCATATAATAGAATAGGTCCTTCTGTAGCTTACAAAAAAAATAAAATCCACTAATTGTTTTAGTTTTATTACTTTTTAATTATATATATATATATATATATTAAATGACAAATTTTAAAGAGGAAAAAATAATTAAAACATATTTTCTCAATATTTTTTTTTAGTTTTCTTACTTTTTAATTTGACTTATATTTTTTTGGTCTTTTTCTATTTTTTTTCTCTTCCAATTACATTAATCATAACTTTTATAGTTAATAACTATTATCATAAATAATTATCTATAAATATAATTATTAGAAAATCTAGATTTTATAAATATCGAAAAATTTCGTATTTCCCTTTTGCAAAAACAAAAAAATCAACCACTTTCCCTTTGCTACCCTTGAGTTTCTATGTTTCCAAACTATACAATTTCTTACTACTTCAAAACCATGCAAACTTTTCATTCTCTTATTGTGATTAGGATTTCACACCAGGAATTTGCAGGGTCGCATGGTTTAGATTTCACATAAGTCATTTGCAGTTTAGTCTCCTTCCCGTCACATAGACGGATAATTTCGTTATGTCATATCGGAGTGTTAATTACAAGCGTTGATATACTTGCCAATGGGCAATAACAATAATTTTCATGTTCTTATTTGCAATATGCGAGAGTATTAATTACAAGCGTTGATATACTTACCCCTCGGCAATGACAATAATTTTCATGTTCTTATTTGCAGCATTGGCATAACATCCTTTCCTGCTCGTACAAATTTCCATTTCCTCATTTCCAAGGTAAGTTTTTGGTATTTTAGGTGGTTAATTGGAATTTTGAGTGACTATTGTTGTTTTTCATTATGTTTTTCTCATTCCTAATGTACTAATGGAATTATTTGGATTCCATTATTGCAAGTTTCATTGGCCTGTTGCCATGCATTTCATATACACCCATTATTGCACTCCACGAAATTGACATTAAATGGGTTCCCCTTTGGTAGGTTTAATTGTTTATTTCAATTTTGAAGTTATTTTAATTGTTTTTTTTATTTAATTTCAAAATCTACCCCTTTAAAATATTTATGAAATATTAACCGTTAATGTAATTTTTCTAAAGTTATAACTTCAGCACAAAACAATTTTTTTAGTTCACACCAGCTATAATTATGCATTTCAAACAACTTCATCTACAGATATAGATTTTCTGAGTCGTTTCCTTTTACAGACATAGGATCTCAGATCTTGCATGATGTATATTAATTTTTCCCTATACCCAGGCATATATTTTTCCATATGTTGAAAACATTTATCCTCAGACACATTATTCGAGCATGTACTATGCATCTACTATGTTTAAAAATTTGTAATTGTTTGCTGTGTAGGCTTTTAGCAAAAATCAAGACATAATTATTTATTATTTTGAAATTTAGCATGTTCACTTATACCAAAATCATATCATATTTATTCATTTTTTCTCATAATGCCTCAGATCTATTATGTTTATAAATCTCTAATTATTTCCCGTCCAAACTTTTAACAAAAATCAAGGTGTAATTAATTATTATTTTGAGATTTATCGTATTTACTTATACCAAAATCATACCATATTTATTCATTTTTTCTCATAATATCAGTTTTTCCTTCGTTTTCTTCCTCAGGTTTGGAAAGGCATTGAATTGGTTTACATTAGTTGCAGCATACGATTGGTGGGCCTCCTTGCATGAGCCCTTCGCGAAGGTTGTGGCCATATTTTAAATTTGTTTTCAAAGAAAAACGCATATATTTTTAAAAAACAACTAATCTTAAACTGAAAAATTATGAGTAAGAGTAAAACTCGAAGAACTTTATTGAAAAATTATGAGTAAGCATATAGTTTACAAAGAACAACTAATCTTAAACTTCTTGCAGATCTGCAGTTTCTTCTAAACGGTGGCCAGCTATATCTTTTCCAAACGCGTGGGCTATATAGCTGCGGTTTCTTCCAAACGGTGCCCAGCGTCTTTTATGCGAGATCACCATAGATTTGGCTAGATATGCATGAAAAGAATCCAGATCTGTGAGTTATTAGCTATTGGAGGTGTTTTCTATTCTTTTTTCTATCTCTGCATGACCAGATTTGCGGCTCCAGAGCTGCGGCTCTTACTGCTGTGTACAATTTAGTTATTGGATAAATCTGCAGTATATGTCAGATTACCGTAGATTTGGTTAGCTCCTGTGGCCTTTTCTTCGGCAATCTTTTATACTCAGCATGAGAGCATTTTCCAGATGGCTCCCAGCTTCGCGAAAATCGCCGCTGGCTCAGTTCCATCCGCCTCTGGGGGGCAAGCTCCAACCCATATTGTCAGTGAAGCCCCAGCGCCCACTGTCCAAGTGGTCCAGGCCTCACTCGATGAGGCTTTGAAGTTCTCTGAAAGTGCTCTAATATGTCGATTCAGTGGTTTTTGCCCGCCGCTGACAGCTCTACACAGTTGGATCTCGAATGTATAGAACCCTCTAATCCCTGATGCAATTAATATCTATCCCTGTGCTAGGGGTTTCTTTATAGTATATTTTGAAAACCTTGAAAGCAAACAATATATTCTAGATTCTCGCCCTTGGTTTTGGGAAAAATCAAGCCTGTTCATGAGGCCATGGAACCCATCATTCGATCCCTCAACAACAGCCATAACCTCAACACCAGTTTGGGTGAGACTGCCAAACCTACCCTTGCATCTTTGGAATTTCTCTTCGCTAAAAGCCATTGGAAATGCAATTGGAAAATTTTACTGCAGGTGCCCAGAAATAGAACAATATGTTAGAACCACCTATGCACGCATCTGTGTGGAAATGGAATTCAGCACCGAATTCCCTGCTATACATCTAACAAGTAAAGACTGTGTGGAACCAGAAACTCGATTATGAAAGTGTCCTCTTCAAGTGTCGACCCTGCTTTGAGATAGGCCACCTAGCCAAAAATTGCCCAAAAGCCTCCCAGAAAAATGCTACTAGAGAAAATCA